>CM053793.1:369481234-369918734 GCA_028749045.1 Cupressus sempervirens
CATCGTTGGGGATTATTCTCGTCGTTGCCTCCAAGAATAGCCCGATGGCACAGTGTGGCATGTAGAACGTCTTGTGCTGCAGTGTCATAAATTTGTACATCTGTTCTACCAACAATGTAGCCTAGTTGTACACTCTTCCATTCAGGATTTTGTTCATCATCACCACCTATGGGAATGAAATGTTTGAAGCATGGCTAGATCTTGTGAGGTGACTTCTTACTACATCCATAAGACAACGCTAGTGCCCTTCCTATATGTTAGACTTCTTCAATCCTCTACCTTTCGACGTGTCTATGAGAGCTTCTTGTTTCGTCTGTGTCAAATCCCCACATACCAGTTGTATCAATTGTCTTTACCTCCCAACTTTAGCTTTTTTGGTTTGTTGTCTATTTTCCTTCCCCCTTATGCATGACTAGGTATCTCGAATACTCGCGTGAAATCTGTTGATCTGAATGATATTACCAAGTTGCATCCAAGATAGGCAAATGTACTGGTTCAAGAGAACCTATCGTATGTTTTTATCATGGGGCGCAAAAACCCTTCATAATCTCAAATATAGAATACAAGCATTTGTATTACCCATTCAACCTATGTCTTTCGAATGTTGGCCTTCACTAGATGGTTATCAGGTGTCTCTTACCACCACTTCTTGCATTCTGCTCCATTTAACCCTTCAAATGAAACATTCAACACTATGAGATTATCCATTGCGGCCAACTGTTCTACTTGCTTCCTTTTGTTTTGCTTGGTCCTGTACTCGTGCCTCCTGCTACACGTACTCCGGATGGAAAAGTCTTTACATTTTTGTTCATGGCTACAGTTGTTGTCGTGTTTTCTTCCAATTTCTTTTTCCAAGCTCTTTTACCAACTAAATGCATAACTATCACCTTTTGTCATTTTGCTTGATGAAGACAAAACAATCAGGTCAGTTGCCTCCATACACAACTTATTTCAAAGTTTCATTTTACTTCTAGTGGTGTCCGTACAGATCCGTACAGCCCTCTATCTAGTGCTTGTACGGCTCCTCTTTCCAATGCTCTATCTGTTGTACAAGTGCAATGTTTTCTCCTCTGAGACTGTACGGATGTCTACTACGCCCCTCTATGGCCTCTTCACTTATGAAATCAAAGTAAATAGACCTCAATGCTATGTTCGTACATCATATGGTAGCATCGGAAGCCTCTTCTATTTTGGCTGTAGGGAAATAGCCTCAATCTTTGTTCCTTTGACCATATGGCTGTATGGTGTGTTATGATCTCCTCTTGCAAACTTCTTAGTCATATGGTGCACGATACTACTCTATACTACTCGTCAATGTAGCATCTGTATGGCATACAATATTGTTCCCTTTGTGTTTGCTATGATTGGTCCATACAGTAATACCACTGACTTTGTAGAGTGCTCTAGTAGCTGATGGTCATACGGTTGCTATGGTTTCTTGTAGCCTCTGTATCTGCTCTATTGTATGGTGTACGATGATCTCCCATGTCAAGCCTCTAATGGTCATACTTTCTCTAGCTGTACGGTCTCCTTAACTATCCATACATCCATACGGTACCCCTGCTTCTACTTTGTGTTTTCCAATGTTTTGCTAGCCGTACAGTGTATTTCGAGTGTGCTTAATAGTTCTAGCCATACGATATTGCTTCTCCTCCTGTCGAATGGTGTCCCCTTGACCGTATGATGTCCTCCTTGAGTTTGTACAAGCTGTATGGTGGTCTATTCCTTTCGACTCATAGTCGTACAATGTGATCTTCTCCTACACTCAATACCTGTGCTTTATTAAAGCCGTAGACAAGTATTATATGGCCTTCAATCAGCTCTTTTATCACTATTCTATTAACATATTACAATTTTACATTCTTCGTTATTATTTACATTTACTTTTCATATATACATTATTTATCTATTATTTATATTTTATCTAAGTTGTTTGTCCGTGGAGGCTCATTATTTCTTTCATAATAAATTTTTAGCTTCGACCCATTCACTACATCGGCTACTTCCCATCGAGCGTCCATAATTTGATTGCCCCATTATCGCCAACTTCACGGATCTTATATGGTCTGACCCATTTAACTTTAAATTTTCTTGGTCTGATCTCATTACACCCATTATAATTTAAAAATAATTGGCCTAATTAAAATTTATTCAATTTTAAATGCTTGTCATGCAGTACCTTACGCTTGTTTTGTGCAACTTCCATGGCCCATTGTGCCTGCAGTCATTGCTTGTCCAATTTATTTAAATTGTACAATCTCTCCCTCAAACTTTCCATATCTCCCAGTTTGTTCTCTACCATGATCTTTAAACTAGGTACCATGAATTTCGTTGATATCACGGCCTCTTGCCCATACATCAATTGAAACGAGGTGTGTCTGATGGTTACCTTGTATGAAGTACAGTACGCCCATAATGTTGATGTTAGCTTTTCTTCCCAATCTTCTCCCTCAACTGCACAAGACTTATAAATCACTCTGGCTAGGATCTTATTAGTGGCTTCTACTTGTCTGTTGGCTTTGGGGTGGTATGGGCTCAATAAAGAATGGTAAATTATGAACTTGGTAGTGTGTAGTTGGATAATGTGATTGACAAAGTGTCCCCCATAGTCGCTTGTCAACTGTAGCGGAATCCCATACCTTGTGATTATTTTCTCATAGATAAATATAGTTGTGTTTACCACAAAGTTGTCCTGTAGGGCATGCGCCTCCACCCACCTGGTTAGATATTTTGTTGCCACCACGATGTACCTACATCTTCTAGTTTTACTTACCTTAAGGGGTCCGACAAAGTCCAACCCCCATCTTTCAAATAGCTCCTATGTGTATGAAGGATTCAGAGGCATGAAGTCCCTCTTCAGTGGTTTTTCAGCTCTCTGACATGTGTCGCATGCAACGACCCACTCTTTAGCATCATTGTGCATGGTTGGCCACCATAACCCTGTCAGAAGTATTTTTCGTGCAGTTGCATCTGGTTCCATGTGTCCTCTCGCTAGTCCTTCATGTGCTTCCTTCAACACCTTCGGTATTTCCTCCTCTAGAATGCATCGCCACATAATCTGGTTGGGTCCCATTTTATATAGTAACCCATTGATCAATTGAAACGTCTAACTCCTTAGCACCAGTTTCCTCCTCTCGCTCGACGACATTTCGCTAGGAAAATGTTCTGTCGAGAGATACTCTCTGATACACGTATACCAGAATGGCAGTACAACCATCTAAAATAGCTACGTGTCAAGAAAATCATAGTTGACCTCCTCTGGTGGCTCTCCTAATTTTATCCTCAATAAGTGATCTGCACTTACATGACTCTTTCTTGGCTGTACCACAATCTTGAATGTAAATCCCTGCAATAGTAATAGCCATCTACTTATCCTTCCATGTATGATCGGCTTGTTCACAAGATATAACAACGCTTCATGATCCACATAAAATATGAATGGTGTCGCCAGCAAATAATGCCTGAATTTATGTACCACGTACACCATTTTGAGCACTTCTCGTTCTGTCATATAGCAATTTTTCTCTACTTTAGATAACAGTCTACTCGCAAAGTATATTAGATGATCTGATTCATGGTCACATGTCTGTCCCAGTGTTACTCCAATCGCGAAGTTTGATGCATCAACATGAACATGACACTCCTTATCCCAGTTTGGATAGGCTAGGATCGGTGTTGTGGCCAACCTCGTTTTCAATCCATCAGAAACTTCATTCTATTCTACTTCCCATTTATAAGTTCACCCTTGCAGGTTAGTTTGTCTAGCGGGTAGGATATTTTCGCAAATTTCTTGATGAACCTTCAGTAGTATCCAACATGTCCAAGGAATGATTTTACCTATATCACATCCGTTGATGGTAGCATTTCCAAAATTACCTAAACTTTGTCAAGATCCATCTTCAACCCTGCTTTGTAGACTAAGTGTCCTAATAGCTTCCCTTGTGGCACCATGAACCTGCATTTCTTTGGATTCAATGCTAGTCTCGCCTGCCTACATCTTTCCATGCATTCGTCAGGTGTTGTTATATGCTTATCTTCTGCTCTAAAAATTGACCAATCATCCAGGAATGCCTTAAAGTTTTCAACAGACATTTAATCAAATATGTGTAAGATAATTCTCTGGAATGTTGTCGAAGCATTGCACAGTCTAAATGACATCTTGTTTTAGGCATATACTCCATCTTCCACTATGAATGTTGTTTTCAACCTATCTTCTTCAGCGATGGATATCTGGTTGTATCTAGAGAACCCATCCATGAATGAATAAATTTCATGCCCCACAACTTCTTCTTCCACTATGAATGTTGTTTTCAACCTATCTTCTTCAGCGATGGATATCTGGTTGTATCTAGAGAACCCATCCATGAATGAATAAATTTCATGCCCCACAACTTCTTCTAGAATGCTATTGGTGAATGGTATTAGGAAGGATCTTTAATTGTTATTGCATTTAGGCATTGAAAGTCTACACATATTCTTATCTAGGTGGTGTCCTTTAGAGATATCACAATCAATGATACCCACTCACTCGTTTGCACCCTAAAAATAATTCCTACTTCCAACATCCAGTCGATCTCATCATCGACCCATATGGTGTAATTTTTGTTCATCTAATATGGCTACTTTTGTATGGGCACTGCACCTTCTATCAATGGTATTCGATGGACACAACTCCAGTGGTGCTCCTTTCAAATCTTATATGTCCATGCGAACATGTCCTTATACTCCATAAATATTTTGAACATTGTTGCCTTCAGAACTGGATTCTAGTCATCTGCCACAAAGATATTTTTAGATTGGCTTCATCTCCTGAGTTCATCATTTTTACAGAAGGCTCTTCATACTTTATAGGTTTGTCATCACTAAATGTATGTGCTAGTGTTTCATCTACATGTGCCTCTCCCTCCTTCACTTTACTATACTCCTTCACAAACTCTTTCCCTTCTTTTCCCTCTTTGACTCCTAACATGTTGCAACTAGGAAAGAGCTCATAGTCCTCCATTTGCCAATGGAGTAATTCATTCACCAAGTCCAAGTCATCATAATTCGACCCTCCTTCCAATCTCAATACTCCATCAGGTTCCTTTCTTTTCTTCCCCTCATCATCACCTTTTCCTTCATCTTCAGAATCTGACAATGTTGCATGTTCACCTACCATCTATGTGTGCAGGTCGACTATAAATCTTCAGCCTCTGCCTCCCATGGACGAAGTATTTCATTTCTAATCATGTTTCACCTTTGCTTGTACCAGCCAACGTTGTCCAAGGATGGCGTCATACCCTTTTTCTTTTTAACGGTATGACCACAAAATCCAATAGGAATGGATGCATTCTGATGGTTACAAGTTGCGCCATCAGGGTTCCTAAAGGCTTGATCCCGTGTTGATTGGCAGTAAGTAGTTGAAATGTAGGTGGCCACAACATAGGTTGTCCCAACCTTCCCATATATCTTCTGGTAGTACATTTACTCCTGACCCTCCATCTATGATTGTGTCCATAAGTACAGTTCCTAGTATACCCATCTCTACTATTGTAGGATGACTTCTCGTAGTGAGTGCCAGTAGCATTGGGTCTGTTGTAGTCACTCCACTATCATCCTTTCCTATCTCTTCTGTTACTTTCGGGGGTGGTGTCATGTTCAGTATCGTCGTCTATAACTGAGGCATTGTAAGGTCATTTAATTTCATAGGAACTTCCATTTTCATTACTTACCTTATAATATTTTGTTTTGCAAGGTTCCTCTTTGAGGTGTCGGTAGTTTCTTTTGTTTGTAATTTTTCTGTTTCTATTTGTTTTTCCAACTTCGTTTGTGCTTGTTGCAAGCTCTTCTTTTCTTCCTCTACATTTGGGTACATTGCCTTCTTTGTTTGTTCGCGAGTGATGGCTAATATCTCCTCATCACATGTTTTGATGCTTAACAAGTTCACCCCTTGCTTCGAGCATTTCAAATCCTTGTGGTCTCTCGAACCACGCCATCTGCACAACAGCTGTGGTGTTTCCTTTGTGGTACAATCTTTGGTGAAGTGCCCCTAGAGGTTGCACATATGGCATTGTATCATCGTTTGTCCACTCTAGTCGTACCATATCCGACTTAGGCCTCCATTGTTATTATTATTATTACCACCTTATCCATGTCAATTATTGTTACGGTATCCTCCTGAGGTTGTGTCATTGTTCGTATTTGTTCCTGCTCCTGCGGTGGACACTTCTTGCATCAGTAACACTTGCTGGTGTCCTTTTGTCTTCATATTAAATGAACATTTCTTTGTGGAATGTCCCACAATCTAGCAGATATCACAAAAAAAAAAAAAAAAAAAAATTCGGGCAGGAGCCCTTTGTGTCGCCCTCCTCCTTACAGTCCATACACCACAATTCCCCTTTCATTGAGTCAAGATTCTTTTTCAGATTTTTAAACTTCATTATCTATAACATATCCTTTTCCAACACTCGAACCTTCTTACTTGATTTTTCGTCACTGCTGCTACCTTCAGAAGATGAATCATCTGAGTCTGATGATTTGTGCTTCTTCTTTTTGCTTGTTTTCTACTCACTCTTCAAATGCATCACTCGATTACATGCATCTATGTACAATGCTGGAGGTAGAATTTTCATCTTTTTATTTAGTGTCGGTTGTAGACCTTCAACAAACCATCTTTTCTTTAATCCATCCGCTAGTGGGCTCTTCATCTTCCCCACCAACTCTTTTAGCATTCTTGCATATATACAAATCGTTTCATTCTTTCCCTGCTTCATACTGTATATCTCTACCACAATTTCATTATTGTCCCTTAGTAGTCGGAACTCTGCTATGAATTCCTTCCTAACTTCTACTCGTGTAGTTAATTTTTGTGGATCAATATCCAAAAACCAATCAATTGCTACACCCATAGGGTCTCCAAGAACTATCAAACTTGGTCATCCTGGTTCATTACACCATTCGTCATCCATATTGTTTCGCATATTTTGCAATGTCTGATCGGATCTATCGTCCCATCACCATTGAACTTTCGACAAATTTTCCTTTGGTCTTGCCATTGCTACTTCTAATTCTATGGTACTTGTTGTGTACTCATGTTTTTTTGAGTACCTGCGTTGTTCTGAGTACCTGCATTATTTTGAGTACCTGCGTTGTTCTGCACAACTGCACTGCTTTGGACAAACAGCCTACTTTGGACAACTACGTTACCCAATGAGAAAAGATATTCTTTAAGTGAAGTTGTTTGATTCTCTCTCTCTATCTGTTCATTGGGTGTATCAAGAACAAAGAGTTCACTCCATGCTCGTGCTCCTTCGGCACTTTGAGCCATGAGAGTTACTTCTCTTACGTTTGAATTCTCTACCCTCGACATATACAAGTTAAGGAACTCCTCCCTTGTCTCTTCCACCAAATTCAATCGCTGTCAAGTTTCTTTGAGCAATTCCTTAGCACTCCTCGGTCTACTAGGTGAATGTACACCCTCCATCTGTGCTCTTTCACCCCCTCGATGTCCATCGGTAAGCTATTGAAGCTTCTGTCTGTGCTCCACCTGTTGTGCTAAAATTAGTACTTCTTGTGTTGTGTGTATCTCATCCTTATCTTTTATCTTATTATTGTCTTTATTAAGCAAATTCAACACTAATCTTCATAACACTTCCTTTGTTCCAAGTTTGACTGGCAACGACACCAAATATTTACCGTACAGGGTAAACGAATAGTTGTCACATGTAGTATAGTAAGATATCACACAGAACAGATACTTTATTCATGTACGCAATATGCACTCCAAGTACAATGCTTACAATAATGATTATGATGATGTCTCAATAGTCCCTACAGATGATGTACATATACTTTCCCGAAGGGATGACTCAACCATCACGTGCCCTTTTGGATACAATTCTACCTGTCGGCTACAATATAGAATTTACCAATAACACAAAGCAACCTATGGGACCTGCTTGCTAACAACTAGCCTAATCCAGTTGTAATCCTTTGACTAACTCTTCTCTTCTTCGATGTATTTTGATGATCAAGTTTGCGGTCTTATCTAATTGTTTTTCTTTGAAGAGGTGGCCCATTCTATTGTTTTCTAACATCTTTGAATACCCAAATCTGATGCCGCTGTATGTCAGGCAATCCATGACAAAATGATATTCTGTTTCAATTGCTCTCATGTCACACAATAGGTAGGTCCTATCTCCCCATTCCACTTTTGGCACTTTCCATCTACCCGTCTCGCATCTCAACTGGTGAGAACTAGTTCTAAGCTAGGCTTTAAGCATTTTGGCCTTCCACTTAATTGTCGTTCCTAGTTACACTTATTCCTTGTGGCATGCATTGGGGTTAAATTCCTTAATATAGTGAAAAAAATTCCTCCCCACGTGCCTTGTCCACATGATGTTATAGAATCTTTCGTGAACAAACTTCTTAATTTCTTCAGTACTATTCGGGCAACTATGGATGTTGATGTCCCATTTTTGCATCCATTTATTTTTCTTCATCCATGTGTTTTTTCTCCTTTCTGTCTTTTCTTCAATGACTACCTTAGGCCAGTGATGATTTCCCATGCCCTGGGTTTTCTTTAAGTAACTTAATAGCCAGACCATTGCAACAACTTGTAAGGGGAAGGCACCCACTTTAGCTAATAAGATCTCATAAGGCACTGAGGTTTTGATTTTAAGGTTGTTCATGATAAAGTGTTTTTGTATTCTTTCTACTTGTCTCCATTTTTTATCTGATAGGTTGCTGCCCCAAATTTTGCATCCATACAAAATTACAGGTCTAATAAGCAGCCCAAATAACATTTTCTTTTTCTTCCAATCCCAGAGTTCTGCATTCTTGCACTTATTTTGTAAAGAATATAGCACCTTACAGCCCCCTTGAATCCTCTTAGATCGGCACATTTCCCAACTGAGTTTGTTCTAGAAACCTATTCTCAGGTACTTGTATTCACTCACAATCTCTAGAGGGTTACCCTTAAAGAGAAGTGTGTCTAGGGGTCTCTTGTTTCTTTTCAACGAGAAGATCATAACTTTGGTTTTCATTGTGTTAACTTCCATACCCACCTCTTAGCAAAAGCTTTTCAAAGCCTTCAAGTGCTCTCTCAAACCATTGCCTGTCTTGGCGATAATGATTAAGTCATCTGCACATAAGAATAGTTTTACCACATAACTAGCCAATTAAACCCCCTCACCACTAACACTATCTAATTATGCATCCAACTTGTCAATATAAAGCCCAAACAAGGTTGGAGATAGCGGGCACCCTTCTTTGACCCCTATGTCGTTGCCAAAGCATTTTGATAGCCTATCCGCAGTTTTGATTTTGGCCTTAACCAATTCATATAGTCTATGTATTGTTGTCCTTGGCACGATAGGGATTTCCAGTTGTTCCATTCTTTTCGAAAGTTTGTGGTGAGGTACTTTTTCAAAGGCTTTATTGAAGTCCACAAAACAACAAAAAGCCTCATCCCCTGGAGTGACCCATATTTTCTCAACTAAATATCTAAGAGTAGCTCCATCATCAATAGTGGAGTGTTTCAGTCTAAATCTCGCTTGTCCCTTTGCTCTTTTTTTCTTTGTTTTAGCCCATTTATTGATTTTTTGTTCTACCATGCTTCCAAATAGCTTGTCGAGAAGAGGGTTGATCATGATGGTTCGATAGTTAGAGGGGTTGTTTGTGTCTCCACTTTTGTAGATCGGAACCACCACATTGGTCATCGGGTTTTTGGGGAAACCCTCCTCATTGGCACTGTTAAAAATATGTTTGATATGAGTTGCAAGAAAATCAGCACCCCATTTTAGATATTCAACTTGAAGCCCATCAATATCCATTGGTTTACCTATCGCTAACCTCCTTATGCCTTTGGTGATATCATTAAAGCTAAATAGATCTTATGTGTGCATAATTATTGGGGTATCATGTTCATCTTGCTCACATTCATAGAGAACTTTAGCATATTCCAGCCATTGTGTTCCAGATATATTATTCTCTAACTACTTTTTATGCTTGAGTTCATTCCAAAACTTTTTGGAGTTTTTTTCCCAAGATTAATCAGCTCAAGTCTTTTTAAGATCACATATTTCTTTTGTCTTAGCAACTTGATATACTCCTTTTTTTTTCATTATCCTTTTCTCCTCTCATATTCCTTTTTTCTCTATTGCATTCATCATCAAACCAAGGGTTAGCTAGGAATGTATTCTTAGTGTCTCTTTTGGGTTTAGATCTTTTATATTCCTCGAGAACCTTATTGATAATCAGAATGAGATTACCTTTGTCCACATGATGTTGGTTGGCAGCATTTGAGTTCTTTTGCTAATTGTTAGATATCCTACTAAGAGAGTTTCTAAATATTTCCTGATTTTCTTGTGTCATTAGAATCCTACATGCCAAAGAACCTTTTCTTTCCTTGTAGACCTATCGAACATTTTGTTGATCCTTTATGTGAGTGGCCAGCTTGAGTGAAATTGGATTATGCTCTGAATTTAGACTGATTGGGCATTCCCCTATCTCAAACTCCAATATCTTTGAGGTGTAGTTTTGAGAGAAAATGATGTAATCCACTACACTTTGTCCATTGTAGGTTTTGCAAATTATATTTCCTAAGTTAGACCATTTCCTCACTCCATTGTAAATGACCATGTTGTGAAGGCAGTAGACACCCAGTAATTATACCCCAAAATGATTGACCTTGCCTTTGTCATCCTGCAGTGACCTCTCCCAATGTTGGGCCCCCTCTTCCGCTAACCATATCGAATCACTATTTTCTTTGTACCCTCTTTCCAGATTGAGAGTCTGATTATTTGTTGTCCTAGCATTAAAGTCACCTATGAGTAGAATTTAACCTAAGGTGCTAAATGTAGAAATGTCATTTTTGAGCGAGGCAAATGAGTCTTCGCGGTCTAGGTGCTTCTTCTTATAGAAATGTCATCCTTTAGGAGCAAAGTAGCATGCTGCCACCCGAATAGAAACTTGATTTCCTATTATTTTTATCCAGATGTATTGGTTTTTTGCATGTTCTTTCTCTGTATTAATAAATCTGCCCCATGTTTCTTTAATCAAAATGGTGATGCCTCTATGCCCTTTACTACTTTCCATCCTTTCATTCCACACTAAAATTTTCCTATAACCTTAGACTCCAAGACCTTGAAGCCATCGTGTTCACATGTCTTTGTAAGCAAGATAATGTCTTTGTCCCTTGCTATGGCCCTAACCTAAGTCCTCTCCTCCACGAGTAGCCTCTACAGTTCCAACTAACTACAGTTAAAAATTCCTAGGTGGGCCTGAGTTCCTATTTATCATGTGTTATTTTGTCACTAACATGAGCCTTCTCATTTTGCAGCCATGTCGAGTTTCCATTTTCTCGTGTCGTTATAACTTTTTCTCATTCGTTTCTCCTTTCCTCTGGATTGGTTATGGTAAGATCATTGTCAAGGTATTTGTGTGTTCCTTTGAGAGACCTCCTATTTCTCATAATATTGTTTTTGTCTTCTGCATTCTTCATTGTCACCTTTGTGTTTCTATCCTTGCAAACCTTTGTCCACCTTCTAATTCTTTGCATTTGCATAACCACTCCATTCCACTCGAATTGGTCTTTAAGGAAGTCCTTTACTAGCTCTTTTGTAGTTTCATGTTCCTCGTAGTCTCTTAGCCCTTTGATGATGAGGTTCGTTGCCCTCTCATTAATCTCTTTTCTTCCCTAATCCGGCTCCTTATTTTCTTTCCTATGACTTCATTAGGGGAGTTTGCTTTCCTCCTTACTATGATGCTCCATGACTTCTTCCATTTGTTCTCCTATCTGATTCACTTTTTGTTCCATGACGGCCATGGCAGATTGTATTTCTTTGATTTGCAAATTCTCATCTATTCCTCCTACTTTATCTCTTGTGGTAGATATATTTCCTCAATAGGATCAGCTCGTACTCCCCTTTTTCCAAGTTGAATTGCAGTTTTTGAACTTGCTCTCTAAGTATATTGACTTCTTTCGTAAACTTCCGATTACTTTCAGTAATCTCTCTCACTTTAATGTCTTCCATATGACTCTTCTCATCTATTGCCAGCAGTCTTTCTTTCATGAGCACTAGATCATTGATGTACATGGTTGGATACCAAGACATAGGCATTTTTGTGGGGTTGTAGATGTTTGACATCTCATCGTCTATTGCCTTTGGTGGATGACATATTTCTGCTATACTCTTCTTATTTTCAATCTGTTTCCTTTGTCTCATTTGTGGGATCTCAATAACTATTTTTTTGGTATCGGTTTTGGCAAAATAACTGTCAGCTTGCCCTTATTTGCATGCTTGACCTTTTTGGCATTCCTTCTTCTAATTATGCCTTTGTATTGTTTTGCATTCACATTGATGTAATTTCTCCCTGTGGGTAGTGCATCAAGTTGGGAGAAGCCCAGCAGGCTCTGTGACAAATTACTTGTTGTTCCAAAGTTGAATGAGTTCCCAAACTCACTGAGGAAAACATTCCTAGGATTATCACAAATTCCCCCTATTGGGTCAATCCTAAGACAGGATTTTGTGGAAGTTTATTCCCTTGATCTAGAAATAAGTTATTGTTAGGCCCTATACTGTGCAATGTGCTTATGATTGGTTGTGGTATCTTTATCTCTGATTGATCACCTGGTGTGATATGCCTAAAATCATGTTCAACTAGTTGAGAGATGTACAATGTTTCTATGATTGGTTGTGGTGTCTTTATCTCTGATTGGTCATCTGGTGTGATATGCCTGAAGTCCTATTCGACTGGTTGAAAGATGTGCATTGTGTCTAAGACTGGTTGTGATTCCTTTATCTCTGATTGACCATTTTGGTGTGATATGACTAGGAACCTGTTCATCTTTGAAATTCCTTAGTTTCTATCCCACCTTTCCATCTTTTCTCACCATATTGGTACTTTCCACATTCAAAAATATATTGTTTATTGCTTTTGTAAGTTTGGGTTTTTGTGTAAAGAAGCACACATAGAGTGTAGAGGGTTTATGTAGTTGTGTGTTTTTATAGTTAAAAATTTCACAAAAAGAGACAGGAGATGAAAGGGCAAAACAACAAGCAAAGGAGGTAGGTCAAGAAAACTTGTGAATCATATTTTGTTGCCCTAGTAGACCTTAGAGCCTTGAGGAGTAATTTGATGCATTTTTCATCCAGACTTCTCACTGTGTTTACTCTACTCTCTCACAATGGTTGTTGTGATGCCCTACAAAAAAGAGACCAATAAGTAGCTAGTCATAGAAATATTTATTAAGCTTAAGGGTAGCATTCACATGAATTTTTCTTAAAGATGAAGTGTATTACGACATGGAGAATGTAGTTTGACATGGATTAATGTGCAATAGGTTAGGAGATCTATGATTTGCAAATTTAGAGAGGTAGTAATCTAGGATTTAGGATTCATTTCTTAAGTTTGTTGGTAATCAAATTTGTCACTACAAGAACTTTTTTTAAAATGGCAATCTTTTCCTGATGAGTTGGAGAGATTATGATCAAATAACAATATGTCATAATCTTCGTCTACATTTGAAAGGGTCGTCTCCCTTATATGATGGGGGCGTTTGGTATTTCTGTGTACTTTCCACTTGAAAGCACAATAGGAGATAAAATAGAACTAAAAGAAACATATGACACACACTCCAACTGTTGACAATTGTGCCAATAGTTGGTGAGATTGTGATCAAATAATGATTTGTGATAATCTTCATCTACATTTGAAAGGGGCAACTTCCTCTTATAATGAGGGCATTTGGTATTTTTGTATACTTTTCACCTGAAAGCACGAAAGGAGACAAAATAGAACTAATTGAAATGTATATTACAAATTCCAACAGTAGACATACAAATACTAGTTGAGATTTAAAAGGATGATGATTATGAAGAGGGTTAAGCGCAGTTGAAAAGATGACAAAATTAGGATAACAAACCTCGACATTTGAAAAGATAGGTTATTTTATTACACTCACATCAAGATAACAAGAAATGAATGCATTTTGCCCCTTCAATTACATAGGTTTCAAGAAACATTGAATTTCACCATTACATAAAGAAATTACCAATTAGACATATGAAAAATTGATAATAGTTCTACTCATGAATGCATTCTAGACATATAGCCAAATGTTGCCTTCGTTGGATTTTTAAGAATATACAAAATCAAAAACACTTTTGTAGATAGTGTAAACCCAAACACCTATTTGACAATTCCTTCCTAGTTTCCTCTTTTGCAAAAGTTTTGTCCCCTTCCATTTACAAAATGTCTTGTATTTATAGGCTCATCCAAATAAGTAATTTGCAGCTATTGTCTCTTGTAGGCTAGTAACTTTTTTTTTTGTATGATTTGAACTAGGTTATTAACTTTACAGATTGCACGTAAAAATATTCAACTTACTAACTTTCACTAAATTTGAGAAAGTCGCAATCTATAAAAAGATAATTATAAACTTGCAACTTCGAAGAAAGAGTGAACTATCAACTTCCATGAGGTACCCTTCAATCTTCATTTGCTTTACTTTTGCTTGTAATCATCTCGCCATCTAGTCATTTGAGAATATATTTTTTAAAATCAAAAGAAAATACTCCATTAGCATCATAAATTATCCATTCACCAATATCTTTCTTTTAAGTATATTGCAACTATATCAACTATACATCCATCGTTGTCATCTCACATATTTGTCAATTATCTTTGAAAAATCCATTATACTAAAGCATGCACGTTGTACATGTAATGTATTAATCTATCAATCCATCATATTTTTTATTGCATGAGAATGTAATTCACTATTCACTAATGAAAATGATTGTAGATCAATCTTTTCGTATTCATCCTCATTGTCACCCATAATGTATCTTAATCACCATCTTTGGATGAACATTTTCCATTCCAAAAACATCTCACTATTCCCCATAGTTACACTTTTGAATAGTGAATTATAGTCCATGAGCTTGCTAAGACTTATTATGACAAATACCAAACAAAAATTGACCTGATCCAAGCAAAGTTTCCCAATGAATGTAGCCTAATATGTAAACATGCATACCTCCTATGTCTGGGCTTGTATTGTATTTTTAGTCCCATATGGAAATTCCTTAAGCATAAGTTGAGCATGCTTTCTATCCTCACAACTTCACATAGACCTTATGTGCGTATGGACACCATCTGATGTTTCTAGTAAAATTCATCTACAAAATACCACATATCAAAATGACACTTAACATAAAGGATTTTGGTGCTCTCAAGACAACCACCATGAACCATATTTTAAATTCATTAGACGAGCCAATTGTTGTCTTTCATGAAAATCCTATTCTTGATCATTGCAAATTATTATCACCCTTTTCTTATTGATTAATCATGCTTGAATTATTTCATAGTGTCATTTTTCTTATGTAGTCATAGATCTTTTGCTACATCTCCTAAGTCCCTTTCGATGTAGATCATTGTGCTCATGATAGGACTTTTACAGCCATGTTTCCAAACTCTCATAACCTTTATAAGATTTGATGTTTGCATGCATATCAATTGTGTTTGTTCATTGGAGAATTTAAACAATGTTTTAAAGTACTTCCATTTTATGCACATGCTATAGTCATGGCATGCTGAGAAACAGTGGCTCTTGACACATTTTGTCAAACATTTCATGTACTTCACTTATGTTTTAATATTTTGTATGTGTTGGAATTTGCAACTACAATAATTGAAAAAGTCAATCTTTTAGTTACATTTTGATACAAACATACAAGAAGCTTATTAACATTAATGGTTCTTTGCCAAGGGCACTATTCCACAAACCAAATTCAATTGCAAAACTTTTACTATGGCATCAGATAAACACTTCTTTTTCCTTCTTTCAACAAAATAAAGTACATGCATTCTTGAGTTTGAAAATGCCCTATAGATGTTTCATCAAGACATATCTAAGTTTCCTTCTTAGTGTGTTTTCCATCTAAAAAACCCATATAATGTGGACAAACTTGATACCAAATATGGACAAGTCAACATGATGTCAATATGATTCATACTTTGTGTTTTGAGACAACTTTGCTTTAGCTTCTATAGTATTGAAAACCACTCGTTGACTTTAGGGAAGACATAATAGGATGCAATTAATTCGATAGAATGAGTCAAAGGAGGTCATAGGCAACCCAAAGACCCTCTTTGACCCAGTCAATCAAAGTATGTGTGCTCAAGAGTCCTAGGACCCCTTGACACAAAGTAATTTGATCTAATGGGTCAAAGGGGGTTAGAGGCTTACCTATGATCCCCTTTGACCCATTCGATCGAACTAGATGTGCTTAGGGGTCATATAACCCCTAGTCACACAAATAATTCAATCGAATGGGTATAAGGGGGTCATAGGTAACTCTATGACCACCCTATCACCACTTTTGACCCATTCGATCAAACAAGGTGTGCTTAGGGATTTTGCAACCCTTAGGTACATAAGTAATTTGACTGAATGGGTCATATGGAGGGTTATAGGTAACCCTATGACCCCCTTTGACACATTTGATCGAAGTAGGTGTACTTAGGGGTCCCAAAACACCCCTAGGCACATGAGTAATTCAATCGAATAAGTCAAAGGGGATCATAGGACCCCATGGCCCCCTTTAACCCATTCGATGGAATTACTTGTGTGCTATGAGACCCCTAGGTACAAAAGTAATTTGATCATATGGGTCCCCTTTGACCCATTTGATCAGATCACTTTTGTGCATAAGTCCTTTCACCCCCTTTGACCCATTCGATCAAAGGCACCACATGTAATTCAAAAACTACTACTAGATATTATAATATATAATACTATATTATAAACTACTATATATTGTAATATATAATACTACTATATAAACTACCCCTTATGATATAAACTACTAGATATTATAATGATAATACTAAATAATTATTTTTAACTAACATTAAATAGTAAACATATATATATATATATATATAAGTTGTCTAATATATACATAAGAACTAGCTTTATATAATATACAAACTTTAAAGTTCTTATATAATATACAAAGTATAATATGCTAACTTTAATTGACCCCCTTTCCATTTGATTTTGACACCAAGCCTTTGGCCGCAAAGAGCCAGCTTTTGATACCTATTGAGTACCCAATTCAGTTTATTGGTCAACTTATAGAAAAAGATTCTTTCTCTACAAACTTGACAACCATTTTTTTTTTTTTCTTTTTTCACATATTTCAACAATATTGCAATGAAAATACAAGGTTTGGAGTCCTTTTTTTTAAAAAGGTGGCTAAACTAGTTGATAAGGTGTCCTGGAATTGTTGTGTAAATGGGGAGCAATAGTTGTTGAAAGTTTGCACATAAAAGGAAATTTATCAAATGAAGAAATCAATGACTATAGGGAAAGAGATTGGAAAAATCACCGAAAGAGGAGACAAGGTATGTTAAATGTGAATGAAGTTGAGCCTATAACTATGGTTTCCATTGAAGAGGATGCAAATTTTGAAAATAATATTGAGATTAATATTGTGAATGATAATGTATTAATCCAAGATGAAATTGTTGTGTTCGAAAAAAGAATATGTTTAATTGGAGAATGAAAATGTAGTAATTGAGAATGACAATGCACAAATTGAAATTGAAAAATGTGGAGAATGAAAATGCAGAATTGAGGAATAAATATGAAGGGATTAACAATGATAATTTTGCACAAGAACCCTACATTTCTCCTGAAACCCTATAACTGAAATGAAGGTCCTTCTAAAACACCAAAATGGTCAATTGAAATTGATGAAACCATTATAAGAAAGTTCAAATGGAAGAGATCACAAAGAACTATTTAGTTGTGTGCTTCGAAATTTTATGATCATTTTTTTTTTTGCAACAAGACATTGGTGGAGCAATGCCAAGTTTTTGTGCAATTGTTAAAGATGCAAATGATGAGACCTATGCTATCCAAATTGAAGATTCGTGTCAACAAGAAAATCAAAAGAATTGTCATTATTGTGAAGAATTTTTGTAGTGCTCTCAATAGTAGTGGGAAGATTAGCAGGGAGAGGACAAGAGAGTTGCTCGAAGGGTTATTGCAATCTCCTTAGTAAGTCATCATTTGAGAAGGGGTAGATTTATGAGACAAATTTGTGTTGACTTGAACATAAATCATAATACTTTCAAAAGAACAATTGGAAGAAGAGAGAGAATTGATGATCCTCTTGAAAATGGTACATGGGCATATAGTGTGTGACTTTCACATTTTGATAAGAAGCTAACCAATCATGTGAAGCAAGATATTGCACAAATTTGGCACTCTAGCTCAAGAGTCACACCAAATGTGAAGGATGTGTTGAAGTTGAGAGTTGGCAATAAAGACTACACCCTGCATCCAAAACATTATTTGGAGGTAAGTTGGACAATGTTGTTTAAACAATTTTTTGAGACTTGTCCAACATTGTAATATCACAAAGGGATTTTGAATCAATTAAGCCAGTTTATTGTGTTCCACTTAAGATTTAAAATACATGTTTCAAATATCATGTTAAGTTTTCTATGCACCATGAACTATCATACTTCATCTATTCTACTTTGCATACTAATGAAATGTTGGAAATTTGTAGTGGTAGGAATTTCAAAATCATCAAGAGAGTTATTAAATCAATTCTTATGTTCTACAAATGATGGTTGTTTCTTTTATAGGAATGATTGCTTAAATGAGAAGTTTTCTCAATGTGGTGGTTTAACAAAATTTATGACATGTTTCCATGAGAGGTGCAAAGAAGATCTTGGAAAGACAATAGTTTCAAAAAAGGTATATGAAACAGTGAAATATACATTAAATAGTGGAGGTGAAGCTCTAGATGTGAGTTGATTGAAAATGTGTGTAGCTATTTTTATTTCTGATTTCAAGAGAAAATAATTACTGGTATGTAAGACATAGTCATAGGTTTCCATTGGCACTATTATATTAGTTGTTGACTTTACAGAGAACCGGACATTAAAACCCCAAAATGAGACATGATCTCAATATTACAACTCCATTCAAATTGTCATTTTTGTCCACATAACATATAGAAATGCCCTTGATAGTGCAGAAGATAATCAGAGAGTACCATTTTTATATGATCGATGATAGATCTCACTCTCATAAGTTTGATCAACATATTTCAAGAATTATTTTGAGTTCTGGCGAGAACATGATATTGAGCTATGGATAGGCATATCATTTGGTCAGATGACTACATGGGTCAATTCGAGAATTCTCACATATTTTATTGATTTTTTAGAATGCATGTAGAGAGGTGGGTGCCACATATTTGGAGTTTTGTTTAGTCTGGGCATGGGAAAGGTGAACATGATAGAACAAGGGCTTGTGTGAAGAGAAATCTAATTAAGGAGAAAATGAATTTCGAGTGCAGATCTTCTTGATGCTCATAGCATAGTTGATTGGCATACATCTACATTATCACGGGGGGACTCCATTGACTAGATCATCCAATAACTCCATAGCTTTGTAGATTACTGTCCTAGGTCAAAATAACTTTGTAGTAATATAAACATGAAACACCACAAACTCATTCACACAATTTGACAAAAGGATTTAACGTGGAAACCCAATTTGGTAAAAAAAACTAGTAACATGCTACCAACTTTCACTCTTCTAAAGTGAGCCATGTGAGGAGCCAACCCTGTTAAAGGTTACAATGCACACTGTTAAATGTGACCTTGATTAAAGGATTGCAATTGCCCTATTAGAAATGAACGTTGTTAGAGGACTTTAGAACATTCCATTAGAATGTCACCTGATTAAAAGATTTACAAATGATTGTTAGGTCAACCTTAATTCAAAAGATTTATCCAGACTAATACAATGGTTAGAAAGTAGCAGTATGACTTGATATGATAACAAAATACAACTCATTTGTAGATTATAGATCTCCGGTTTAGTCCTCCATTCTGCTTGACTTCATAGTCTTTGTCTAATTGCTTGTTCACCCTTCAAGCCTTCACCTCCTTAAGCCTTCTTTCTTAGTATGTCAATTACTGATTCATCCCTTCGGCCAACATATGAAGCAACACCTCATTTCTCTTAGCAACACTCATTACTTTTGGCCTTGTATTCCCTTATAAAGAGAATTATGCTCTTTTGCCACTTAATCACAATCGTCCATCTTAGGGTTAGGTCAAATTCATTGAATCCTCCCTCTTTCCATTAGCTTACCTCTAGAAACTTCTCTTACAATCTTCCTTACATTTTCCTTAAAATGGTTTACTTTGAATTTTGTGCCACCAACTCATCATACATATCTTCCACACACATCACACAATTCAAGAAGTCAACTTTATTGGCTCAGATTTGTCAAATCTTTGATTAAACTCTTTTTTGGTGTCACTCAGCATCTACATTGTTCACTCGGCAATAACAGTCTTCTAATGCTTGGCCAACACTAGGTTGCTCGGCATCAACTAAGTCTTCCTTGCTCAGTCACTACTATTATTTCCTTAATGCTCAGCACTTACAATATTTTACTAATGCTTAGCACCTACTAATTTTTTGACACTTGACACATGTTGAATTCTACTTGGCCTATGCTGAATTTATTTAGCTTCCACTATTTGCTCAGTCAGGCTTGGCAGACACTTTTTGTGTAAACACTTCTTCTTGACTTAGCTTAAGTAATCATTCATTTTTGCCTTAATTAGATCAATAATACATCATATCATCAATATCTTACTTGGTCTCAATGCTCCTTTTATATACCATATAACTCAACCTTTCTCTAGGTGCTCTTGTTATCCTATCTTTTCAAATCCTCTTCGTCAATCAATCAAATGATAACATTCAGACTAAAATAAATTGTCTTACCATCAAGTAGTAGGTTTGACATCATTGACAAAATAATGATTGTTCCATGATAGGTTCCAGACTTCAAACAATCTCTTTTCAACAATCTCCCTCTTTGGCATTGATGATAAACCAAACCAACAACAATACCAAAAAAGAAACTTAATACCTTTGAAACTCTCCCTTTATCAATATGTGTCCTTCCTTAGTATAGGGTAATGTAAACATTTTCAATCTCCTTCAATGTATCTCTTCAAATGTATATCTCCCTCTAACTTCTATTAGCATATACTTCCTCTTTCTGTCTTAACATGTATTTCTTCCTCTTTCTCTTAAGATTTTCCATGTAGATAACATTTCTAAGTTAACATGTATTTCTTCCTCTTTCTCTTAAGATTTTCCATGTAGATAAAATTTCTATGTTAACATGTATTTCTTCCTCTTTCTCTTAAGATTTTCCATGTAGATACCATTGTATATCTCCCTCTTTGACAACAATGCAGATATTATCAATTCAGGTTCTCCCTCTGTGATCGTACTTGTGACTATAAATCCTATGTTTTAGCTCCTTCATTACTTTAGGTGGATCCTAAAGTAAGATCCAATGCACCAAGTTGTAAAATATGACATTCAACTTAGTTGATGCAAGGCACTACTCTAACTCCTTTAAGTAGCTTGAGATAGGGTTATCACCCCTAGCTTACCTATTAGATATTCATGTGCATCCTTAGGTAAAGCCTTTGTGAATATGTCAGTTATATGTTCCTTAGTATTCACATATTCCATTCTCACTTCTTTATCCTGAACCAATTCTCTCAAATAATGATATTTGGTTGCTATGTACTTTTTCTTTCTATGCATCACAAGATTTTTAGAAATGTTTATAACACTTGTATTGTCACAGTATATTACCACAGGTTTGGTGATTTCCTCTTTCATACTTTTGTGTGACTATTTGATCCATACCACATTAGTACAATTCACTACAGCTGCCACATATTTAGCTTTAGCAATAGATTGTGAGATACAATTTTGTTTCTTACTAGTCCAAGTAACTAGTCTTTTTCCTAAGAAAAATGATCCACTGCTTGTACTTTTCCTATCATCAATGTTTCCAGCCCAATCAACATTGTATAGACTCTCAATTCAAACTTGTCATTTTTCTTGTAGTATAGACCATATTCTTATGTCCCTTTAAGATATCTCATTATTCTCTTGACATTCAGTAAGTGATTCTCCTTAGGATTGGCAGAAAACCTTGCAACAATCCCAACAGCTAGTGTAATATCAAGTCTACTATGCACTACATATTGTAATTTGCCAATCATAAACCTATGTAATGTTTGATTTACCTCAGTAGAATCATTAGTTTAGATAGTTTTTGTCCTATCACCATAGGTGTACTAATTGGTCTTGAATCTTCCATACCAAAAGTTTCCAATAGTTCCTTTACATACTTAGACTGAGTATTGTAAATACCATAATTTATTTGATACACCTACAAACCAACAAAGAATTTAATCTCTCCAAACATAGAAATCTTAAATTCTTTCATCATTTCATCTGCAAATGTCTTACATAATGCATTTTTTCCTCCAAATATGATATCATCAACAAATATTTCAGCTAGTAAAATTCCTTTACCTCCTTCAGTCTTCAAGTATAGGTTGTTGTTGTCATCTATCTTCTCAAAACCAATCTTCACAAAATAATTATGCAATCTTTCATACCATGCTCTGGGAGCTTATTTTAAACTATATAAAACTTTATGCAATCTACATACCATGTTTTTATTGTTAGGATCAACAAATCCTTCAAGGTGTTCAATGTAAACCTCCTCTACTAGTATACCATTCAGAAATTCTAACTTAACATCCATTTGATAAACTTCAAAACCTTTATATGTAGAGTAAGCAAGCGGAATTTTCACTCCTAATCTTGTAACTAGGGCAAATGTCTCTCTATAGTCAATTCCCTCTTCTTGAGCATAACCTTTGCAAACTAGCCTTGTCTTATTCCTTGTTACTTCACAATTCTCATCCAATTTGTTTCTGTAGACTTACTTGGTTCCAATAACATTCTTATCCTCTAGTCTAGGTACAAGTGACTAGGTTTTTCTCCTCTCAATCTGATCAATTTCTTCATTCATGGCTTATCTCCAATCTCCATTTTCCAATGCATCCTTCAAAGATTTAGGTTCATGTATGCTTAGCAAGCATGTATCATTTTTCAATCAATTCCTTGTCATTGGTCCATCTTCTCTTCCACCAATGATTTGTTCAGTTGGGTGATGGCTTCTGACATACTTTGATAATCTTGGCTTTGTTCTTCTTTCTTCAACAATAGGTCTTTTAGGAAATTCAATTTCAAGTTGACTATGTGAATCTTTGTTAGATAACTTGGCATTAATCCTTTCTTGTAAATTGTTCTTTGTGTCGCTCTACAACTCAGCTTCTGAATTCAACTTAGCATTCATTAGATGTGACTTAGCAGTCACTAATTCATGTTGATTAATAGCTTGAATTTCAAAATCATCAGCAGTCTTTCCTTCATAGTAGTATACAAATGTCTTGTAATCTTCAAGTTCCTTCTTTGGTTCATCTTCATGTGTACCTGTATACTCATCAACTTTTACATTTGCACTTTCCACAATTTTGTTAGTGTTACTATGTAAACATTTATAAGCTTTGCTTCTTGTGGAATAGCCTAGAAATATGTCTTGTTCACTTTTGGCATCAAAATTACCTTTCTAGATGTCCTTTAGAATGTAACATTTTCTTCCAAATACCTTAAAATATTTGACATTGGATGAGTCACCATACCATAATTCAAAAGGTGTGATATTGGTACCTTTCTTCACTTGTACTTGGTTCAAGGTATAGACAACTATACTAACAGCTTCTCTCCAGTATTTCAAAGCAACATTCTTCTCCAGATCATCAGTATCCTAGCACAATCCATCACAGGTATGTTCCTCCTTTCAGCTAACCCATTTTGTGGAGGGGTTCTTGGTGCAGAGGTTTGTCTCTTGATTTCTCTATCATTACAAAAAATTTCAAATTCCTTTGATGTAAACTCTCCACCTCTATCAAATCTTAGACACTATAGACTCTTACCAGTTTCCTTCTCAACTCTAGCCAAGTATCACTTAAACATTTGGAAAGCATCAGATTTCTCTCTCAAAAACATAACAATCATCATTGTAGAATAATCATCAACAAATAGCATGAAGTATTTGTCACCTTTGTAGCTTTGCACATTAATTGGTCCACATAGATTAGTATGAACTAATTCCAAAATTGCATTTGAAGTATGATTCTTACTCTTAAAGCTAGACTTTGTCATCTTGTCTAACTGACATTGTTAGCAAATCACATTAGTAGATTTCTTCAGTGTTGGCAAACCTCTGACTCTTTTCATCTTACTGATACTGACCAAGTTATCAAGATTAATATGACATAACCATTTGTGTCATAGCCACACATCATCAGTTTGTATAATAAGACAAGTAGCTTCATTCGTGTCAAGATAAAATATATTACCTCTAGTTTGATCACCACTACCAATGAATTCACCATTAGCATCATAAATGTTAGCCTTTCTATTTCCAAATTCAACCTTAGATCTTGAACTATTAAATTGTGACATGCTCAAAATATTATAGTTAAGTCCTTCCACATAGTAAGCATTGTCACACATGATCTTATCTATCAATTTTATCAATCCTTTACCTTTTATCAGACAGGGTGCATCATTACCAAATCTAAGATTATTTCCATCATAATGCACAACAAAGTTGAACTTACTTTTGTCTCCAGACATGTGATTAGAACAACCACTATCAAAGATCCATCTATCACTCTTGTTTGCATAAGATAATAATGCAATTGCCTCATCTTCATCAGAATCCTATTTCATAGTAACATAAACAACTTCATCATCATGATCATCTGATTCCTCATTGGATTCTTCTTCGACAATGTAGCAAGCCTTCTTTCCTTTATCTTTGTAATCTTTGTTGCTCTCATCTCTTTTACCTCTATATTTATATCCACTTCTATTGGTCTTCTTCTATAGACACCTTGTAGCAATATGACCAACCTCATTACAATTGAAACACATGATAGGTAACTTACCTTTATATTTTCCTTTGCCTTTGTGAAATCTCCTAACCAGCAATGCTTCAAGCTCTTCTACATCATCTTCATCTATATCAGTATCACTAGAAGCATGTTTGACCTTTTTTTCTCTCTTATCTTTTGGCTCTTCTAGTGATAATTTAGCTTTGAAGGAAGATTCAACACTCTCTGATTTGAAATTATCAAAATTTGAAATCTCAAAAGCAGTAAGTCCACCAACCAGTCCTTCATGGGTTAGATTGTTACTAGGAGTATATCTCGGTTCTTGTATAGCAGAGACCCTAATAGCATAGATAGGTAGCAGGTTCTCAACACTTTGTTGATCACAGTTTCATCTTCAATCTTTCCATTAGATCCTCTGATGGAATTAATAACTTCTTTGACTCTTGCACAATATTGAACTATATTTTCACCTTCTTGCATTCTCATATAATCAAATTTTCCTCTAAGACTTTCAGATTTGGCTCTTATCACATTCTTATCTCCTCCATAGATCTTCTTTAGGGAATCCCACATCTATTTGGAAGAAGTACACTCTTTGATGTCATCAAACTCTGAATAACCTAGGGAAGATGCAATCTCCAACATTCCCTAATTGTGCTCTTTCTTATCTTTGAGATATTGTGCAGTCATAGCTCCAGTTACTTCCACAAATTCAATAGTTATAGTTGATAGTGCAAAATCTCGAAGTCCTCCTAGATGTAGCTTTATCAAACTTTTCCATGCTGGAAAGTTTTCCTTGTTTAACTTGGGTACCTCCTTTCTGTACATCTTGATCTTTAGCTTCTAGTACCTTCAAATTGTTTCCTCACAAGAACCAATTCTCTGATACCAATTGTTGGAATATTTAGAATAAATGAGAGGGGGGTGAATCAATTATCCAAAGTCCAAATATACAAATAAAACTTTTCAATTCTTACTAAACATATAAGTGCATGCATTGACTAGATCATTCAATAACTCCATAACTTTGTAGATTATTGTCCTAGGTCAAAATAACTTTGCAGTAACGTAAATATGAAACACCACAAACTCATTCACACAATTCAACACAAGGATTTAACATGGAAACCCAATTTGAGAAAAACCACCACGAACATGCTACCAATTTTCACTCTTTTGAAGTGAGCCTTGTAAGAAGCCAACTCTGTTAAAGGTTACAATGCACACTATTAAATGTGCCCTTGATTAAAGAATTTCAATCAACTATTAGGAGTGAGCCTTGTTAGAGGACTTTAAAATATTCCATTAGAATGTCACTTGGTTAAAGGATTTACAAATGATTGTTAGGTCAACTTTAATCCAAAGGATTTATCCATACTGATACAATGGTTAGAAAGTAGCAATAGGACTTGATCTGATAACAAAATACAACTCACTTGCAAATTACAAATCTCTAGTTTAGTCCTCCATTCTGCCTGGCATTCATACTCTTCATCTCTGATTTCTTGTTCACCCTTCAAGCCTTCACCTCCTTAAGCCTTCTTTCTCAATATGTTAATTACAGATTCATCCTTTTGTCCACCATATGAAGCAACACTCATTACTTCTAGCATTGTATTCCCTTATAAAGAGAATTATGAACTTTTGTCACTTAATCACAATCATCCATCTTAGGGTTAGGTCAAATTCATTGAATCCTCCCTCTTTCCATTAGGTTCCCTATAGAAACTTCTCTTACAATCTTCCTTAGATTCACCTTAAAACAGTTTACTTTGAATTCTTTGCCACTAGCTCATCATATCTAACTTCCACACGCTTCACAAAATTCAAAAAGTCAACTTTGTAGGCTCAAATTTGTCAAATCTTTGATTAAACTCTTTTTGTTATCACTCAGCATCCACATTGTTCACTCAACAATAATAGTCTTCTAGTGCTCGGCCAACATTGGGTTGCTCAGCATCAACTAAGTCTTCCTTGCTTGGTCACCACTATTATTTTTCTAATGCTCGGCACTTACAAGATTTTACTAATGCTCGACACCTACTAATTTTCTGATACTCAGCACGTTGAATTCTTCTCAGCCTACACTGAATTTTCTTGGCTTCCACTGTTTTCTCGGTCAGGCTTGGCAAACACTTTTGTGTAAACACTTCTTCTTGACTTAGCTTCAAGTAACTATTCCCTTTAGCCTTAAGTAGATCAACAATACATCATATCATCAATGTCTTACTTGGTCTTAGTGTTCCTTTTATATACCATATAACTCAACTTTTCCCTAGGTCATCTTATTATCCTATCTTTTGAAATCCTCTTCATCAATCAATCAGATGATAGCATTCCAACAAAAAAGAAATTATCTTACCAGAAAGTAGCAGGTTTGACATCATTGACAAAATAATGATTGTTCCATGATAGGTTCCACACTTCAAACAATCTCTTTTCAACAGACATGTCTTTGCATTGGTTGCACCATAAGAAAATGATGAGAAATCTAATTAATGGTTAGCATGTTGTGAAAGTTGTGCAATCGATAATAGTTGATGATGGATTCACGTATCCTATTGGCTGAGTTGTTGTTGCTGGAACATGGCTACAAACATACTTGCTTAGAAAGAATGGAATCCCCGCATTCGAAGAATATGAGAAGCACAAAATCATTTGCATGTATTCATGCCTTATGTTAGCAGCAAATTCCAAGTTATTATAGCTTCAAGGAAGAGAAAAAAGAAAATAACTCTTTAGTATTAGTAATGCTAATCATGAAGCCCTATTAGAGACCCTCAAGCAGAGAGATGACCCTTCAGGCACACTTTACTAGGTAATACTAACTCACAACAAGGTTTCGTATGTTTTTTCTTTCATTTACTTTTTATATTCATAATGATCGGGTGAACCAATTAATTTCTTATTTTTCCAACTTAATTATCTTATTATTGTGCCTTCCAAATGTAGGGATTACAAATGATGGATGTATGACATTCTTCCACAGAAGTTTGGAGTATATCTTTTTTTTTGTATCAATATTTATTTATTATTATGCCTACAATACTAACACTTTGTACACTATTGGGATGTAGGTTTCATCAAGAATAGTAGTGCATGGAGATAGAAACATTTTAAGGAATAGAACAAAGACAATTCTATGTTGGTTTTGACTCTAGGCTTTCTAGTAGTTGTGTATCTAGGGTTATTTGTAATATTGATTTATTTGTACATAATATGGTTGTATCAATGATTTAGAATGTATTTTTATGCAATGACTTGAGCATGCACAACGATGTACACTTAGTACCTTTTTATCTACATATTACTTTGTATGGCTAAGATGTAATCATATTTCTATCAATTAGATGTAATAATGTTGAAACACTTTAAGATTTGTAAATATGAACTCATTGATTTAATATATTTTGTAAGGTTCTCTAATGTAAATAAATTTCAATCATAAATTTCTATGGTCATCTACGTAATGATTTTGTCTATTAGTCCTTATTAGTTAAACGTTGATCAAAGTGGTCAAAGTAATCAAATTCATTAAATAACATAAAGGGAGCATAGAAATGATGTTTTTGGTTCATCTAATTAATATTGGTCATGTTCACAAAGTTAAAAGTGTCACTAACATAATAGTCTCACAAATTGCAATTATTATAAAAAAAACTTATCAAGCGACCCTAAACCATTCATTGTGGCATCAATTTGTCTATGCCCTTAGATCCAGATGGGTGGGTGAGACCTAGTGATAAGATGTTTTAGCCATGGAGAGCTTAGAATGTTCATGACCATTGTGCACCAAAGTGTCCCCAAAGTTCCATAAATAATATTGAGCTACACACTTCAAAGAGTCATAACTAGGATTTCAAGAGAGGTGTCAAAAAAATGTTATATGGTACATGATAGTGTTTTCAATATCTACAAGAACCTCTCTCAATTTTGGGAGATTTGAATTCGTATGAATTTGGCACAACAATCTTGCTTAAAGCCAAAACTTGTAGTAGAGCACAATGAATTGGTGCAACACATATCTTTCTAATTGTTCACTATGGCATTTATTTTGTTGTGTTTCTAGCTTTAGATGGGAAGTGAACCATATTGACACCCCTATTTTGATGATAGAGTCGCTAGAACATTGGAAACCACCACACAATGAAGTGTCCCCAAGGTGCACTAAGCATTATTCGGTTGTCATCTTCAGAGGGTTGTAACTTGGAGCTGATGAGGTGTATTGGAAAACTTTCATATCCTAAAATATTTTGTTTTTGAACCCTACAATAATCTCTCTCAGTTATGGGAGATTCAAATTCATTTGAATTTTCCATAATATTCTCGCTTGATGCCAAAAATTGTAGTGTTCCTTAGTGAATTGGTGCAGAAATCGTAACTTTCCAACCATTCATTGTGGCATTAATTCGATTATGGTGTTAGCTTTGGATGGGCAGGTGAACTTTAATGATATCCCTATTTTGACCAAAAATTTGCTAAAACTTGGCAACCACCATGCAACGAAGTGTCCCTACGGTCACTAAGCATGATTTAGCTACCATCTTTAGTGGGCCATAATTCAAAGCTCATGAGGAGTATTAGTAAACTATTATATGAAACATGACCATTTTTTTCAAGCCCTGCAATACCCTCTCGTAGTTTTGGGAGATTCAAAATCATTTAAATTTGGCACATCATTCTCGCTTGATGCCAAAACTTGTCATGTTCCTCACTAAACTGGTGTAACAACATGTAACTTTCTAACTATTCATCATTACATCAATTTGATTGTGTTATTATCTCTAGATGAGTTAGTGGACCCTAGTGACACCCCTAATTCAACCACAAAGTCGCTAGAACATCGGCAATCACCACACAACGAAGTGTCCCCAAGGTGCACAAAGCATTTCTTCAATTGTCATATTCAAAGGACCATAATTTAGCACTCGTGAGGGGTATTGACAAACTATCAAATGTTAGAGGATCGTTTTTTTGAACCCTATGTAACTTATCTTAGTTCTGGGAGATTCAAATTTGTTTGAATTTGGCACAACATTCTTGTTTGATGCAAAAACTTCTAGTGTTCCTTACTAAATTTGTAGAACAACATGTATCTTTCCAACTATTCATCATGACATTGATTCAAATGCATTGTTAGTTTCATATAGGTAGGTGAACCCCAATGACACTCATGTTTCATCTACAAAGTTTCTAGAACATTGGTGACCACCATGCAACAAAGTGTCCCCAAGGTGTAGTAAGCATTATTCAGCAGCCATCTCTAGAGAGCCATAACATGGAAATAGTGAGGGGTATCAACAAAATTTTAGATGTTATAGGACCATTTTTCAAACCCTAGAATAACCTCTTAGTTGTAAGAGGTTCAAGCTCATTTGAATTTGACACAACATTCTCGCTTGATGCCAAAACTTGTAATGTTCCTCAATGAATTGGTACAACAGTGTGTATCTTTTCAATCATTTATTGTCACACGGATTCAACTATAGTTTTATCTCTGGATTGGTGTATGAACCTTAGTAACACCCCTATTTTAACCACAAAGTCTATAAAACATTGGCAACCACCATGTAACAAAGTGCCCCCAAGGTGCAATAAACATTATTTAGTTGCCATCTTTAGAGGGTCATAACTTGAATCTCATGAGGGGTATCAAAAAATGTCATTTTCTAAAAGAATGCATTGTCAAAACCTACAATAATCTCTCTCAATTCGAGGAGATTTAAAATTGTTTGAATTTGGCACAACATTCTTGCTCAATGACAAAACTTGTAGTGTTCCTCGATGAATTAGTGCAACAGAGTGTGTCTTTCCAACCTCTCATTATGACATCAATTCAACTGTACCATTAGCTCCATATGGGGGGGTAAACCCCAATGACACCCCTATTTTTACTGCAGATTCTCTAGAACATTGGTGACCATCACATAGTGAAGTGTCCCGAACGTTTACTAAGCATTACTTTGCTTCCATCTTCAAAGGGCCATAACTTAGAGCTCATGAGGGGTGTCAAAAAATTACCAAATGTTATAGGACCATATTGTGGAACCCTACAATAACCTCTCTCAGTCCTTGGAGATTCAATTTTTTTTGAATTTAGTACATCATTCTTTCTTGATGCCAAAATTTGTAGTGTTCCCTAGAGAATTGGTGCAACAACGCGTAACTTTCCAAACATCTATTGTAGGATCAATTTGATTGCACTATTAGATACATATGGAAAAATGAGCCCTACTTACACCCATTTTTTTACCATAGAGTAAATAAGACATTGGTGACCACCATGCATCCAATTGTCCCCAAGGTGCACTAAGCACTATTCAACTGTGATCTTCAAAGGGCCATGATGCAAAACTTGTGAGGGGTATTAGTGAGTTGGTAGATACTACATGAATTTGATGTCAAACCCTATAATAACCTATCTCAGTTATGGAAGATTCCAATTGGTTTGAATTTGGCACATCATTCTCACTTGATTCCAAAACTTTTAGTATTCCTTAGTGAATTAGCATACCATTGTGTAACTTTCCAATTGTTCATCCTAATATCAATTCATATGTTCCATTAGATCTTGATGGGTGGGTGAACCCTACTAACACCCCTATTTTGACCACGAAGTTGCTACAATGTTTTCAACCACCACACACCGAAGTGTCCTCAAGGTGTACTAAGCATTATTCAGCTACGATCTTTAGAGGGACATATCTCAAAGCTTGTGAGGGGTATCGATGAACTGTCAAATGCTACAAGACCATAATGTTAATGTTTACAATAACCTCTCATTTGTGTAAGATTTGAATTTTTTTTAATTTAGCACAATGATCTCACTTGATGTCAAAATGTGTAGTGGAGCTCAATTCATTGGTGCACCACTACATAACTTTCCAACAATTTATCATGGCATTACTTTTTTTGCCTTGTTAGATCCAAATGGATAGGTGAACCCTATTGGCAACCCTATTTTGACCATGGGGTCACTACAACATTCACAACCACCACACATTGAAGTGTCCCCAAGGTGTACTAAGCACTACTTAACTATAAGACTTGTTTAAAATAGTTTGACTAATTTGACCTTTCTTCACAAACTAAAATAATTAAATAAAAAATACTAAACATGATTAAAATGAATGTGATTCCATAAACATGAAAAATACACATGCACCACAAATCATAATAATATAATATATGAAAATATATATCCATGTACAGATAAATTGTGCAAATATATATATATATATATATCAAAATGTATATCCATATATAAAATTTGGCACATGTCATCAAAATATATCTATAATATGAAAGTTTATATATACAATGTAGCATATTTCATCTCAAAATGTGCCATTATACATCTCTAGACAACTATAGTACCTATGTTGTCAGTAAATCATCAAAATTTTGCCTCTTTAGCATACTTTTTGGATCAGATAACTCCTACATGAACAAAAAAGGAAAATACAAAGTTAGACTACTTAATTTATATGATTTGTACATATCATAATAGAAATTTACTCAAATTCATAATGATCAATAATTTTATGATGATTTTTCATTTGAATCTCTCATCATGTGCCTCTCTCCATGACTTCTTATGGTGGTTAGGAGTCCTCTCATATGCCCTAAGCAATGAAGAAACCTCGTCAGCACTAGCCTATATATATGGTTATGAAATTGATCTAAAACTTAACCTATAATGTTATCATTGATAGTATATATACTTATAATATAATCAATAATTTATATTAAAACATACCTATATTGATCCCTCCTTTTGAAGTGTCGGCTAAGTCAACAAAGATACAAAACTATGTCGTTATCCCTTTTATCATAGCCAATATTTCCTATGGGGATTAAACATATAGTTATTACAATCAAGAAAAATAGATTTATATAATCTCAATAAATAAAAGAAAATAACAAATGAATGATAAATATGCATATAATAGGGCTATGGTTGCGAAATGAAATGCTCAAGGGTCTAGGTTGTAGGATCTGCATCAAAAAATCATCAGAGACCACCCTCTGTAAAATAAATAATGTAAAATACTTCATTAGTAAAAACAAGTAACAAGTATGTACATGCATTCAATGACTTTAAAACACCTAAATACCTTCCCCTTGTCAATGCTTAGTGGCTCAACCCCCTCACATTGCTACCCACTGACATGTGAAACTTGCAAGAGAGAACTAAGATGAGAAATCGTGTATAATGCAGTATCAAATAGGAAAGCAATGAAAACACAATATAGTGTACCATAGAGGTCTTGAGGCCAAAAGAAATGGCCGAGAGCATGACATCCTCCAACTATCTCAGCTCCTTCTAAGTCATTAGCTAAAAATAAATGAATCACATACATAAAGAAAAGTGTAGAATTGTTTAAATTATTCTAATATAAATATTTATTTTAAATCAACTATGTTGTGACAAAAAAATATATACACTTACTGACATAGAAGCAGTCAATGGTTATGCATGCCCCTCCTCGTCTCTCACATCAGATGCTATAGTCTATGTAGCCATGTGTGTTGTATCCTCCTCCCCAAATACAAATTGATAATTGGAATCACTTAGTGGACCCAAACATAAATTATTGTACATAATCTAAGTATGCAACACACAAATATGTGAGTTGTTTTGTTGACAAACTTGCACAAACGTCATCAACACAAGTAGGCAACACTAACCTAGTGTGGGTGATCAATAGACTACTCAATTTTTGGATGGCTCTAATATCCTGAGAGCTAGCCTCTTCAATGACATCAGGATCATGCACTGGAGGAGGGGGGAGACATTAATGGGGTGGACATAAGTGCCAACTTTCTTCTGCTAGGCTAATGTGTTTTCCTAGTGAGCTCCTCCTCCTACACCCATCTTGGGCTTCATGCTCCAATAATTCACTTTGTCCCCCTCAAAAAATGTAATGTACAATTCTCTCAAAAAATAAAATAGAACCTCGAGATTTCTATGTGGTGGTTTGTAAAAAACCATCCACCAACAATCCCAAGATTTTATACGCATTGCCTCATTCATGCACCATTTAATCGATAATTTGGTTTTTTTTATCAACTTGTTTACCAACTTTTGAGTTCAAAAATAGGCTAGTTATGTCATCTTTAGTTATGTTAAGGGTCACAACCCCATCATAATTCAAACAACCCCATCATAATCCAACCCGTCATCAAACTGGATATGCATCTCCTCATGCTAATGAAGAGAAACATTATGTTGCTCAGAGAGTGTCTAGATATTATTCACAATGGTATTTATCATGGATAGCATGGGAGCCAATGTAAGTATATTCTTATATGGGTTTTGGAGACCCCTCAATTTAGTAAGTTTCTCTTGTATAAAATCTTCAATTTGGAGAGGGTTTCGTAGGGACTATGGAACATTTGACAATGGTTGGGGATAATTTGGTAGTAGTTCTGGATTATTTTTAGAAACATTGTTTTATGGGGCAGGGTTCCGAAGGTTTGTTGTTGTTGGAAATTCTTGATTAAATTGCAAATAAATAAAAAATTACAAATTGAATTCATAAATTATATTATAAAAAAATTAAAACCATATATTTACATTACAAAACCTAACTTTTAATAGATATTAGTGAAAACAACCAAAAATGATAATGAATAAACTTACCTTTGATAAAATGGCATTATTTGATGCAAAGATCGATCAGGCATCTGATTGGTAACATATACTCGAAGCCTAGAGCACAAACAGTAGAAAATGAAGATGAAAAACAATGTTTGGGTTTGTGAGTTTTTTTTTTTTTTGCATAGGTATTGGGTACCCAATATGGCAAGGTATTTTTTTTGGGTTTGGTATTGGGATGGGTAGAAGAAAAGTTAGAATGAGTTTTGAAATTCTTTTGAATGTTTGAAAATTACGTGTTTTTCATATTGCCACTTTTTGGTGCCTCATGATCCTTCACATACCTAGATAGATTTGTTTCTTGGCTAAGTAAGAAATAAGACCTGGTGTACTTACCTTCTATAAAGGAAGAGTATATTGCACCAACATCTTGTTTCATTGAAGTTAGGTGGATGAAGTAAAAACTTAGTGATAAAAAAGTAATGTTTGACAATGTTGTACCTATCATGTGTGATAATTCAAGTGTTATACACATTTCAAAGATTTTGGTGATGCATGTAAGGACCATACATATTTTGATTTAGTATCATTTCTAAAGAGTGAATTAAGTCAAATTGAAATATTTTTCTAAGAAATCATATATTGCAAACTTTTTCATCTAGGCATTACCAAATAATACGGATGAATGCCTTAGGTGAAAATTAAGGGTTATAACATCTCCTTAATAGAGATGAATATAGGTAATGCATCTTCTCAGGGGGAGACTTAAAATGTTATCCTAGTTTATGTATTGATGTGGTTTGTTGTTCTTGGGGGAGTAATATAATTTTGTAGGAAACAATTTTAGCATGATACCCTTTGTCCTTAATGTCAAAGGGGGTGAAGTTTTATTTAGTGCTCATAAACTTTGTCATTAATGAAAAAGGCAAAGATTATTGAAAATATACATGAATATTATTGTAATTAATGTCAAATTTGTTAGCCTAGTTAGTAGTGGTTTGGATATTGCAGGGTAATGTTTGAGTTTGTTTCTACTACTTATGGTTAGGTCTATAGTTCAATGGTTTTTTTGATAACAATGTTATATTTGATATTTACCTGCAAGCTGGATCTTTCACTTGGAATAATAAAAGAATTGGGTTCCACCATATTGTGGTTAGATTGGATAGATTTTTGTGCTCACAATGCTGGAAGTTAGAGAAATATGATCTCTAATCAAACATATTGTCATATTCAAAATCATACCACTTCCCCATTAAGTTGACAATCCAACCATCAGAATCCCTTTTTACTAGCTTTTTCAAACCACCTTTTAAGTTTGAAAGTGTCTGCTATTGTCATCCTCATTTTGATGCCCTTTTAAAACAATGGTGGAAAGGCTCTCCACTCAAGTCGGGAACCAAAATGTTTAAGTTTCATAAGAGAATGCAGTATATCAAAGGGGTTATTAAAATCTGGAATAAATATGTTTTCAAGAACTTCTTTGAGGAAAAAAAAGGTAGTAGAGAAAGATCTTGTTGAGATCAATGAAGCTATTTTAATTCATGGCTTAGATGTTGTAAGGCATGTTTATAAGAAAGTATTACAAGAAAAGTGGTCTAAACTTTGTAAGAGAGAGGAGGAATATTGGAGACAAAAGCCCAAAGAATTGTGGCTTGAACAAGGGGATCAAAATACCATTTTTTTCACACATTGGCCAAGAAAAAAGTGCTAATATCAAAATCTTTTCGACTCATGACCCGTTAGGAAATTTAATTTTTGATCCAAAGGGTATTCAAACTGAGAGTGTAAGATTCTTTTCAAATCTCCTTTCCCTTCTTTTCAAATCTCTTTTCCCCTCCAATGAAGGAGCCTCCTTCTCCCAATCTTGTGGATGAGCTCTTAGACACCATTCCCCCACTCATATCACAACATGATAATGTGATACTCATGGACCCGTTCACTTTACTTAAAATCTCTTTTGTGGTTTTTTCTATGCCCCTAGACAAGTCTTTAGGTCTTGATGGATTTACGCCCTCATTTATTCAAAAGTGTTGGGAAGTAATTTTCTTTGACCTCCTAGAGGTACTTGAAGAATCTAGGAAAAATGTTTTCATTGTGAAGAATTTCAATACAGCAAATATTGCCCTTATTCCCAAGACTGATGATCCTTACTTTTTTGCAGATTTTTGACATATCTCCCTCTGTAATACCATCTATAAGATTATCTCAAAGGTTAGTTATCTTTGTCTTAAACCTATTATACCAAAAATTATTTTGGCAAAATAAGGGGGTTTTTTCCCTAGGAGAGAAACCACTAAGGAAATGATAATAAATCATGAAATTCTTCACACCATTAATGAACATAATATAATAGCTATTTGTCATCAAACTTGATATGATGAAAGCATATGACAAACTTGATTGATCTTTGCTTCACCTAGTTCTCCATAATTTTGGGTTCTCCAATAGATGGTGTAAATGGATCAAAGCATGTATTATAGGTGCGCATTTTTATATTCTCGTTAATGGGGCACCAATAGGAATTTTTGCTTCTTCCCAAGGGGTGTGTCAAGGAGATCCACTATCTTCATTCTTGTTTGTCATCATGGCAGAAGCTTTTAGTAGACTTATTTTTTCTTTTAACCAAATGGGGTTATGGAAAGGAGTCAATATTTTGGGTACATCTCTTTCCATTACCCATTCCCTCTTTTCTAATGACACTCTTTTGTTTGGATTATCTACCATACAAGAAGCTCAAAATGTGAAGAAAGTTATTGATTTATATATGCAAGTCTCTGGACAATGTATTAATGGGAATAAATCTAAAATATACGTTCTTAACACATCCCAACTAGTTTATCAAAGAATAGTTCACTTGCTAGGCTTTTCCCTTGATAAATTACCTTCTACCTATTTGGGTGTTCCATTTTTCATTAGATCAACTATGCCTTTGTATTGGAAATCAGTTGTTGATCATATCAAATGTAGAATTAGTGCTTGGAAGGTTTGATGGATCTCACTTTTAGGTAGAATTATGCTTATCAAAATTGATCTTTATTCCATTCCTAACTATTATTTTTTCATCCTAAAAGCACCTAAAGGTATTATTTCTCATATCAAAAAACTAATCTTTAACTTCCTTTGGTCAGAAAATATGAATGGGAAAAAGAAAATTACATTAGTTTATATTCTTAACATGTCAACTTGCTTTAAAACGGGAGGTTGCAAGTCTTCATAATATAACAAATTTTAATAGGGCTTTTGGTGCCAAGTTAGTTTGGAAAATGTATGAAAACCTTTCTCTAAATGGTGTCATCTTTTACAAGAAAAGTATTTAGAGAGTCTCAATCCCTCTAGGGTTTCTACTATCCTTGACCTGCCAAAAGGATCTATCATTTGAGATTTTACGATGACTTCTTGAGAAGTTATCACTCATTCATATCTTAGGAAGTGCATAGTGGAGAAAGTGTTAATTTTTTGTTTGACTCTTGGAATGGTTTCCCCCCTCTTGCATATGAGGATTCCTTGAAGGAATTCTTAGACATTGTAATTCAAGCTTGGGGAACATCCTTCTCCAATTACATTTTAGCCATTTTTAGGTTTTCAAGTCAAGTCATCTAGAAAGACCCCTCATCTCTACACATTTACCCTAATCAAGTTGCTTCCCTAAAACAATTTCTTGATGAAAGAAAGAAAAATTATGTCTAAAAAACTATACTATCTCTTTTGGGCCCTAAAAATGGAAAATATTTTGTTAAACAAGATCGTTTGGTTGTCCAGCACAACCAATATAATCAGATTACACACCATACTTTTAAGTTCTACTAGAATAATTTGGTCTTGCCAAAAGTTGGATGTTTTATTGTCTTGCTCTTAAGTATTAGTTTTAAACTAGTGATCATCTGCATAGACTAAATATCTCAAATTCTTTTAATGGTGTGCTTTGTCAGCAAGATGAGGAAACAACAGATCACCCCCTAGTGAACTATAACTTTTCCCAAGAGTATTGAAATTTTGTTCTTAAAAAACTTAATCTCTCCATGTCGTTACCTCACTCACTCTAGGACATATTCTAGTCATGGCCAATTTTGCATTATGATTCAATGTTCTCATGTCTATGGAAGTGTATTCTTGCATCTATAATATGGGTCATTTTGGTGGGAAACAAATAAGAGAATTTTGAGGTATTCTCCATCTCCATTTTCTAGGGTTCTTCAAGGGTTAGTAAGTACCACTGTAGAACTTGCTAATGCAAATGGCAAAAAATACAAAGGTAAGTATGCTTTCTACCCTTGGGATTATTAAGTTATTTAGCATTGGAAGGGTTTTTTTCTCTCATCTACTAGCTCCATTGTTTCCTTCTAAAGCTCCCTTAATTTGAGCAAAAACTTAATGGATCCCCCCTTGTGTGGGGCTTCGTAAACTCAATTTTGATGGAGCTTCCAAGAGTAACCCAAAAAAATCTAGGTTTGGCATTGTCATTAGAGATTATAAGGGATCTATAATTACAGCCAAATCCTCTACTCTTTCTCTTGGTACTAATAGAAAAATTGAAGCCATGAGTGTTGCTTCATGGTTTGGAACTTGCTAAATGTTTATCTATATTAAAATTGCATGTGGAAGGTAATTTAGCTATAATTATCAATGCATGCATTAATTGAAAGGTGTCTAATTGGAATATCCAATACATATTGTGTCAAGCTTGGTCCCTTCTTGACTCAATTCTTGAATGGTACATTTCACATACTTGTAGAGAATGAAATTTAGTAGAAGATTGCCTTGCTAATTTAGGCACGGATGGGGTAATTATTGACTCATCACTTTCCCCCTTGGATTTTCATGATTTCCCTTATATGCTTAAAGTTATTTCAGATGAGTTGATTTAAATGTGTATCGAGCCACTTTATAGAGCTTGGTATGGCATCTTGAGGCTATTGCAAATGTTTTAAATGGGTTTTGAAAGTGTTGTACAATTGGAACCAGTACCTAGACATCTAAATTTTGTGGCTTGGTTTGGTTTGGATTTCATGGGCCTTTTTTGGTTCAAGGAGTCTTTGGCTACTACATGAGTTTCATGCATTATTTTGTTCTACTTTCTTTATTTGGTTATTTTTATAGTTTCTATATGCCACTACTCAATGTGCAAGGCTCTTCTAGGATAATTCTCTTAGGTTGCATTTTTTGGCGGACAGTTTGCTTTCATTCTTATCTCATGTGATATTTGTAGGATGCTGATTAGTAACAAGACAATTCAATTGTTTAGCTCCACATCTTGAGAACTAGAAGTTGGCATTATTATTTTCTCCTTGGCTCTTCATTAATGTCCACAAATTTATTTGAAGGATTTCTAAGAGTTTGGTTTGTTTTCATTGGTATTTTCTTTGGCATTAATGGACTTCTTTAAATGGATCTTTCTGATTTCTCGTAGGCTCCAATCTTTCCTTGCACTTCAAAAAATTGAAGGCTACTTGCACTTTAGAAAATTGAAGACTACTAGTTTTTCTCTGGAATTTAGCATAATAATGATTATGGGATTATCCCTCCCTCCTTTGTAATTGGGTTGGGTTTTTGGGTTTTTAACTCTCCACTTCATTTTGTGAAGCTTATGTAATTGGGTTTTGGGTTATAATTTGTTTGGTTCCCACATTGTTTAGCCTCTTTGTACTTAAATTGGGTGGTTCTTTTATTTGGCACATTTCTCCTGGTCTCTTTCTGGGTAACCTTTTATCTTTCTTGCAGATTTTTATTTCTCTGAAGATTTTACTATAATGAGTGATGAACGAAGTTTTTCTTCCTAGTTCTTCTCTCCGAGAGATCTTTTTGAACTAGTTTTATTATATATAAAAATATAAAGTTTCGCTAAAAAAAAAATTAGTATTAAAATGTCCTTTGATAAGTAGTGAGATTTGTTAGACTAGTTCAAAGTATCTTTGGTGTCCTTTGGATTTTTTTAAGATACAACATTTTTGAATGATGTTCTTATTCTTGCTTGATAATACAATTTTTTTTTTTAGTGATGTTTGTATTTATTTAATGTTACATACTCAATATGGTCAATTATGTTATGTTCCCATGTATTTAGATTTGTTACATCGCCAAGAATCATCCTTTTGGTTTGGGTATACATCACTTTTAATGTTGGGAATTTAATATGTGTCTTGTTGTGATGTGTGGAGATCTACATGATTCAATATTGCTTAAAAGGACTTTTCTTTACTAATTATTTATTCAAGATTTAATTTCTTATTTACATGTTACATTTCAAATATGATCTTAGTTTATATGTGAACCATTAGATCTATCTTATTTTGTGTTCCTTGAGTGTACTATCCGCTCCCATTCACATTTTTATCCTTTATTTTTATGTTCTCCCTTGCATGATTATTGTGCTCTTACTTGCACCTAAAAATAGATATTGATACATATAGTTTGTAATTGTTGATATGCAATTGTTTCTATCGCACTTCTCTTTATTGCTAATTGGACTTTTCTTATGATTTCATGTATACAAGATGAGTAATCATTGTCCATTATATTCTCCTTTTCATTATTCCTCTATTATTCTTCGTATAATATATATATTTGAATAAATGGGATGATCAATTATATTGAAAGGATACAACTGACTGAATATGCTTCTATTATTATATAAATTATCTTTAATATAATTTATTATTGACATGATATTTTCAATAGTTTATATTATAATATATAATGGTTATATTATTTATATTCATTGTTAATATTATAATATTAATTTGTGGTAGATTGTAATATTTTATTTTTATTATAGTCAATATATTAGTAATATATGATTGACTCAAAGGAAAGAATCTACAACACAATGGTAAATTATGAGCCTCTTATCTAAGAGGTCTTGAGTTTGAGTCTATTGAAGCTTAATAAATATTAATAATACTTATTAATCACAACACATAATAATAATTTATCTTGGCTTCAGCCTCTTATTGATAAAAATAAATAAATGATTGATTCAAAAATATTATAATATGTATTTCTAATTTCTTTATTAATATAATAATAAAGTACATAATAATTTATTATTATTGATTCTTTTATTAATTTATTTATCAATAAATCTTATAAATATGGGACCATGACATGCTTGATCATGATAGAGGATAGAATCAAGAAGTAGGTGGAATAAAATAAAGAATGGCCAAAAGGTAGTACATTTTAAACCAAAATGATTGACAATAGATTGTGTATTACTTAGAGGTATTTCATTATAAACATATGTAATCGAAGAAAAAAAAAATCTTATTCTTGTCTTGTGGACTTCAAGAAAGCTTTTAATGTGGAACCTAAAATTGAATTATGGACCAAAATAAATAATCTAGGCATTTAGAGAAACATAGAACAATAATTTATGGATCTATGAGGCAATTCAAGTTAAATTTACAATTCATCTAGGGGTTGAAAATCCCAAGGATTTAAGAGCGACAGGGTAGATAAAAAAGGGTTCTCTCTATTCCTCTCCTTTGTTGACTTATATAATGATTAATTAGAAGAATGATTGTATTGGGACTCAAAATTGCATCCCTAATTTTGAGTACCATTCTAAAATTGAGCCCTATAAGCACATTTAATGCATTTGTACCTGGCTCTCCTATTGAGGCCTATGAAGTGTTTAATGTTTCTAATACTTTTCATTCAGTATATCCATGTGTCTCATGAAGATAAGTTGTCATTTTGAGTCATTCTGTGAAGTTCTGTTTTGAGTAATGTTCAAATCTACATTTTTGTTTGTGTCAAACAACAACAGGAAGCGTAGTTTTCATTTGAATATCTCGCACCCAATAATGTTTCATAACTTGCCACTTTGGGAGTGTTTAGTACGCATATAATAGAACCTATGTTTCTGATTTTGAGTCATTTTGATATGTTTTGACTAGGTTTTGAATTCCTCAAATTCGATTGTTTATTGTTGTCATGCTGATGTAAATTGTTCAGAATTCTTGGAGGCCCTATTTTACCAGTTGTAATTTTAACCCAATTGATCAAAATAAGAAATGTCCTTTGAATTGCATTATAAAGGTTATACACTTGCTATGTTTCAAATTTAAGCTTATGACAAATCTGTTTGATCAATTTTCAAATACGATTCCAAACACAATTTCTAAAGTTTTGCTAGTATCAAGGAATACAGATTGATTAGTACCCTTGTCGGGATGTCATAACTCTGAGTTTGTGATTGTCTAAACCAAATAGATTATACGATTGTGTTCCACTCTAAAAATTCTTTAATTGTGTCAGTTGTCAAATATTGATAAATATGTTTGCACATTTTCCTAGGTCCATTCCATTTGCAAAAATCACCTTTCTGTCACTATTCCTAGTTCTGCAAATCCAAGTACCCCACTTTGAACGTTTTCCAAATGTGCCTTGTTATGATTCATGAGCCCTAATTACATATTTATACTCTTCCCATGGTAGTGGAATAATGCCCCAGTTTTTGTGCCCCCAAGTATTAGTTTGATCTATTTTTAAAGTCAAAACCGAATGTGATTTATTGTTTTCTAACATGTTTACTTGCGAGTATTTTAAAGAAGACAACTTTGACGGTCAATAAATGTTGACCCAATTTTTTTCATTAGACAAAATCTAACAAGGTGAAAAATTACGGAACAAAGAATCAGCATGTCAGTTTTCAAGGCTCAGTTAGGTGTTTTGGTCAGTTTTTAAAGCTAGCCTATAAGCCTTCCTGTCATAAAATCAGAGTTTGCAAGAGCAAGGTGAAGTGAGTTTTAAATGATTAGTTAATGATCATTTCTGATCCAAATTGAATCCAATCAGTGACAACTTTTCATGTGATTAATTTGTGATATTAGGTGTTTGAGTTCAAAAAAATTAGCCGAACCCGCTTTGGGGCCCAACTAATCTCATCAGATTCTTGAGAAATTGAGTGGGTTTGAGTGAGGTTTAAAGAAGTCATGATGTTTCAAATCATTATAAGGAGATCTCAGTATGCATAGGATATCAAATTACAATGTAATGTTGGATTACATACACAGTTAAGGAAAAAGAGGATTTTCAGTGTGATTTACGTGAGAAATATTATAAACTTAAATTACAACTCACAACCCTAAACCTAAAATCTGTGCTCGGCACTTAAATATTTGATCGGCACATGAAGGTGCCAAGTGTTTTGTTTCAACTGAAATATTATAACTTAGAGAAATTCAACGTGAATGCTTTCACCATTCAAATCAGAAAGGCCAAAGCTTTAACCTTTCAAACAAACTTGTCAAATGCAATGAATAGAAGAGGAAGATAGATTCAAGTATGTATGCTTGCTTTCTATTCAATCTTTCATTAAACTATTACAAAATCTGGGAGCATTCGGCTTCAACCAAAAAAACCCTAAAATAACCCTAAATTGATAATACTTCAAACTTCAATAAACTTTTAAACTTGCAGCTCTAATGGCTGCATACAATGGTGCCTAGAGCAATCACTGCTTCAACAGGACGAATCTAACAATGAAAAACTTACAGAGTGAATAGGGGAAGTACGTGCAACTGCAGGCACAAACTTCTTTCCTTCTTCCTTCTCTGCTCAGCTCTGCAACTTCTCTCTGATCTGCTTGATCTGCTTGAACTCTGTGAATGAATGAATAAACATTCCTTTTTGTCATATCTTTCCCCCTCAACATCCAAATTCAAAATCTCACCTACCAAAAATAAATGCCTGTCGTTCATGGATGCCTACGATGACCTGACAGGGTAGATGGGCATGGGGCTTAAGGACAACCTGCTAGCTCTTCAACGTTTAAGTTTTCCAACACTCCCCCTTTGTCCCGAGCCAAACAAACAATGATCACAACTGATCCAAATCAACTACACCAAAACTCTCTCTTAAGTGTACAAAAGTTCCAATGCCTAATGGCTTGGTAAAAATATTTTCTAGCTGCTACTCAAACTTGCAAAATTCCATCTTGATATCCCCATTCTCCACCAACTCTCTAATGAAGTGATATCTAATCTCAATATGCTTGCTTCTCCCATGGAAGACTGGATTCTTGGACAATGCAATTGATGAGATGTTGTCACAATAAATTGTGGTTCCATCCTCATGCCTTTCATTCAAATCTGTCAAGATCCTCCTTAACCAAATAGCTTGACATGTTGTTGCATTTGCTGCTATGCATTCAGCATCTATTGTAGATTGAGCAACAATAGGTTACTTCTTGGATGCCCATGAAATTGCACCCGATCCCATATGAAACATGTATCCAGAAGTGCTCTTCCTATCATATATACTTCCAGCCCAATCACTATCCATGTAACCAACCAACTTGAAATCATCATTTGCAGTATACAAAATCTCAAACTCTTGGTACCTTTCACATACCTTAGGATCCTTTTTCCCGCTTGCCAATAGGAATCCTTTGGGGTTTCCATAAATTTGGAAATTAGACTTACTGCATGCATTAGGTCTGGCTGAGTTGCAGTCAAATACATTAGACTTCCAACCATACTCTTGTATAATGTTGGATCCACTCATGTGGTTGCTACATCCACTGTCGAGGTACCAAACCTCAACGCTTCCTTCTTCACCAACATTACACATGATGAAGGTAGTGTTTTCACTTCCCATATTCACGTCAACCACATTTGCTTGTCCTGACTGATCTCTTTGCTTCTTCCAGCATTCACTTGCATAATGCCCATATTTATGACAGTAGTAGCATTCTACATTACTCTTATTTGAGTTGTAGTTTTTCTTACCTCCTCTTGAAATATTTTGTGAGCTACTTGCTCCATCTGCTCTTCCTGAGCTTTCTGTTGCAGCATTCCTTTGTCCTCCATTACCTCAGCCTCTACCTCTGGAGTTTCTACCTGAGCCATTTCTTCCTCTCCCCCTTCCTCTTGGATTTGTCTGAGCTTTGAATGCTTGCTCTTGGGAAGAAGAATATGTGGATCTATTGATCCTATGCTCATGGGTTTGAAGTGTACCCATCAACTCATCCATTGTCAAAACAGTGAGGTATTTTGCCTCTTCTATGGTCATGATAAAATTGTCATATTTATGAGGTAAACTTCTCAATATCTTTTCCACTATCCTCTGCTCTTGATAGTCTTCTCCATTTGACTTCAGTTGGTTAATCACATTGGAGGTTCTTGAACTGAATTCAGCAACTGATTCATTCTCCTTCATCTGAAGGTTCTCAAACTCCCTCCTTATGTTCTGTAGCTTTATTGTACGGACTTTATTAGTCCCCTTGAAGTTCGTCTCAAGGATATCCTATGCTTCCTTTGCATAATTTGTTGCTGCAATCTTTGGAAAAATTGTCTTTGTCATTGCTGCTTTAATAAGACTTAATGTCTTTGCATCTTTCCTCCTTGACTCTTTCAAATGAGTATTTTGTGCATTTGTGAGGGCAGCATACTGAGTTGGATCAGTCACATCATTGAATCCATTAACTACAAACTCCCACAAATCATTTGCAACCATTATGGTCTTCATCTTCTTTGCCCATGTATCATAATTTTGTCCATTGAAGGGTGGTGGTTGTTGTCATATCTTTCTTGCATCTCCTACCATGTCAAATATCCCAAGGAAAACAAATGCCCTAACTCACTGTGGATGTGGGGCCTCAAAGCTCTGATACCATGTGAGAAATATTATAAACTTAAATTACAACTCACAACCCTAAACCTAAAATCTTTGCTCGGCACTTAAATATTTGATCGGCACATGAAGGTGCTAAGTGTTCTGTTTGAACTGAAATATTATAACTTAGAGAAATTCAATGTGAATGCTTTCACCATTAAAACCAGAAAGGCCAAAGCTTTAACCTTTCAAACAAACTTGTCAAATGCAATGAATAGAAGAGGAAGATAGATTCAAGTATGCCTACTTGCTTTCTATTCAATCTTTCATTAAACTATTACAAAATCTGGGAGCATTCGGCTTCAACCAGAAAAACCCTAAAATAACCCTAAATTGATAATACTTCAAACTTCAATAAACTTTTAAACTTGCAGCTCTAATGGCTGCATACAATGGTGCCTGGAGCAATCACTGCTTCAACAGGACAAATCTAACAATGAAAAACTTACAGAGTGAACAAGGGAAGTACATGCAACTGTAGGCACAAACTTCTTTCCTTCTTCCTTCTCTACTCAGCTCTGCAACTTCTCTCTGATCTGCTTGATCTGCTTGAACTCTGTGAATGAATGAATAAACAATCCTTTTTGTCATATCTTTCCCCTCAACGTCCAAATTCAAAATCTCACCTACCAAAAATAAATGTTTGCCATTCATGGATGCCTACGGTGACCTGACAGGGTAGATGGGCTTGGGGCTCGAGGACAACTTGCCAGCTCTTCAACGTTTAAGTTTTCCAACAATTTATCCATATGAATTGTAACTTTAAGAAGAAATCCATTTTTAGAAACACAAAAGCTTTTAGTTATAGAAAAATAAAGGGATTGCACGAGGACTCCCAGCTCCCACATAGAGTAAATGGATGACTGAAACCACATGGATAGGAGTTTTGATATTATTATGGTTATCAGCAAAGTAGAAGATCTGATTACAAGATTTGATCCCGAAAAGAGACCCAAGTGTTCATTATATAAGCATGGTAAGCATGATCTTTGAACTTTTGACCCATTTGTGGCTGAGGAAAGCTTTTATGAGTACTCTCATGTAGAGAGAAGGTATAAGATGGAGTTTGGAGCATCCAAACATAGTAGCCTACATTGGAGATGGGACAGTTGGAAAAAAAGCATGGTTTACTACAAATGGCAGAATCATTGGGATTTCTTTACAATAATACACGGATGATCCATCGAGTTATATCACCAAAGACAGTTTTTATCACTTATAGTGGAGCCTAGAAGTTGGGTGCCTTTGGCTTTGTTATCGTTGCATATCAGGTTTACGGAGATCCAAATGTAGCTCAGCCTTTTTCATTACCCAAAATATGATGTTGAGGATGTTGTGATATCACTTGTGCCTTCCTTAAATTACACTGCTCCTCAGCTGGTCCGCAGTAAAGATGTCAAACGTTAGATGTTCTTCAGATGTTTTTAGTCCTGGATGTCTTGCATACCATTTGATTTTGCAAAGACCTCTCCTGGAATGGAGCACTATGCTTGCTGGTTGACCTTCTTGGACGGCCAAGCCATCTTGCTGAAGTGCACGAATTCATCAAAATCTTGCCATTTGAGCCTGGCTTCGATTTGTGGGGAAACATTATTGAAACATTGCAGAATGCTAATGATTGTGAAATAAGCATATTTTTCGGTACGAGTTGAAGTCACTGAAGGAGTAAATCATGCATTCTTATGTCACTATATGGCAAATTCTGTAGCAAATTACTAAGCTGAGGTTTGAGTAGTCTCAACAAAAATGTTGTTGCGGCAGAAATGGTTCGGGAGTACCCCTTTTCTCTATTAGATAACAAAAATGTTGTTGCGGCAGAAATGGTATGGGGTGAACCGTAGCTGGTACGAGTTTCCATGTTCTGATCTGCTCCAAATGAGTTAAGGTCTTCAGATTTTGCCGACTGTTTTCATTTTAAAGTCATCAAGTGTTGTATTCGAGTGAGCCTAACTGAAGACTACGATAAACAAAACGAGTCAAAAGAAGCACTGGAACGAGCTGTGGCCACGGGAAGAGAATAACAAGTTGGGTGCAAGACTGCTTGAATGGATATTTTTTCTGCATTTTAAAGTGAAGATTTTAGAGTTGGGAGGGTCGATTGCCGTTAGAAAGACTCAACCAAAAGGAGGAGGATATGTGCTTGGTGCCACGCATGATGAGGAGAGTATAAGCGCAAGCATCAGCATTTTTAGATTGGAGATTGGGGTTGTTTTTGTGTAATGAATCATGAAATTGAGGGCAGTTTTATACAAAAATGCAGATATGATGTGCCGCTATGTGTCTAAGCCTCCCATAGAGATCAGGAGACACGATTTTTTTGTAACTCCACTTTATTAGGCTCGCTGCTCATCTTCCCCATTACAAAAGTAGGCATTGATAGAGTCCCTAATGCTGAAGCTATACAAGAGTCATCTGATTCCCTGTGGCCTCGTGGCAAACAAAATTCTGCGAAGTTGTGGAGGAGCATGGCACAAAGAAAGTGCAGATGAAAAATGTCATTCTTGGTCGCAGTCTTGAGCGATTATGCATGCAAATACCATAGGTAATAGTCCCACATTCACTATATTGAGAGCTTTACTTGTGTTTATATACCCAAACATGAAAATTTATATTAAGATATTACACTTTTGTAAGCCACAAGCAACTCGTGTGGGCCCGGGGTTTGTTGGATACTTGGAAAGAATTTGAACGGGTTTGTTGGAAACTTAGAAAGAATTTGAACGAATGTGCTGATATCAGCGATGATATGGCTATGGAATTTTGGGCCTATCAGAAGACAAGTGGTAGCTCGACAATGAATCACATCATGACACATGGTAGTTAGCTCAGGGCTTGGCACAAAGCTCAAGGTGATAAGATGGTGAAGCAAGACATGTGGCAACGTGTCGCATCCCCACAGCTTGCTTGCTGATTGGGAATGTGGGGGAGCGTCGTGATGACATGTGGCACTCAATGGTGATATGGCAGATTCTAGGAGCACTTCACTAGATTTCGACCCATGGTGGATTTGATGGCTGGTGCATCCTTGGATTATGAAGATAAGGAATGCGGGGAAGTGTGGAGCCACCACATGACGGTGGGCCAATGATGATGATAGATTAGTACAGATGAATCAGACGACGCCATGTGGCAATGACATGGCAGTGATTGTACACGAAGGCCCAATCATAGGATGTCACATGTTGTGATGTGGACCCTAATCAGACTCGAAAGTTTATTTGGTGCGGTTTTCTCCCCATATTATTTCTACAAGAGTTTGGGGGTAGCGCCCTAAGTGCACTCCCTATCACAGTACAGGGATGAATGTGCTGACATCAGCGATGACATGGAATTTTGGGCCTACCAGAAGCAAACAAGTGGCAGCTCAACAATGAATCACATCACGACACATAGTAGTTAGCTCAGGGATTGGCACGAAGTTCAAGGTGATAGGATGGTGAGGCAAGACTGTGGCAGCTTGTCGCATCCCTACAGGTAGCTTCGTGATTGGGAATGCGAGGGAGCATCATGATGACACATGGCACTCAGTGGTGACATGGCAAATTATGGGAGCACTATAAGCATTAAGTTATTATTGCCATTAGTGACAACACTTATCTATATCAGTATAGCTACCAAGCTCAGCACTCAGTTTCCTACACTCACCGAGCTTGACAGTTTACACCGAGCATCCACAGTGTATACCAAGGATTCAGTGGTTACCTTATAGGTTCATCACTTAAGTAGTTTATACCGAGCTTCGCAGTTCACACCGAGCATTCCAGTATTCACCGATCTTCACAATATTTATCGAGTGATTACCAAGTGATGGAAGTGTAACGTTTATCGAGTTATGGAAGCACAGTATTTACTGAGTAATGAAAGTGCAGTGTTTACCAAGTGATGGAAGCGCAGTGTTTACCGAGTAATGAAAGTGTAGTGTTTACCGAGTGAAAGCAAGGTAAACAAAGGATTCAATTTTTACCGAGTGACACTACATCTACCGAGTCACCTGCGGTTACCGAATTCAGAACTACGTCGAGTGATTAGTATGGACCAAGCCTTCACTTCTACTGAGTGCATGACGATGCCGAGTAATGCAGTGGACGTCGAATATTAGAAGGTCACTGAGTCAGTTCAGTGAACTCGAGTTATTTACTATTGGGCCGACTCAGTAATGTTTTGTTCACTTGTGTTATGGCCGACCTTGCAATCGTAATTATTGGAATGGTATATATGTAATGTATTATATCATTTGCAAGATGTATGGTATATGGATGAGAATATCAAGAGAGACAGGTAATGTTTTGAGAAGTGTAAATGCGAATCAGCAGAAGAGCAGAATGTTCAGCAAGGTCTACAAGGAGCAGTAAAGTTTCAGCAGTCACAAGAGGTGATCTATATTTTAAGGATCTAATCAGCAAATCAAGTTTGTAAGTAGATCCACTATTTCATCCTAACAGGTGAATCAATTTTGTAAATCTTTTAACAGGGTAGACTTAACAGTCTTTGTATAAATCTCCTAACAGAGTGCATAATTTAGTGTATGTTTGTAAATCCTCTAACAAGGTGGACCTAGCAGTCCTTTGTGCTCCTAACAGGGTAGATCACCAGAAGTGGTCAATGTAAGCCTTAACAAGCCAACTTCATACTGCAGTAACGAAATTTTGTGGGTATCATCCCCACCCCAGTTTTACTTTCTATTTGGAAGGTTTTTGGGTCACCAAATCACTGTGTACATGTGCTATAAATGTTTGTTCTCTCATATAAGCAGTAGATTAAATGAATGAATTGAGAATAGTATATATGGTTAAAGTGTTGAATTGTTTTAAAAAGTTTTGATGTTACTGATTCACTCCTACCCTCTCAGTAACATATCATATCTTGAATATTTCCAACAAGCACTTCACTGTATTTCGACACATGGCGGACCCGACAGCTAGTGCATCCCTGGATTATGAAGATAAGGAATGCGGGGAAGCGTGGAGCCACCACGTGGCGGTGGGCCAATGGCGATGATAGATCAGTACAGATGAATCAGATGACACCACATGGCAATGACATGGCAAGATGCCCAAAAGGTGATGACATGGCAGTGATTGTACACAGAGGTCCAATCAAAGGATGTCACATGTTGTGATGTGGACCCTAATCAGACTCGGAGGTTTATTTCGTGCGGTTTACTCCCCATACTATTTCTACGGGAGTTTGGGATAGTGCCCTAGGTGCGCTCCCTATCATAGTACATGGTGGGGCCGAGGGGCAAAGCCCCTACGAGGGTCTTCAGGTGCAGCGCCCCCGAAGCCAAAAATGTCATTATATTGTAAAAGGTGTCGGCTGCTATTTTTCCTATTGAATGACTTATTCTAGCCCAAATTTTGTAAGCAGCAAAAGCTTGTATAAAAAGGCTTAAGGTTAGGGATTTCATAATGTAATGGTGATATTGTAGCTTCTTGCAGCGATATTGAGTTGTAAGGGATTGTGAATTGTAATCACTAGATAATAATAATATTGGACTTGTTGGTGGACGTAGCCCAGGGATTGGGTGAACCATGTTAAATCTTGGTTTCTTGTGTTCTCTTCGGTGTGATCTATTATTTTCTGATATTGGTTATATTTGCGTGTAACTATTATTTTTGTCTAAAGTTAATCCTAACATCACATGGCATCTGGGTGGCAGTGACAATGTAGAAACCAACGATTCACAAGGCGACATGTGTTAGGGTGGTCAAAGTAGGTTGACCCAAATTGGATAATAAAGGGAAATTCAAAATGCATAAAGTTTAGTTTTTTAATATTTTCCTCTAAAAATACATGCAAAAGGTCATTTAAATCAAAAAGATTATATGATATGGTTTCAACTTTAATATAAAATCAAATATTTGCAAAGTTGAAAGGCATGTCATACCAGTCTCTAAACCTGATCTTCAAATGGAGATTTTGGGTGTTTTCGATAAGCCAACATAGGACTATCATATAACGCCAGAAAGCTCTCAGAGCTAAATTTCCAGATTTGGAGTTTTTTGCATGGGAAGCCATATGTTTGAGGTATTCAGGGTTTTGTCCTAGGTGTCTTTTTTGAACCACATCCAAGTATAGCAATTTAGAGTTGGTTTTTGGCAAAATGATGAACTGTGTGTGCGCCAAGGTTGTTAGGGATGTAGTTAGTGATGGTTTTTTCATTCTCACATCAGTTTAGTAGAAGATTTTATCAACATTTCAGATGCGTACCTAATGTTTTTATCAGAACAAGGGTTTCTCATCAGTTAGAAAAGATATTTTGATTTTGTTGAGACACAATGATGAGATTCTTTTCAGATTTTGGTTTTAGAGAGAAGAGATAAGCTTTGTAACAATGGGGAGTGAAGATTCAAGTGGACATGTGTCACTTCCAGATCAGATCCAGTTTCTTCTTCCTTTCCTATATCTTTATCTTTCTCTCTCATTATAAGGGTTGGTTCTAGTTAGTTTGTGATACCACAAGGTTGGATCCAGAGCTGTGATTCCACCATTCTTCACCATTCTCTCTTGTATGAATAGTAGTAAATGAAGCAAATATAGATAGTTTTGGTCTATTTAGTGATTTTATGAGTTATTTTACATGCATCTTGAATACATTGTATAGTTTCAAAGAAATGAATACAATGGACAACAAACTTAGTTTCACTTTGATTCTCATCTCCTATCTCTGTAATTTGCAATGTTTTGTGGTTTAGGGACAAAGAACTCAAACCCTTTTGCAACCCCGTAAGGTTGTATGTCTTGTATGTTTTGTTATTGGAACAAAGAGCCAAGTAAATGTTTGATATGTTTGATAGGGTTGTTGGTTATCTGAGAAGGATATTTCATGAGTATGAGGTCATTATGAACATTGATGTATGATTGACAAAGTGATAGGATAGATCTAATATCTAGATGTTGTTGGAAATATTATGACAGGCTAAGTTACTGAGAGGGTAGGGGTGAATCAGTAACCAATAAAACTTTATCCTTAATTAGCAATTAATCCTTCATGTGAATTATGATCTAGCTGCATGCATGAGAAATATTAAAGCATACATAACACTTTTGACACACAATTTGGTGACCCAAAAACCTTCCAAATAGAAAGTAAAACTAAGGTGGGGATGATACCCATAAGCTTTAGTATTGCAATATAAAGTTGGGCTATTAAGGCTTACAATGATCACTTCTGATGATCTACCTTGTCAGGAGCAATAAGGAATGCTAAGTCCACCTTGCAAAAGGATGTACAAACATACAATGAAGTATGCACTTGGGAAAGAGATTTACATAAGACTATTAGGTCTACCTTGTTAAAATATTTGACTAATCCAACTGTTAGGATGAAATAGTAGTTGATCTCTGATCTACAACTAAATTTACTGAATGAGATTCCTCTGAGTGTCCAAATCACCTTGTTGTGGTAGATTAATCTTTGTTGCTTCTTATACTGTTGTAGCCTTTGTAATTTTCTCTTTTTCTCTTCTCTAATTATTACATTACTTATCTTTGATGCATTGGATGTGATACAATATATTACATATATACCAATCCAATTACAATATTACAAAGTTGGCCACAATACAACTTTACACAAAATCACAAAGTCGGCCAAAGTGTAGAAACTCAAGTTCTAAAGACTGACTCGATAGGTTCTGATACTCGGCATCCACTGTCAATGCTCGGCATTGTAATGCACTCGGTAGATGTAGAAGCTCGGTCCATACTAATCACTTCCAAGTAGTCTTGAACTCGGTTTTCACTGGTGACTCAGCGAATACTCTAAAACTCGGCATATAAACTGAATCACTCAATTCTCTTTGCATAGCTCGGTCAATGCTATCACTTTGAGGTCAGTATAAACTGAATCACTTCGTTAACACTAGACTTGTATCACATCAATAGTGAACTCGGTAAGCACTATATAACTTAGTTTGCACTAGTAAACTTGGCATACACTGTGATGATTGGTTTACACTTCTGATCATCAACTTTGTAGTAACTGCTCGGTGCAAACTGAAATCTGTCCAAAGGACTCAGTAGCAACTATAGAACTCAATAGCAACTATAGAACTTGGTATCAACTATAGAACTCAGTTAACATTGTTAACTGTACAATTTGCTCAGTATAAGCTTACAATCTGAATAAGTGTATGTCACTAATAACAAACATGACTGGAATGTCAACAATCTCCCCCTTTGGCATTACTGACAAAAACACTTATTAGTCAAAACTGAATTCAAGAATGTTCAAGAACATCTTTATCCATCACCTTATGTCTCCAACTCGGTAGAGTATACTATTTTTTAAATTTTTCAAAATTGGTTTTGTAAAAGATATATTTTTGTACATGTTAATGCTTCCCCATACATACTTTTCAGTATACTATACATACAATATACATTTTCTCTACAATCTACAATTTTCTTTGACTTTTCTCCCCCTTTCTCCTTATATCTTCTCGCATCTTATATCTTCTTATAGCTTCTCCCCCTTTTTGACATTAATGCCAAAGATTTATACTATATATTTATTTACATAGTAATGCCAAAATGTGAAAAGAAATCTGAATGTACCTTTAGGACAAGCATCAAAGTCTTGTCCCAATTCTCTTCCAAGACCCTGCATGTGTGCAATGCAACTTGCACTTCTGCTGACAATTCAATTATGTGGTCTGCAATGGAGAAATTATTGTCATGGATGAGTGTTTTTGAGTGTGCAATGTGCTTCCGCAGTGCATCCATGTTAGGGAGAATCATATACTGAATATCTATCAATGTTGATCTAATTCTTGCCTCTTCTCTGAGAAATTATGTCTGCTTATCTGTCAAAAATCTAATCCTGTTGAAGTGGGCAGAGCTTGAACTTGGGTCAAGCTGCAATTTTTGTGCACTTTCCTTAAGATCCTCATCAATATTTGACAATTTATCTCTTATCTCCTTAGTGAAAATTGGTGTATCACATAATTTTCCAAAAAGTAAAGATAAATTAATGCAGAGGTCTCTAGAGAGCTTAAAATAGTAGACAATTCTACTTGTTGAATGGCAATTTGTTGAGCAATAAGTTCTCAAACTTTATTCTCAAACTTTTTCTCTGCTTTCTGCAATAATTTGTCCTATACATCCAAATCTTCATTATATTTTTGGATTGCCTCTGTCAACTGATACAAAACTATTTAAGAAGTATCAACCTCTATGCCTAGAGCCTCTGCTAGATTGTTCTTAACATCCTCAATGATCTTAAATTCCTTCTTTCTCTCCTCTCTGAGCCTTTGCTACTTGGCTTTCTTTTGAAGAAGTTCTCCAAAAGTTTGCATCTGATCAAGATTTAGATTTGAGATGTCTCATTTTTGAATGACAATTTCCTCATCAAGATCTATATCCTCCTCCTTCTCTTTGCCTTTACCCAAAAAAATTGTGCTCGGTTGAGGCTTGGTCTCAACTATCCTTGCACTTATTATTTGCATACTAGAAATGGAAACAATTGTAGAAATGGTAGGACTTGCTGAAAAAGTTGATACAACACTCAGTGATGGAATACCAATTGTTAAGATACTTGTAGAAATACCAGTAGAATAAATACCTGTCATCACCAAAACTGATGTAGAGGGAAGAGATTGCAACTCAGTAGATGAAGTGCTTGGCACTTCTATCTTGGAAGTACTGAGCTGGACTGGTGTAGAGACTAAGTGAGTGATTGTACTTTTAGTGCTGGTCACAATTAATCCTGTTAAAGTTGTCTTTGTGCTTGATGTTATCAATGTTTTGCTGGGAGAATGAGGAAGTGAGGCTATGAGTACTGCAGCAATCTTCACTAGGTCGGTCTCCTCAGTATCTTGCACATCTTCATCGGTAGCTTCCTACTCTTGTTCCTCTCCATCATCTACATTATCAAAATGAGTCACCTCTTCATCATCTTTCTCTTCCTGATCATCATCATCATCCTTATCACTTTTACTAACTATAAAATCACTAGCCTTGTGAAGAACATAAATGTTTTTCCATGTGTTTGCAGCATTCTTCACAACATGCTCAATTTCTTTCAACAGAATAAGACAAGTATTGAATTTTAAAGTTAACTTTTCTTTATTTTTCTTCAAAGATTTCTTCACCTCCTTGTAATTCAAATTTGGCATAAGCTGCCTTAGTGTCTTCTCATGTATATCTTTTGTAGTTTGCATTGCATGCTCCCATCTTGGTTTAATCTTGTCAATCAAAGCGTTAGGAATCTGTTGAGCTAGCTGGTTTGGTGAGTACTTTCACTTACCCATCTTGGATATTAACATATCTTCTATTTGCTTCTACTCATCTACAATCCTAGATTCATACTTGAGATTCTTGAAGTTTGTGATACCAGAACCTGATTCTAACTCTTTCATTCTTTCCTCAAATGTGGGTGGAGACCACTTGAAAATCATGTCTCCTCCTTCTTTGTGTACTTTCTTCCTTGATGATCTCCTTGTGAACACAGCAATAAGTTTGGTAATGATTACCTTACCCTTCTTCTTTAGTGTCTCCTCGTCTTCTAACTTTTCCTCATCCTCTACTTCTTCATCCTCGTCTTTTCCTTCAGTTAACAGAAGAGTGGAACTGGTTTTCAGTTTAGCAATCCTCTTCTTGCCCTTGTTAACTGCATGAGGAAGTTTGATCTCCAGTTCTATCTTGGCCTTTGCCTCATCATAGGTGCCAAAGTAAGTAGCCTTGGGATCAAATGGCTCATTTATTAATGCCTCAATTATCTCTTTGGTTTCATCAATGTTCACCTCATATCCTAGAGGTTTTACCCATGCAATTCTTGGCCTAACTGCCTAAATGTAAACTTTATCACTATCAACCATAAAACAAACATCATCTTTATAATCTTCAAGTAATTTCCTTGGAATCCAGAATCTGTTATTCATTCTCTCCTTAAATGCATCAAAGTAGTTGTCCATAATGCTTGCATAACTTTCTCCCAATTCAGCAATATACTCATTAATCTAATAAAGGACTGGTACATCTTTTCTCCAAAAAATAGTACCTTTTGATGGGAAGAATTTCTGAACATAGAAAAATAAACATGTCAAGAGTGAACTAAACTTAAATGGATTATTTTTGGAAGTCTTGATGCTCTCCATGTTTTTGTTGAACTAGTTCAATAGTAACTCGGCAAGGTCAAGTGAAAGGTTATTCTTGACTACTTTATACGCCAAATCAACTGCTTCGCAAGATACATTGTTCAACCTGCTTGAACTGTATATTTTATGATAATTGACATGAATGTTGAACTTCAATTCCATGTCAGTGACATTGCTTATCTTCATTCCCCTTCCATCCCACTCGGCAAAGGGTTTTCTTCTCTAGTTCAACCCGACCTGGGGTTTTAGTTATTTTAGCTTTTGTCAGCATTGGTAGACTAGTGATCATGTGGATCATCTTCTTGGTTATCAAAATTGTTTGTTCCAACCACAACTGACCATTATGTACACGACTAAGGATAAACCTTATCCATTTCACTTGGAAATTTTGTGGCATGTGAGGAATGTGGGTTAAACCTTTTGCCTCAAGATGTTGATGTTTAGGTTTCAACACACCACCAACACATAACTCCTTCAAATATTCATTCATCTCTAGTCTACCAATATCTTGAATTGCATATTTAAAATGTGAATGAACATAATTAATCAATGGTACCTTGGGAGGGATTTGCAACTACGCTCCAGTCAGATCTATGGTTTTTGCAATTGTAGGAGTCAAATTGAAATCCGATGCCTTCTATTCCACACCACGAACCAACATGTCTAAACCTCTTTTCACTTTGCTAGTACTGGATGCCATCTTTGTTAGGTAGGGCTTGAGAGATTATGAAAATAGTAACAATTCACTCAAATTGCTTGAATGCTCTAAAGATTGCTTCACACAAATAGCTCTCAAAATTTCACGGTGAGAAATAACTTCGATTTTAGCCTTTTTATCAAATTATACCATAAATGTTGAGTACGATTGTGTGTTCAAATTGTTAGATTGTCATCCACTTTACTTTGCATTAAATACTCAGTAGAGTCTTTCATGACTCAGTAACCACATAAGATATAGTTATTCCCGACCTTGCTTGGTAGAGTCTATAACCTGACCTCACTTGGTAAGGAAGGTAACTCAGTAGTAACTAGTACCTCTTACTCGATGATCCCTTTGCATCTTGAATGCTGATATGGATCTTTTGTCCTATCAACTAAAACTGATATCAGATGTCTTCTTTAGTATCCTAGTTCCAATTTTCCTTTGAGAAATCAAGTGGAAATGGTGGAATCTCCCAATTCTTGAGTGACTAGATTATCATTGCTAGGAATTGTATTCTCAACAGACTTTGGAACCCATTACTGTCTCATCTTCTTTCCGATGTTATCAGCTGATGCCTTCTTTTCATCTTTAATTCTTCCAGTATTCATATAGTTATTAGCAACATGACCAAGTTCTGTACAAATAAAACATCTTTTGGTAGTATTTCTTTTCCTCAAGTGATTTTTTTCACAATTCATTCCAATGTGTCCAAACTCTCCACAGTAATGACATCTACACCAAGTGTTATAGTCCCAACCAAATATAGCTTTTACAATCTATTCTATTGGATTCAATATCTTTTTTTTTCATTCTGATGACTTGTGCCCATGCTTCTTACATTTGTGATATTTTCCTTCAAATTTTGGTTTCTCTTTGCATTCATTAGCCCTATGACCATGCTAATTACAGTTGTAGCATTTTCCATTGAACTTTTCTTTTCCATTGCTCCAACATTTATTTGATGTATGACCTATCTTACCATAGTGACTGCAAGTAGGTTTATTCTTTTGAGCTCCTTGCTTGGATGATTCATCTTCTTCTGTATATCCAATTGCTTCTTTCCCTTTTTGTCTGTAATGACTTTGCTCATTCAACTGATTCATGTTTTCTTGAGATTTTATCATCCTTTCATTGGTTTTCCTTTCAGTGTTCATGGCATTCAACAATCTTCCATTCTCTGATCTTAGATTCATGATTTCTTCATTTGCATTGTGAGTTGATTAATGAAATCTACTTGCTGAAGGGATAGGTGTTGAATTTCATTGTTATTTCCTTTCATTTCTTCTCTTGTCTTATTTTTCTTCAATGACTTCGCACAATCATACTAACTAAATTTCTTGATCTCTTCTTAGTTTTCTTACTTCTTCTTTAAGAGTACAATTCTTTTTCAATAGTTCTTTGATTGCTTCATTAGCTTCGTCTAAATTGCTTGAGTGGATGTCTTCAATTTTTTCTTCAATGTAGAGTTGATCATTCATCTAGATTGCAAGATATTTTCTTCTTTTCAAGGATTGAGAGAGTTTCTCTTTTTCTTTCTTGAGTTGTCCAATAGCCAATTCTAAATCTAGCTTCACATTGTCAATAGCCTTGTCAAGTCTGAATACCTCCATTACCTTTGATCTTTGCTCAAGTTGTTAAACTTTTCTCTAAGAACCACAAAGCTCTAATACCAATTGTTGGAAATATTATGATAGGCTAAGTTACTAAGAGGGGAGGGGTGAATCAGTAACCAATAAAACTTTATTCTTAATTAGTAATTAATCCTTCATGTGAATTCTAATCTAACTGCATGCATGAGAAACATTGAAGCATACATAACACTTTTGATACACAACTTGGTGACCCAGAAACCTTCCAAATAGAAAGTAAAACTAGGGTGGGGATGATACCCACAAGTTTTAGTATTTTACTATAAAGTTGGCCTATTAAGGCTTACAATTATCACTTCCGATGATCTACCCTGTTAAGAGCAATAAAGATTGCTAGATCCACCTTACAAAAGGATTTACAAACATACAATGAAGTATGCACTTGGTAAAGAGATTTACATAAGACTATTAGGTCTGCCTTGTTAAAGGATTTGACTAATCCACCTATTAGGATGAAATAGTACTTGATCTTTGATCTACAACTTAATTTGCTGAATGAGATTCCTCTGACTGTACAAATCACCTTGCTATGATAGATTAATCTTTGTTGTTCCTTATACTGTTGTAGCCTTTGTAATTCATTCTTCTACTCTTCTCTGATTATTGCATTAGTTCTCTCAATACATTGGATGTGATAAAATATATTACACATATACCAATCCAATTACAAAATTATAAAGTCGGCCACAATACAAGTCAAAATCACAAAGTCAGCTAAAGTGTAGAAACTCAAGTTCTAAAGACTGACTCGATGAGGTTTTGATTCTCAACATCCACTATCAATGCTTGGTATTGTCATGCACTCAGTAGACGTAGAAGCTTGGTCCATATTGATCACTTCCAATTAGTCTTGAACTTGGTCTACACTGGTGACACAGTAATAATGTGAAACTCAACATATAAATTGAATCACTCGATTCTCTCTGCATAGCTCGTTCAATGCTATCACTTCGAGTTTGGTATAAATTGAATCACTTGGTTAACACTAAGTAGCTCTATTAACACTAGACTTGCATCACATCAACTGTGAACTCGGTAAGCACTGTACAACTTGATTTGTACTGGTAAACTCAACATACACTATGATGTCAATTTACACTTCTGATCATCAACTTTGTAGTAACTGCTCATTGCAAACTAAAATCTATCCAAAGGACTCGATAGTAATTGTAGAATTCGATAGCAACTATAGAACTTGATATCAACTATAGAACTTGGTTAATATTGTTAATTGTACAATATGCTCAGTATAAGCTTACAATTTGAATAAGTGTATGTCACTAATAACAAACATGACTGGAGTGTCAACAGAATGGAATATGTCATTGGTATCATAGATGTGTGTGTGTGATCTATGGAATTTCCCAATAGATAAGGCACTGATCAGCTAAAAGATCAATATATTCTTACTATTGCATAATTGGGATTTGCTAAAATCAAACTTAAATTAATTATCCATTTCCCTTTTTGTTTAGGAGTTGAAAGGATGCCCTCACTTATCTTGTGGATTTCATAGGATTTGCAATTTCCTAATGCACATTTTTTTTATTGCATAAGTATAGGAGAAATAAGGGTTTTATCTACTTTTTCTAGATTCAATTGTAAGCTTTTGACACTGGTACCATATGAAGAATCTGAGGTACACTCACCTAGGTTTTGCAGAGCCTAAAGTAGAAGAAGGGTCTCACCTTATAGTTGGTCCCAGTGTCTAAATGGGTATGTTTTAGATGGGAAGTAGCTACCCCTACATGTATTTTTTCCTCATTGGAAATTTTGAAACATAACATTTTGAAACTCCAACTGATTGTATCTCAAGAAATGATGACTATCTTTTAGAAGAACATGTTGTAAGGCTTCTTTTCTGTGGAAATGATCTCATCTTTACAACATGGTCCACTTGAGGGTAGAAAGAGAACTCAAAGGTATTTATTAGTTTTACAAAGAAACAAGTATGAAAGTAAAAACCAACATGAGTAGAAGCTTGATATTCTCCAAATAACTAACCAAAAGGATTAAAAATGCTAGATTGAAGTTTACTTTGAATTATGCCTAATGAAATAAGTGATAAATTATAAATATATTGGATTAGACCTCAATAATAAACCTAGTTTACAAACTTTTAGTAGAAATACAATTTGTGGAGGTCATAGAGCTTTGTTTTACATTATGAAAAAAGAGAAAGAAAACCTAAAGTGACAAGCTATGAGATTGGAAAGGAAATGAGGTTTTATTTATGATATTACAAATCTCATTACTATTTTGTGAATGTGAAATATGACTAACATAGCACCAATAAAATGGAGGGAATCAAAGAGCATTTAAATAAATCTTATCACAAGCAAAATTTTAGACTAAAAACTTAATTTTCATTGAGATTCTTTTGGCAAATGCATGTTTCTTCCTTATTGAGATATTTTTTATAGCTTGTATCCAAATAGTTTTGAAAAAAAGGTTATAGATGGAAAGAAATCAATAAAGACGTCACATGAATGAGATAAATAAGACTTGGATAAAAATAATAATAATAAATCAATGAACCCATGCAAAATTACCACATATGTATATTCAAATAATAACATACATAAAATTTTCAATATGAAATTGAGAAAGATGGAAAATTGGATGAGAGAAGCAAGAAGGAATTCGCAATCAGCAAAATTTGCAGAGAAGCATCACGAAGGACCTAGATATGGAAGTAAATGGAAGTAGTAGGGTAAATTAGAGGTGGATATGAGAAATCAGTTGAGGAAATATTTTACAAGAAATCATTTGTATAGCCTGCTAAACCATTCTTTGAGAATATGAGGTTTCAAATGAAATTTTAGGGCAAGAAGAAACAACAGATACCATTTGAAATTTGTGTGGGAGGTACTCCATTTAATTGTGGAGAGGTTGCAGATAAAGGAATTCTAAAGAAGATGAAAAATAAGCAACAGATCTCTACATTTGAAGAAGGAGAATGTTCAACCAAAGAAGGCATAAGTAAACAAAAAGCAGGGGATATAACTCGAGCTTCCTTTGATCCAAACCCATTTAGGGTTAAAGAAAAGGGAGAGAAAAAATTTACCAAGATTCGCCAAGTTTGGAAGAAAAAAGAGGTAGTGAAAAGAATGTAGAGGGAATTGATGATGTTGGACAAGGAGAAGTTAAAATCAATATTCCCAAAATTTTGTTGGCACCCCATGTGGAATTTTTGAGAGGCACGACTTTAAGGGTGCAGATTCAGGTTAATCAATTCAAACGAGGAGAGAAATAAAGATGGCTTACTCAAAATTGGGAGGGATTGGAAGAGGTATTATTTCATAAAAAACCTCTTCTATTTTTATATTTTTGTTTAACTCAGCTTCATCTAGAGATAGGATTCATAAATTTAAAGGGTGACTTTATAAAGGTGTGGTATCTTGACATTTCCTTTTATATCAAACATTAATTCGATCTCAGTAAGTGAAAGCTTCTTGCCACATTTGATAGTGTTGCTAGATCTTCCATTAGAATACAAAGACCCAGAGATAGTGGAATTAATAGCCAATAAGGTGGGAATTTTTATCAAACATGATTTAATTCCTTTTGAACAATTTCATCATCTAGTTAGGGTTTGCATACTAATGAGTACTCTGAGATCTCCTCCAAATAAAATTTATGTCAGTCAAAATGGGTTATCTAGAAACAAAGTATTTTAATCCAAGGGTCATCAGAAATAGATTTATATAATTCATCACTTGGGCATTTCACCTCAAAGTGTCAAAGTGATATTGTCGATCGATTAACAGTATGTGAACATCATGCAATAGATGTGACAAAATGTAGGTTCTGACAAAAAATAATAAGTATGGGAATGATGTTGTAATAGGTAGAAATATGACTGAATTAGTTAATATTTGGAAAGGTCTATATTTGTCAGATATTGGGGTTGTTGTGAAGGGTTAGCAAGAGGCAAGTTAGGGATTTGCGTGTAAGAGGGTATATTCACAAATAGGGAGAAGTATTAACTCAGATGATGTTATACATATGATGTTGTCAACCAAAAGGAGTGAAAAATATTATAGAGACCCATAACAAGGGTTTGGTATCTTCTCTAATAAATCATTGTTTACATCCATTATATTAAATATGAGAGAAAAGGGAAGGGAAGAACAAGTGTTGGAAAGTAAAAGAATATCTCAGTCACTCAATAGATCTATAGGGTCAGGAGGATTGTTTGAAGAAACTAAGGTACCAATGTCAGATAGAGGGATAGGGAAGTGTCATTTTGCCCTAGTACTTCTATTGTATACTCTACTAATGAGTTTAAAAGACCAGTTCACATTAATGACATATTAATATGTGTTTCATAACATTTCAATTCATTTCCCAAGTAGTGTACACTAAGGAAGTGTCACACTCTAAACCCTTCTATCCAAGGGATTCTATGAGTTTGGAATGCTTGGATGTTGACTTAGAGTTCCCTATCCATGGAGTGCAAGAGAGTATGATTCACATACGAGGGCTCTCAACTGAGCCTTAGGAATGCTCTTCCTGCTAGTAAACCATACAATGGAAGGTTTTCTCAAAGACGAGATGTAAGAGTGCAAATGTCTACAAAGAATGCCTCAATAATGCAATGTGAATGGAAACTAAACTAGAATGAGTATGCAAAATGTAGCAATGCTAAGCATGGATGAGAGTATTACCAACAATCTAGTTAAGCTATGTGACCTAAACCATTGCAAGAGAGAAACTAAACTAACATGAAACTATACTAAAATTCCATATGATCTTAAGCTAATATGTGATGGATGAGAGAATGAGACAAGAGATGAGAAGTTCTCTACAAAGCTCCAAAGAAACCTATTAGAAAACCTACAGCATAACAATACTTAGAAGATGGGATCAATTGAGGAGGAAATCTCTCTCTCTTTTTGTCATGCCCAAAAAAAAAAATTTAAGAATAATAAGGTTCACTACGGTTTAAGTATTGATTCGCAAGTGAAGAAATAGGTTTACTACATTCCATCTTGAGTTTATAATCGTGAGAAGGAATACATTGTTAAAGTTAAACTCTCGTTATTAAATTTGTATCAACATTTGATTCATTATTACATTAATATTACAACAATGTATTAAAATTATTCTAATATCGATTTGTGGAGTATAAGTCCAACTATTGCATAGCCTAGATATCAAAGAACTAATTACTATGATATCATGAAATAATTGTCTAACTACAATCAAACTCAATTCTAAAACTAAATATAATTTATATTTGCAACAAAACCATTAACTTTCTTTACCAATGAAAACTAGAGTTTCACTAATTAAACTTTTATTAACCATTTAATTTTAAATCTAAATTTATTAGAACTAACATCTAATAATATTTAAATGAAGGAGAAGTTTCAGCTATACTTACAACAATTTTTAATATTAACAAGCTAAAATTCACATACTAAATTTCATTTATACTAACTCAAGATTTAAACTAACTTATTACAAACTAACATAAGTTAAAACAAAACATTAACCTAAGGACAAATAACTTAGATTAGTAAACTAACTAAAACTAACTAATTAACTTAAGAACTTAATTATAAACATAGGCAATTCTAAATCCCTACTGACATCTAACCTTCTAACCTAAAACAAACAAAAACATGCTAACACCATATAAGCTACCTTAATTATAAAAAAACTTTACATAAGATAAAACATACTAAACTAACATTAATACTAATACTAACTAAATTAAAACTTTAATTAAATAAACTAACATAAACTAACTCCTAAAACTATCCTAACAACTAACCCACTTACTTACCAATTTAAACTTACTTTCCCCCCCAAATCCATGTTTCCCTAGGCGCTTTCCCAAGCTGTCATGCTGCCCAAGACTACATTCACATCAGTCTTGTCCCCTCCCTGCCATGCATCAGCAATCCTAAGTTGGTGCTCAATAGGTATATGGTGGGGATGGATATAGTAGTTGTTTAAAAATTTAATTTTGTTTGACTTTAAACTTACTTCACTTCCAACATCCTGCCACCTACTAACCCCATTAAATGTAGTTTATAATATTTTTTTTTCTTGGTCAAATAAGTCAGTGCCAAAGGGGATGGGAGTAAGAATTAATGACTAAAATTTTTATAGGTAGACTTTAGGATATTTTAGATATTAAGTTATATAAGTTTATTAACTTATGCAATTTTCTTGTTATTATTTTCTTTGATTTCTAATTTTAAATTTAAGAAGATTCCCAAGAATATTCTATGTTGTTTCTCCAAGGACCAACTTATTTTCTCCATACAATTTCTAGAGAGCGGTTAGCTCCTGGGAGTGTTTTTTTTTTTTGAGTGTAGAACATTTTCCAACATGCATAATTTCTCCAAGGCATTTTTTTTTTGTGTCTTAAGGGTTTTTATACAAGGAGGTTTATATCTTCTTCCTCTTCAAATTGAATTCACCAATTATTTTGTTAACAAGAGTGTTGAATAAATTTTGTTTATCAACCATGTGAGGTTTGTTTTATCTACCAATATGCATGAGTCAAATTGAAAATTTCAACATAACAAAATTTCTTCCTTAACATAATTGAAAACTTGAGAATTGCATAGTTAGAAAGCATCAACATTTAAACTATTCTTCCACACACCTATACATGAAATGAAATAACATAAGATACAATGCAAGAAAGTTTTCTCAATCTTTTCTCTCTATTAATCAACCTGGTTCAAGGCTCCATCGGGAAAGAACCAGTAAGAAAACTTGACATCTTTGCCAAATACATTTGAATTTAAATTCATTTTTATATAATGTTATAATTAAATTGAATTCTCTTCTCGATCTTTCACAAGAGGTATTTTCCAATATCTACAATGCACCAAGGGAACCATGGGAAAACAAGAACTGACCCGGAGGTAAAACAACATATTATGATAAACAATTCAATCATACATTCCCAACCCAATTTTTCACAAATGGTTCAACATTGAACCAAAATAGGGGGAGGTAGATTTTCTCAATAGGAGATGTCAATCACCATACCATAACATAGCCCGTTCAGGGCTAAAATTGAAGAACTTCCATTCTTCTACAAATGCCCTTTCGAGGCCAATACAGCAAGGATTTTCATTCCTTCCTCTCTTCAAGAATTCAATTTTTCATACAAGATATGTGATGACAAGTAGGGGCCCATACACCCTAACTTCTTTCCCTCTTCTCACCATGAGAGGAGACTCTTCACTATTGAGGTCCAACTAAGGCCCTTCCCCCGTACTTGGCCACTTCTTCCCTATCCAAGGGTGAGTAATGCCAAAACAATCCCCATAAAATCCCCTCAAACTTTAAAAAAAAACAAAGCATGAGAATGACATCCAAGAACAAGTTAAGATCCCTCCCAAACACCCTCAACACACATACAAGAAATACAAGGACCATCACAATGCCTTATGCATGAGTCAAACAAGAACAATAAGAAGAAACATGATCAAAAGAGTGAAGAACCCTACCTTCACAAAAAGTTATGGTAAAATGACAAGTTGAGAAGAGATTTTCCTTTTTTCTTCCTTCAATCTTCAAACTTCTCTCTAAAAACTAGAGATTGGTTAACAACCCCAGACTTCTCCAAAATGCCTCTAAATATGATCCTAACTCAACTAGACTTAAGGTAACCCCAAGGTGGAGTTTGAGTCACCAACTCATGAAGGAGACAAATCAATTTTCGCAATCAACCAAAAGTAAGGTTTTTGAGTGACCCTAAAAGTCAACCAAAGAGGCTAAGGGGATGGAAAGTACTCCCAACCCCTACCCTTAACCCTAGGGTACTTAAATTTAAATTTTTTAGGCCTAAAAGACTTAATAGAACCCAAACAAAAGCTAAGAGAATTTCAAAACTATATAACAACATTCAAAGAAAGACAATGCAAAATAGCACAAATTGGCAAGGGGTACAATTTTGTCTTTCCTTTAGGTTTTCTGACTAAATATCCTGCACACTCATTGCACACATCAATAGTTCAAAAAATCACATGCATATATGTAAATTACATATCAGGAAAACCATGTAAATTTAAAACATCCATCTTTCTAATAATCAATTGTTTATCCCATTCTACTCATATTTTCGACCATTAAAATTGCATAATCAAAGTGTTAGTTCTACATTCATTCACTTCATCATTATACATGTTCATAAAGCATTAAATGACAAAATCAATTAATTGAAGTAAAGAATCACACATCATAAAATAGCATAATAATGTTCAGTGCATCAAATAATGTCCCAACATATTGAGTCATGAGTATCAAAATAGTAATGTATCAACTATGCTATGATGGGTCAGGGTGAGGCCTCACATCCTCCCCCACTAGGCATGAACTTCCTCTTGGAATTCATCAAAAATATATGGGTACAGAGATCGCATCTATACCGCATCCTCCCATGAAGCCATAACTTCATCATAGCAATCCCATTGGACCCTAACCTTGTCTAGCTCTCGACCTCAAAGTGCTAGGGTTCATCGGAAAATAATATGGATAGGCTCTAGTGCTAACTGGTTGTCCAACTCCACCTGCAAAGCATCCCAATCTATAATATGAGACTCATCATAAATGTATCCTCTAAGTACTGAAATGTGAAACACATTGTGGATGCGTGATAGGCTAGGTGGCAAGGCTACATAGTAGGCAACTGGTCCTATCCTCTCTAGGATCTCGAATGGTCCAACGAACTGGGGTACCAACTTAGAGCCCTTTCCAAATTGAATTGAACTCTTGTGCAGCCACACCCTCAAGAAAACTCTATCACCAACCTAATACTCTTGATCTATCTTCTTCGCATCAGCATACTTCTTCTACCGATCATGTGCCTCTCTTAGGCACTACCTAATCAGGGTCACCTGTTGCTCCATCTCCTTAACTAACTGAGGACCAATAGATACTCGATCCTCAATCCTGTCCCAACTCAAGGGCATCCTAAAAGGTCTTCCATACAAGGCCTCATAAGGTGGCATACTTATGGAGGAATGGTGCCCATTGTTATAGGAAAACTCGACAAGATGTAGGTATTCCTCCCACTTGACCAGATGGTCCATCACGTACATATGTAACATGTCCTCCAAAACTTGATTCACTCACTTGGTCTAATCGTCGATCTAAGGATGGTACGCTATACTAAAATTGAGCCTAGTGCCCAATGCTACCTGCAACTCTCTCCAGAAGGATGAAGTGAACAATGAGTCCTTATCAGAGATGAGCTTACAAGGAATGCCATGAAGCTTGACAATGTTCCGCAAAAACACCTGAGCTATGTTCTGTGTTGTGAGTATAGTATGCATAGGTGAGAAATGGGCAACCTTGTTCAATGTGTTAACTGTCACCAAAATGGCATCATGGCAGTGAGATGACATGGGAAGATCAACAATAAAATACATAGATATAGCATCCCACTTCCACTCTACAATCTCATGAGGTTGAAGGAACCCACTGGGATGACGGTGCTTTACCTACACCCTCTAACACTTGAGGCATCTTGCAACTATGTTAGTAATCTGCACTCTCATGCCTGGCCAATGATACAATTGCCTCAAATATGCATGCAACTTCTTAACACCAGGGTGTGTTCTGTGAGCCTCAAGTATAATGAGCTCACGCAAACCCCAAGGTACATACATACATCCCCTATGATGCAAGAGTCCATCAGACTCCAAAGAATACTCTGAATACTTCCCTTTCAAGGGTCTCTGAGCATGGACCACCTGACTAATCTCAGCATAAAGCTCATCTGCTGGCAAGTGCTGAAGAATCCGCTCTCTCAAATTGGTGCTAGTAGTCATAGATGAAAGCTCATAGCACCTTCTACTTAAGGCATCTGCAACTACATTCTCCTTTCCCTTGATGTAATGAACATCAAAATCATACTCCCAAAGGAACTCCATCCACCTTCTCTGCCTAGCATTAAGGTTTGGTTGTGAGAATATGTACTACAAGTTCTGGTGGTCGGAATGAAGCTCAAATCTATGACCTAGTAGGAAGTGTCACCACCTCACTAAAGCATGAACCACTGCTACAAGCTCTAGGTCGTAAGTAGGGTAATTGAGTTCATGAATCTTCAACTTCCTAGACTCAAAGGAAATAGGTCATCCATCATGCATAAGGACTACCCCTATTCCATCCAAAGATGCATCAGTGCACACCACAAAATCCATCGATGGATCTAGTACTGCAAGAATCAGTGCACTAGTGAGGGCTCTCTTGAGCTCTTGGAAAGCTCTATCACACTTCTCTATCCACTCATACTTCTTTCCCTTCTTTTGAAGAGATGTGATGGGGTGTGCCAATCTAGAGAATCTTGCAATGAAGTGTCAATAATAACCTACTAGTCCAATAAAGCTCCTCACCTCAGTGACACTAGTGGGTGCTGGCCAATCCTTGACGGCCCTAATTTTTGATGGGTCTACTAAGACACCATCACCTGATATAACATGACCCAAATAATGTATCTCAAGCCTATAAAATGCACACTTCAACAAACTGCCAAACAACTAATTCTCTCTCAACTTTTGTAATACTTATCTCAGGTGCTCTTCGTGCTCTTCCTCATCATGAGAATATATCAGGATGTCATCCAAGAAAACAACCACAAACTTATCCAAGAAGGTACGAAATACTCCATTCATGAGGCTCATGAATACAACTGGAGCATTTGTGAGGCCAAATGGTACCACGGTGAACTCGTAGTGACCATACTTAGTACGGAATGTAGTCTTAAGGATATCACTATCCACAATTCTCAATTGATGATAACCCAACTTAAGATCAATCTTTGAAAATACTCGAGCACCTTGCAACTGATTTAAGAGGTCATCAATCCTAGGAAGAGGGTATTAGTTCTCAGTGGTTACTTTTTTCAATTTTCGATAATCAATACACAACCTAAGTGATCCGTCCTTCTTCTTAACGAAGATCACTAGTGCACCCCAAGGTGACACACTAGGTTGAATATGCCCCTTCTCTAAGAGTTCCTCCAACTAAATCTTTAGTTCACTAAGCTCATGAGGAGTCATCCTGTACGGTGCTCTTGATACTGGCTCCACTCCTAGCACAAGATCAATATGAAAATCCACTGCTCTAGGTGGAGGTCTACCAGGGAGCTCTAAAGAAAAAACATCTACAAACTCCTGCAATATTGGAAAATCATCAAGGGATAGCTCCCCCTCTGAATCTTCCTCCCTGTCACTGATGGTGATAGTGAACAACTAACATCCCTTTTGCACGTACTGTCTAAGCTGCATAGCAGAAATTATACGTAGGGATATGGGTCTCTTAACCCCAAGGATCACTTTAGAGATACCATCCTCATCCACACATTCCACCCTCTTCTGTCGACAATCCATCCTGGCGCTATGGGCATAAAGCCAATCCATGCCAAGAACAACATCATAAGAACCTAGAGGGGTAATGCATAGATCAGACATTGTGGACATGTCTCTAATCTAAATCAATCAATAATGCACCATGGAACTAACTGACACTCTAGCTCCTAAGGCTAGCTCTACCTCCCAACTGACATCCTGTCTAACCACCACCAGCCTGCAATGCTCCACAACATAAGGAGATATAAATGAATTAGTAGCTTCGAAATCAAATAAAATAGTAACCATGCTACCCTGTATACTACCTGTAGCCTTAATAATTGTAGCCTGATGCTCAGCCTGGCAGTTATCAATCGCTGCAAAAACTTTGTGGGATCTACCTACATTGCCAATTATCGGCTCTAAAAATGCCCCTCTCTAACCATTGGAAGAATGTCCCTAAAGACACTCTCTAGCAATATGACCCATGCCACCACAAGTGTAACATGGTCCTCGTGTATAAGATCATGCACCCTAAGATCTAGACTATTGTGGGCCTCCTGACCTGCTAGATCTACTAAGACCACCCCTAGAAGACTACTGAGTCTTCACTGACTGTCACTATGGGGCCTGTACTTTATGATCTTGCCTTAGACTTTAAGACTACCACTACTTGGGCTAGGAGCCCTGATCACCCTGTGAGGGTTTTTGCTGCTGTTGCTATTGAGGTTTCTACTATTGAGATTGTTGGCCCTTAGAGGACCCTGTTGTGTAGCTTTGATTCCCCTTCCAAGGGGGTTTTCGCTAGGTAGAGTTTTGGTTCTGAGACTGATCTCGTGACTCCTATCTACTCCAAGTATCCTCTTCAACTAATGCTACCTCAACTACCTGTCTGAAGGTGGTAGGAAAGGCCATATGAACTGGACCCTAAAGTGAGAAATTCAGGCCCATGATGAATTGATGCACTTGTTATTTCGCATCCTTCATGTATTCAACATACAAAAGGAGCTCAAGAAATCTACTCTCAAACTGAGCTATGGTGAGGCCCCTCTGGTATATAGAATGAAACTCCTCAATCTGCTTCTATCGAAAGTGCTCAGACAAGTATCTCTCTTTGAATCTCTCTAAGAATGACTGCCATGTGAGGGTATCCATGCTCACTCCACCTATAGTCTCCTCCTGATGCCACCAATTGGAGGCATCTCCTCTCAACTGATGAACTGCAATATGTGCCTTCAGATTACTCCCATAAGGACGTAATCCAAAGCACCATTGAAGGCTCTGTAACCAAGCCTCTACTACTATCCCCTCTGTGGAACCGGTAAAGAGTGGTGGTTTGAGTCGTACCAACTCTTTGATATCATCTCCTATATTTCTAGGAGTTCTATCAAGTGGTGGTCCTCTTTGATTTATTGACTCACCCTTATGCTCACCTTGTCCCTCAACCTGCCTTGGTGGGGGACTCCTACTCCTCTCTTTGTCTTCGGCCTCGTCTCCTCTGAGAACCTGTGCTTCCCCTTCAAGAATTTGCTACCTTGGCTTTACTATAGGTGTTATCCTCTACTAGACCATGCCAATCAGTGTCTAGAGGGCATCCAAAATTTCTTGATTTGGGTTCAGTGGTAGAGGTGGTGGAGGTGGTGGTGGGGGTGGTGGTCCACCCCCCTGTCCCACTCTGTCACCTCTTGCCCTACGACCTCTACCTCGATGGTTGCTTCATGTTATGGGAGGCACCCTACACAATTAAAGTTTTAGTTAAGTTTAGAAGCATAATGGTTTAAGGTTCCTAGTGTTGAAACACGAGCTCTGATCTTGAAAATAGATCTAAGATGGCAAAATTAGCCAAGGGTGTAATTTTTGCAAAATTATGAAGTGTTTGAAAATTAGGTCAAAATGAGGTTGGAAGGCTATAAAAGGGGTCCAAGTGTCATTTTCAAATTCATTTTTTCTTTTGTGAATTTGGAGAGCTCAAAGTTATTTGAAGAGAGAAAATAGCATTAGCAAGTATTCTGACCCGTAGACACTATTTCGAGTGCAACCCATTGCACAATCGACCAACCGATTATGAGGCGCTAGTAAGTTTCCAACTTTTTACTGCTTTTTTGAGATTTTTTGACCTTTTTTTGCATGTGTTGGAAGTAAAAATAGAATATTGTGTAACATTTTAAAAGTATCACATGGGCACTCTATAAAATACCACATGATACTTCATACCAAAAAAAGTATCGCGCAGATATTCTAAACTATGTTGTATGGGATATATGCATTTTTCACATGAACCAGTGCAAAATGTGACATGACAAAAATGTATCACATGGGTATATCAGAAACTATGACACAATATCTAATCAGCATTTTGTATCACCTACATATAGGAGGAAATATCGTATAGGTTGTTTTGAAGTATTTTTACATTGAATTTTTGCATTTTGATCATTTTTTTGATGTGTTACTAATGTTTTCATGTCTTGTGTTGTAGATAGTTTTTCCAACCCTTCTCATCAGAGCCACCAAAGTGGTGGGGTTGCGTGTTATACAGTATTTGATGGATGATGAGACTATCACCCTAGCTAGCATGGGTTTGAGATGGGTTATGTAAATGTCCCATATATGGAAAAATCATGAATTATTGACTATGCTCATTGAGCGGTGGCACAATGAGCATAACACCTATCACTTGTTGATTGGAGAGGCCTTGATCACTTTAGAGGATGTGTATCATATTTTCTGAGTACCTTATCATGATGATCCGATGAGTTATAAGTTTGATCATTAGTTTTGCACTTTCAAGTTTGTGATATCCATGTGAGGTATGTCGATGCAAGGTTTGGTGACATGTCATAGGTGTACTATGATCAGACCCCGATAGATGGGTGAGCAGTGATGTAGCAAATGTTCCAGGATGTTACCATCCTAGATTGCCATCTGACTTGGGAGTGACTCATTGATGAGTATGGAACTACTTACCCACTATTGAGTTTGTTATGCTAATTAGTAGCTCAGGCCTTGGTGACTGATAGGGGCCAGAAGGGATTCACACTAGGATAGGGCAGACTGGTGGTAGATCTTATTGGGTGGGGGGTTAGTTATTCTTGCAAACATGTATCATGAGTTGCATGAGATAGTGTATCATAAGGATCACTCCTGGGCATGTGGAGCAATGTTAGCACAGATCTAGGCATGGGAGCATATTGTTGTTATCTGACCATGGGTGCAACCACGAGAGTAGAGCTAGCCCTACATGTTTGGATTCATAGGATTTGTCCCATAGACTCATAGTGGAGATGTCACTTATTACTATCACATTTTTTATGAGTTGACAGCTTTTACATGGTGGCCCCATCGAGAGTGCCATAAATGGTTTGATGCTTGGGAGCTAGAGTATATGTGATATAGTAGACCATTAGTAGGCAGGTACTCAGAGATCATGGAAATATGTGTGATTAGCTAGGTATGGTGTTAGTTTGTAGAGCGAAAAGTGATCTAAGTGGAGACTACTACCTATGCTCATTTCCACTCGGATGAGGCACGAGGATGGCTGCCTATGCTAGACTATTAGACAACAATTCAAGAGATGACAACCTTGGTACAGACTCCTTGGGATTATCACCCAAATGTATATGATGCAGGGGTAGATCCAACCTATCTATATGAGATGTAGAGACATCCTTTTCTAGGATTTATAGAGCCATATGCTCTACCCATAGCAAGGGAACATGGAGGAGGTAGAGGCAGAGGCAGACGTAAAGGGTGAAGATAAATGGAGGTCGAGTATATTTCCCAATCTGGGAGGAGACGGATGTAGGCATAGGCTACTAGGGAGGAGGAGGAGGTACCACTAAGGCAGCAGTGAGCGATGCGAGTGGAGGTGTAGGTAGAGTCACTGACTAGAGTGGGTGATGATCGAGATTGCAAGATCCAGGCTCTAGAGGCTAAGTTATAGGCAGTGCAAGTGACCATTGTTGTGCGAGATTAGTAGCTAGTGGATGCATGAGTAGAGGCAGATAGATGAGAGTGAGCCTTACAAGATGATTTAGTAGAGGCCCAATGAGAGATGGAGTGGTATCTATAGCTACAGTAGCTTATTATCATGGGGTATATATGTTACAAGCTAGAGTTTTCGTTGCACCAAAAAATCAACCTATTAATTTTTGATACAACCACTAGACTTATAGAACGCTGGAGGTAGTTAAGTCATGTCACGAATCTTGAAGGGGAAGGCTAGTGGTTAGTCCAACAATTCCCCCCTCAACATTACCCAAGGGGATTCGAACCTATGACCAAGCTCTGATACCACTTGTTACAAGCTAGAGTTGTCGTTGCACCAAAAGATCGACCTGTTAATGCCCAATACAACCACTAGACTTATAGAACATAGGAGGCAGTTAAGCCATGTCACAAATCCCAAAGGGGAAGGCTAGCGGTTAGTCCAACAATATATTGCTATAGTTCTTGTGGACTGACGAGCATTGATGTACTCAGAGAGAGTGGGGAGATCAAAGGGCATGGTGCAAGCACCAAACAAGACACAGGCTATGCCACTAAGGCCACCACTAGCTGCAGAGTATGCGAGTCAGTCATAGGCCAATTTTGACAGTTTTGATAGTTTTGATTGTACTCTCTATATTTTTGAGATAGATATCCAAAGTTTGGATCTCACATTTGTATATGTATTGTGACACATTTGATATATATGAGATACTAGATTTGTGTACTTGTCTCATTTGGATGGATCTTTTAGCAATTTAGGTTTTCATGTGATGTTTCAATTTTCATTTCTTGCTCATGTATCTGTTGCCTTTATGTTCATGTATCTCTCTAATGGGTGATGTTTAGCTCTCATGTATATGATATAGATGTATGCTTTTGAAACATGTGACACTTGGATAGATCAAACGTGATGTTTGGATCAACCCCTTGTGATGACATGATAGCAAAAAGGTGAAGTGAAAGATCAAGAAGATGGAAAATACATGATCTAGAAGAAAGAAAAGAAAAATATGAAAGCAGTTAGTTGATATGTCTAAGAAAATATGAAGAGAGAGAGTTCTCCCCATATGCAAGAATGCAAAACTATTCTAGAGAATGGACCTATGATGCAAGCTAATATGAAAAGTAGTTTACTAGAAAGAAATGCATAACATTTAGACTCTAATTTCATCATTCAACATTTATTAGGGACATCATGAGATCATACAACCATCACTAGTATAACTATGAGGATATGAATATGAGCGATGTCAAATAGGTATGTGGAAACCCAATCTAAGCATCAAAGACATGTAAGTCAAGATGGCTACCATTTAGATTCCCTAAGTTAAGTATAGCACCAAGATAACTCTTGAGTATCAAGGCATAAGCACCAAGATAACTCTTGAGTGTGGTCTTGAAAAAATAGTCAAGGATAATAAATTGTAAGTCAAAGTGTTAAGTAGGAGAAGCATGAATGCTTGAAACACTACAGACAAATAGAGTATATCCACAAGAAGAAATCAAGAAAACATGGCTTCTGCCCCCAGTCTTCTAGTCCATGACATCCTCAAAAAACTATTAGGGAGGGAACATATAGAAAAGAAATCATCATAGAAGTGCACAAAGAAAATAAAGATCAATATAGTTCAATTGTTTAAGTGTTTAAGTGCATGTGTGTAAGTCACTTGGCCATTTCTTCAAGACTTGATTCTAGTAGTGAGAAATATCATGACATTGGAGACTATAGGTAAACTATCTGAAAAGTGTTGAGAAACACTTGATGTCAAGTTGGGGGTAGTGTTGAGAAACACTATTTTGTGAGTTTCCAAAGAAACCCTAATGCATGAGGAAACCTCAAATAGGCTAAGTAGTTGTGCCCCCAAGATGAGGGCAAGAAACAATCCCAAGCTAGGAAATGTGTGGCAAAGTGGGTGAGTGAGACTAATAGACATAGGTGCAAGGGTCTCAAGTAGTGCTTGTTTCTAGGTTTTCACCACTTGGTAGATTTTTCCAAGACTTTTTGCAATTTTTTTGTATTTTTTGATTTTTTTGGTGATACATTAAAGCACCTATTGCTAAGTTTTCACTAGGATGATCATTTTTTCAGGACATTTTCTAATTTTTAGAATTTTTTAGGATCAATAAGTATGTACAAGATAGTTGAGTTGCAAGCCTCTAAGCATAGAACTTCTTCAAATGTAGGATATTTATGGGCTCTGCAAGTTCTTCCCCTTCAGCAGTAGACAATTGATAAACACGAGACCCAAATATTGTTGTGATGATGTGCAGGCCTAGCTAATTAGGTTCAAACTTTCCCTTATATTCTCTATGTTTTTGATTTTTTGGATTCTCTTGAAGCACAAGTTCACTGACTTGAAACTCACGTGGGTGAACTTTCTTGTTATACTGAGTAGACATGTGCTTATGATAAGCCCTCATGTGATCAAAAGCAACCTTACAGCATTCATCAAGAGTTTCTAGTTCCTATATTTGCATAGCTCTATGGTCTTCATCAGTTATTAACCCATGTAAGGAGACTCGTAAGGAGGGGATCTCAACTTTTAGTGGGAGAATGGAAGAGCCATAGACTAGAGAAAAGGGTGTGGCTTGTGTAGAAGTATGAATGGTAGTTCTATAGGCCCAAAGTGTCAGATTTATCTCTAGGTGCCAATCTCTCCTAGACTTGTGAACCATTTGGTGTAATATTTTCAGCAATGTTTTTTTGGAGGCCTTAGCTTGGTCATTCCCTTGAGGGTAGTAGATAGAGGACCAATGCTGCTTGTTTTGAAATTTCTTGCACAATTGCTTGAGGTCATTATTCTTGAATTGTCGAAGGAATACCATAATGACAAATGATGTGGTTTAGTATAAATAGGGAAACATTTTCCTGTAATAGCATATAATGGTATAGCTTCAACCCATTTGGTGAAATACTTAGTTGTTGTAATGATAAACTTATGACAACTAGATGAACTTGGATGAATTTTTCCTACCAAGTCAAAGGCCCATTGTTGAAATGACCAATACATCACAGAAGGAAATAGCTCACATGTAGGAGCATGAATTAAGATACCATGAAGTTGATATTTCTGACAGGACTTGGCATAACAAACAGCATCAACTTGCATGGTTGGCCAGCAATAACTTGCCCTAAGAAATTTTTGAGCAAGTGAAAGACCATTAGAATGTGCCCCATAAATTCTGTCATGGACTTCAACGAGTGTCTTTTGGACTCTTCTAGCTCTAAACACCTAAGAAACATTCTTTCTAGACTCTTCCTATACAAGTCACTAGAGACCAAAGTATAATATGAAGCATTACAGAGGAGTTTACATTTTTAGTTGCACATGAGGGTTTTTGGAATAACATGATCACACAGGTAAGAGAAGATAGCCACATAGCAGGAGGAATCATGACCTACAACAATGAAGATCACCTAGTTATCTAAGGAATCATAGGCAGGATGACATAGTTCTTCCACCAGGAACTGAAATCGTGATTCATGTTCTTGTAGTTGGAGGATAGATGCTAGAGTGGCCATAGCATCAGCAGTCTTGTTTTGTACTCTAGGAATTGGCTGGAATGTTACAAAAGTGAAATAGTTCCTATGAGCATCTATCAACTTCTTGTAAGGTATCAACTTGTCATCCTTTGTTTGATATTTATTGTTTACTTAATTTATAACAAGTTGAGAATCTCCATAGATGTGCAATTTAGTGATCCTCCATTCAAGACCCATTTTGATCCCTTTTGTTAATGCCTCATATTCTACAATGTTGTTTGTGGAGGGGAATAAGAGTTTGTAGGATTGTGGGATTGTATTGCCATGAGGGGAAATTAAAAAAACACCTGCTCTAACCCCATTTTGTGTATGAGAACTCTCAAAGAACATTTTCCAAGTTCTCTTAGTGATGTACATAATTGATGCATCTGGAAACTCAATTTACATGGGTGTTGTACCCTCTAGTGGAAAATTAGCCAGTTGGTCAGCTATGGCCTGCCCTTTTATGGCTTTACATTCGACATACTAAATGTTAAATTTTGAAAGAATCATCATCCATTTAGCTAGATGATTGGTAAGCATAGCTTTGCTCAACAAATATTTCAAAGGATCAATTTTAGCAATCAGGTAAACTATATGTGCCAACATGTAATATCAAAGTTTTTGAGAATCAAAGACCACTGTAAGGCAAGCTTTCTCAATACTGGTGTAGTTCATTTCATAAGCTACCAAAGTTCAACTAATGTAATATATAGCTTGTTCTTTACTGGTCTCATCACTTTGGGTTAATAATGCTCCTAGAGAAGAAGTGGTAGCTAAGATATACAAGATCAAAGGTTTTCCTAGAATGGGTGGCATCAAAACTAGAGGTTTAGCCAAGTACCCTTTGATTTGTTCAAGACTACATTTGCATTCATTGTTCCAAATATGAGTAGATCCTTTACGCAAATTCTTATTAAAAAGTTGAGCTTTATCAACCAACTAAGAAATGAATCTTCTTCTAGATTGCAGACATCCTTGTAGAATTCTAAGTTGACTGATATTTCTTGGTGGAGGCATTTCCATGATAGCTTGGTCTTTTTTAGGATCAACCTCAATGCCTTTTTCTGAAATAATATAGCCTAGCAATTTCCCAGGTGTGACACCAAAGGTACACTTTTTTGGGTTCTTCCTAAGTTGAAATTATTCCATAAGGTCCAATATTGAAATAAGGTCATCAAGATGTGTGTCTTAATTTCTAGATTTAGCCAATGTGTCATCAACATAGTCTTCCATCTTTTTATGCATAATATCATGGAAGATGGTGGTCATTGCTCTTTGATAAATAGCACCAGCATTTTTGAGCCCAAAGGGCATGACATTCCAACAGAAAGTACCCAAGGCACATATAAAAGCTATCTTCTCTTGATTAGCTGGAGCAATCTTAATTTGGTTATACCTAGAAAAGCCATCCATGAGGGAGTATATTTTGTAACCTAACATCATGTCTACTATCATATCCATGTTTGGTAGTGGAAAGCCATCTTTGGGGCATGCTTTGTTTAGATCTTTGAAATCGGAACAAAATCAGATGGATTTATCATGTTTAGACATAGGTACAATGTTGGAAATCCATTCTGCATAGTCAATAGCTCTAATAAAGTTTGTGTTGTCACAAAATTTTACACCCTTGTCCAAAGTTTTTACCTAAGGACAACCTTATGAAACATGGAAACAACCTCCAAGCTATGGGACTTGAACTGTGAGGTTGAGTCTCGAGAGAAGGATGGCTTCCTTTGCTATTAGGGTGCACCTAACTATTCTTGGAGAGGAAAAGGAAGAAGGAATGCATGAAAGAAAATCTACCTACTCTAACCTAAGGGGTGATGCACCAAAATAGAGTGTTCAAACCAATCTTTTCTCATATATGTGCACTTGAACCATCATGACACCAAAAGATATACACATTCATACTTAATTTAATCTAACAATCACATGCAAATCAGAAAACCCAAATAAATGACACAAGGAAGAAGAGACTTCACTTATATGTCATTCATAGGCCAAAAGGAGATATAGTCATGCACGATTGCAAATATCCATAATACACTAATGAGAGGCAAATAGGTCTTGCACAATACATCAATGGATGGAGGAGATAAGGTAGAATGTCATATAGGTTCAGAGGAAAAGTAAATTTATAGTGAACTTGCAAAGCAATATTAGAGAAAATAGAGAAAATTTTGATCTTGAAAAAATTTACAAAAATTGTGTTTATAGCTCAAGCATAACTGAGATATTTCTCACTAGAGTTACTCCACAACAACCACCATTAATATTGTAGAGAAAAATCATGTAGATTTGGAGAAAATCTAATTTTGGTATAGATTCAGATATAATAAAATCCAATATTTTTCCAAAATAGAGCCCTAAGAAGACATAAACAATGCCAATAAAATTGTTTTGACCAAGTAGATGGATAAACCAGAGGTGGTGTAGTGTTTCCTCTATTTACCAGGTATGCCATTCATTTGAGAGTGGTTGGAATCAATCATGAAGATCAAATCATGCAAGAAACCCTATCTTCCTTCATTTTTGGCTTACAAATCAGCAAAGTCAATAGGTCAATTGAGTCCTGTAACCAAGATGAGCCACATGGGCCAATAGTCTTTTATCTTTCTACCACCCCACAAGCTCCTCATAGTTTGACCATCTTGTCCTCATAACTGTGACATCCCTAACCATGACTTCCCAAGGAACAGTGATGTTACCATTGTTGTTACTACCTGGGCCTGCAAGGATACATGTCCTTTAGGTGCTTCCCCATATTGCTTAAATTCCTCGCAATTCCATAATGTGGGAAAGCGTTGATCATCGATCTATAGAAGATCAAAAATCATTGAAAACCTTTATTATTACTGTGCCTACTCTTAAAACATTTAGGCCCATAGAGTACTCAACATCCACCTCATCAAGCATGTAATCCCTTGACCAATCAAGATGAACAACTGACACCAACTTTCCACCTAGAAACTACCTGGCACTTCCCCCTTGGCATTACCTTATCAATCCTAGTAGCCCACTAGCTGAAGAATGGACCCACATGTCCACATGTCAAAAAGTCACTTCCCTATATTGTCAAAAATATTGGCAAAACACAGAATGTAGGAAAGCATTGACCAATCAAAATGCCAACAAGCACCAATGTGTCAGCACAGTCAAAAGATGACCTACAAACCAAAAAAAAGGCCCACATTGGATGCATGGAAAAAGGTCCCTTCTCCACATTGCTTTAAATCCTTATATTTTGAGAAAGTGGGAAAGCATCTGCCATGGATCTATGCAAGATTTGATGGTCCAAAAAGTTGCAAGGCCGAAAAAATAAACCTTAGGAAAAGGGAAATACAATAAAGTTTATTTCATTTATTTATCTTGTATTTCCATGGCATTTAAATATTTAAATATGGAAAGTGACTGTTAGGTGAGATTTGGCATTTAAATTCAATTTTTTAGTGGGAGGGCATTTTTGGTTAATAGTTTGCACTTAGGAGTTTTTCTAACTCTTCTTTAACTAATATGGCTACATGTGGGTGCATCTTTCTCAATTTTTGTTTAACAGGTTTTATGCCAAGAGAGATAGATAAATGATGCATGATAAGATCTATTTCAAGCCTTGGCATATCTGAATACATCCATGTAAATTTGATCTTCTTGTCATGAAAGAATTTGGCAAAATTCTCCTTTTTCTCAATTGACAGTGATTCAGCCACATGGATAATTTTAGGAGATTCCTTTGTCCCTAAGTTGATAAGTTGTGTAGGTTCAATGAGAACTGAAGATCTATCTTGAAAATAGATTGGCAGACTACCAAGTACCTCATCTATAGGTGCCTCAATGAGGTTTCCACCATTAGATATGTTTTTATTTTTACTTTTTTTTAGGTTCAAATACTACCACAATGTGGTTTTTTCCATTTGACCATTTGTTTTTTCTTTTAATTTTATAACTAAGGTACTTGATATCTAATTTCATCATGTTAACCATGGTTTTCCTAGTGGAAGAAGTGATGAGTTCAATGGCATTTGGGTAACAAGCGATCTCATAGTCATTTTGGAAAGACAGTATTTCAAGTCTTTGATTTTGAACTGACCAATCTATGAGATCAGGGTGAACCAATGAGAGTGATGAGGAAGCTTGAAGTTTGTGAATACAAAAAGAGTCATCTATGGTGACATGTAAAGTTGAACCTATAGTGAACATTGCTAGAGTCCATATCAAGAATAGACCTAGAGGAACCAACGTGACCTACTAAAACATGTTATGAGCCAAACTCATTTGACCCTATACTAGACTCTTGGACTACATTTGGTTGGGTTGCATAAGCATGAAAGACATCCACTCCTATCTCACAAGATGCATCTAATAGGCTTTCCCATTCATATTTGTGAGAGTTTGTACTCTGATCTCTAGCAATTAGACTAGCAATATTTTGTCTAATCTATCCCCTATTCATATCTTCATGGTTAGATTCATCTTGTTTTAGCTGTCGAGAAGTGGAAGCTTTAGCATAATTATTGGTAGTGAGTGTTTCTTCTCCCCAAAGGAGGGAAGTTATAGGCATAAAGTTCTCATCTTGTGAAGTGGTAGCAACAAAGGGAGGATCATCATCCTCAAATTTGCTAGACATGGGTTTTTTTTTATCAAATGTTGGTATGTTGTCTTCTAACCGGAAACATGGCTAGCAGTATCTTGAGTATCATGACCTTGAGTATGACTTAAAGTTTCAACAAGAGCTTTTTTATTACCAGTTTAGGACCCATAGCCCTGATAGCCCATGTGTGCAAGAAATTTATATCCTTTGCCATAACATTTAGGAGAAATAGGAGTAGTGATTGTGACTTCTGCCTCATCTTCCTCTTCCCTATAGATCCAATCTTTAACTACTTGTTCCTCTTTTTTTGCTTCTAGGGGAATTGATGATTGCACAAAGGCACCAAAAAGAGTCATTGTAAAAGCAAAAAGCTTCTTTTTAGCAGATGGTTTCCCATAATATCGAGGAGAAACAGGTAGAGTAGAAATAGAGTCTAAAGTGTATTCACCCATTCAAAGGCTCATCATTTTCAATTTATGTTCACACTCTATAAAGGATGGTGTCAGCTCCTAAGAAGCGAGATTATGCAGAACTAGTGTTTCTACAATAGATAACGTGTTGATAGACATGGGGTTGTCACCAGGGATAACTATCACAATACCATTAAAAGGGAATTTTATGCAATGATGGTACGTAGAAGGTACTACTTGCATGTCATAAATCCATGTTTTCCCCAACAACAAATTATATGCAAGTGGTATGTCTAAGACTTGTAAAATGACATCCTTCTCAACTAGACCAACTCTAATTGGAAGTATAATGAGATCTTTGGAAGGTGTTTAAATGTCACCATAGGCTTTTAGAGTGATTTTGCACCTAGGGTTAATGGAAAATTCAAACATGCCCAACTATTGGATCACATTGAAGGAAATGATGTTCAACCCTACACCATTGTCTATCAAGACTCGACGAATGTGAGTACAAAAAATTTGGACTTTAACATGGAGAGCAAGGTTGTGGGGATGATTGAGGGCTCAATCATCTTCTTCAAAAAAGGTTAGGTAATGAGGTGAAGAGATATGGTTTACTATATCTTGGAATCATTTTGCATCAATATTTGTGGGAACATTGGCAGAACATAAAGCTTTTTCAAGGATATCCTTGTGCAAAGGGGACAATTCTAACAACTCAAAAATGGAAATTTGAGCTAGTGTATGTTGCAGTTGGCTAAAAAGGTTGTAGTTGGAGATCTTGGAAGTAGTTGGTTGCTTAGAACATGAAGCATTCTTAGGATCATGAGAAACTTTCAGGACAACTTTAGATTGCCCCCTAGTGGCGGCATTGAGTAGTTCACTCTGTGAAGAGGGAGATTTGGCCACTTAGAGTATCACCTTAGGTCTAGTATCATTATGGTGTTGGGGAGCATGTCAATTTTTTAGGATAACTTTTGGTCTTTCATCCTTAGGTCAGTTTCCATCATCAGAACTGGTCATGCATAAATACTCAATAGGCTCAAGCATGCCTATAACGTTGTCTATGTCAACATAGGCATAGCTGATCTCGGTATCATGATTCTTCTTAGTAGCTTTGGAGGTTTCACCTTTCTCATATTCTGGCAAGGGTTGTTTAAAAGTTGTGTGGTGAGAATTTTTAATGAGGCCATCTGTGAAAACTTTACCGGCATCATTGAGATCTTGAATTACATCTTTGAGCTTGAAATAGTTTTTAGTGTTGTGACCCTTGCTTCGGTGATAACTACAAATGTGATCCTCTCTCCACCAAGGAGGTCTAACGAGTGGGTCATAGGGGGTGGGAATTATTTAGTAAAGTAATCAGCTTGTTTTCAATTAAGGTTTTTAAGACCACTTCATAAGGCTCAACCATTGGTGTATAAACATGTCATTTTTTTATAAACTAAGAGCTTTTGTCAGATGTTTTTAGTTTTGAACCTCCTTGTTGCTTTTTAGCATAGATAGCATTAGAAAGGTTAAACACAGGTTCCTTAGTCTTAGGAGTGTCCACTACTCCATCATTGACAAAATATTTGTTTTTATTCCAAGGTTTGTCTTTGTCTTTTCCATTTTCATTGTTATTTTTGTCTTTGTTCACAACAATGTCACCCTTCTTGATAGCAACATCCTCAATGTGATATGCACTCTCAACCATTGTGTTAAAGGATGTGAACAACTATTTTCTTAGGTCGAATTATAGCTCAAGTACAAGTGTGTTGACAAAAATTTCAATTTTCTTAGCTTCAAGAACTTGTTGAGGGTACCTAGAGTATAGGGATCTCCATCGTTGAAGGTATGTTGCAAAGAGTTCTCCCTATTTTTGTTTAATTTGTCCTAAGTCCAACACAATTACGAGATGTTGAATGTTGTAAGAGTATTGTTGGATAAAGCATTGTAGCTCATCAAATGTTTTGAGAGAGGGAGTCAATTTTTTGAACCATTCCATAGCTTTCCCTATTAGACTTCTAGGGGGAAAAAGTACAAGATAAGAGTCTTCATGCATAAAATCCATGCTAATAGCATAGAAATGTCTCACATGATCATGAGAATCACCATTTTCATCATATTTTTCATACTTAGGAACCTTTATATCCTTAGGAAATGGGGCCATGTATAAACTCCTATCAAATGGAAGGGCACATATTGATTCAATAAATGAAGTCTCAGGTGGGTCTTTGGAAGCTTGCAATTGTGCCAGTTGTTTCCTTAGTTCTTGCATTTCTTCTCTCAAGATTTCAGCCTTAGTAGGTTCTCATTTTTGGATTATTTGTTGCACATTGAAATCTTGGGGGAGCTTCCATCTTTAATTGTCATATACTAGAAGTATTGATCTCCATTTTGTTATAAATCTTTTAGCATCATTTTTTGAGCAAGCTCATCTTGTTGAAATTTTACAACATCCTCACTAGTGATCTTCTCATCACTTTTGTCATGTGATTGTGATTGTCTAGGTGGTGAAGGGCATGCCCTCACATTGACTCTAGGAGCCCCTGGAGGTGAGTAATTTCCATGGTTTCCACTACTAGGAATGTATTCAAAAGGATTGTGATAATAATCTCTTCTAGTTTCCTCATTATGTGTTTGGCGATTAGCTTCAGCTTATTGATCCTCTCTTTCTTTAGCACAGATAATTTCCAAGAGTCTTTCATTTTCACATGATTTTTCTTCTAAGTAGCATTTGATTTCATCAGGATGTATATTGGTCAAAGTGATTTCACTAGTGGGTGTGTCAAAGGGTGTTTCAAATGGATTCTCAAAACTATAAAGTGAATTGTGCCAAATGTTGGTTGTCTGTGCTTGACTAGAATTAGGATCTCCCACACAAGGTTGTTTGTGAGGATGTCTAGGTGGAGTCTCTAACTATTTGAAGATGAAAGGGGAATGACTACCATTACCAACTTAGAACCTAGTTGTGACCAACATGTAAGGATATGTTTTTGCTTAATAGGATGAGAGAAGTGTTTCAAATTTGAAGCTCTTACAATCAAGAATAATCACTTGTCAAGGTAAAATAGATGGCTTATCAAATGTGCTCAAGAACTTACATCACTCAGTGACTTAAGCCTAGCAAGCAAGCAAGAAGCTCAATAGTGAATATCTAGCATAGAATGGTAACTAGATTTTGACAAGCAATCATCAATGGTGTTTCAAGACTTACATCTGATAGATTAAACCCATCTTTTCAACTTTGGATAGCAACTAACATATAGATGTGTGACCAGGACCAGGAAGGACTCAAGTGACAAGACCCTAGATCAAATAAAGAGTAACATAGACCCTATTTTGGTAGCAAAAAGTCTCAGGAGATATTCTTTCAGAACCTAGCCAATAGTAGGACAACGCAATATATCAGGCAACACAGTTTGAAATACTCGGGCCACACTTTTCTCTTGGGTGACAGTTTGCACAAGTTAGGACAACAGATTTTCATATAAGCACATTAAACTTGCAATCGAGGTTCTTTTGTGATAGGAGAGTATGCTCTTCACCCTTGCAATGAATCTAAAATTTTGACTCATCTTTGGATTTTTGAATTAGAAAAAGCTTCAATTAATCCTCTTGTTCTCAAATCCAAAGATAAGTCAAAATTTTTGATTCACCACAAGGGTGAAGAGCATACTCTCCTATCACAAAAGAACCCCAATTGCAAGTTTAATGTGCCTCTGAAAATGAAACAACTAGTAGATGTCACACATAGATTAAAAGAAAAAGAAAAGCAAGCAAGTTGGGGTTTTTATGCTTTGGGCAACCGTGCAAACAATTTGTATATATGGGACTAAAATCAGTCAAGTGACTAATAGTAGTTAATATCTAGTCATTTATAACACTACTAAATATACTACTAAGCGATTTTAGTCACTGATTTTAATCTGTGACTAAAATATACTACTAAATATACTACTAATTTAATAGTAGTATATTTAGTAATATATTTTGATCTGTGACTAAAATATATTACTAAATATACTACTATTAAATTAGTAGTATATTTTAGTCATAGATCAAAATTAGTGACTAAAATCACTTAGTAGTATGTTTAGTAGTGTTATAAATGACCGGATATTAACTACTATTAGTCACTTGACTGATTTTTAGTAGTATATTTTAGTCATGGATCAAAATAAATGACTAATATTGCTTAGTAATACATTTAGTAGTGTTATAAATGACTGGATATTAACTACTATTAGTCACTTGACTAATTTAAGTCATTGTTTTTTATCGTTCATTTAGTCACACATTTAGTCATATAATTAATAGTATATTTAATCACATATTTAGTCATAAATTTGAAAGTTGATTTAGTCGTATATTTAGTTTTATATGTAGTGATCTATTTGGTCACATAATTAGTATATTTAGTAGCATATTTAGTAGTATATTTGGTTATAATAGGGCATGATGGAATTGAACCACCATCCTCCTAATTTAAAAGCAAGTGTTCTTCCATTGACCTAATACCCTTTGAAGAATGATCATACAATGTGTATAGCATTGTATGAGTACATTTCATAGCATATTTAGCAGTATATTTAGCTATAATAGGTTATGTATAGCATTAGGAGTTCCAGAGCTAGATGACTTGAAGTTGTTTTCAATCCTATCTTTCATTATATCAAGTATTGCAAGGAGTACATTAGAATATGTGCCTTTCTCATATTGTTTAGCTTGCAATATATGTGTAGTCAAGTGCTTGCACTCAAGTACAATCATTGCTCTTCCACTTATGATTTTAAGTATTGCTTTAAATTTTGATGTAACATCACCAAGGTCATGCATCACACATGCAGTTGCAGTTGCAGATTCTACATCCACCCCTTGACCATGCAATTACACAAATTAAATGCTTATTTTTTAAGGAAAGAATAGATGGAAAAAATTGATTATAAAGTATTTTTCATTTCAAAATAAAATGGTTACTACTAAGCCCACATGACATTGCACACAAATAAAGCACAAAAGAGTTTATTTTTAGGAGTAATAGTAGCCAAAAGGAAGTAAGTGAAAATGTATCAAGAACGCTAAAACAATAATTACTTATATAGAACAATTCAAAATTTTCCTTGAAGCCACATCAACAAGCACAAATAAGCATGCAAAGTATTCCATAGGCATGAATTATATTTCTATTGTTAAAATAAATTATCTTTAAAAATTGGACGACTAATTCCACCCACATTCTTTAGAGGTGAGAACTTGTAAGATTCCATGTCAAAGAGGCTAAAGGGGTTTTATACATTATTGAAAACTTAGTTGCTTTATTTTGTTGGTTAACACAAAAGTTCGAGTAAAAATTCATATCAAAATTTTAAGTACCAAATTATTGTTATATTTTACTACTATGGTCCATGTGGAACATCATATAAAAGGAAACTTATATTTGATAATTAAGGTTGAAAAAGTTACTGAGGTTGTAGTTGAGGCTAATGTTTTTGGGTCTACTAACATTGTGGTTGTTGTTGTGCATTGGACTGATGCATCTGAGGTTGTTTTTGTTGTTGGGGTTGCAGCATTTGAGGCTTTTGTTGTTGATGAGGTTGTTGTAGTTCTGGTCGAGGATGGTGTAGTTGCTTTTGTTGCTCAAATTTTTTTAGCATGACTGCTAGTTGCAAGATAACATAAATTGGAAACCATAAGAAACTATATCATTTTTTTTTCAAATGATAGCATTTTAACTTAAAAGAGTGGCCTCTACTAAGCAAGTTGCATAATCTGAATGTCTAGCATTAATCACAAAGTTTCAAGTGAAGCTAACAAGATTAAATAAAAGAATGTTGCTTAAAACCCTACTTTTTCCTATCACACTATTATAATAATTCTTGTATCTCTCTGGAGAAGTATGTCCTATCTAGACACAAGTTAGCAGTGCAGAACTAGGGGCACTAACTGGTGTGACAACTACAATAGTCTTGGTTTTAGTAGACACAAAAAGTTGCACTGGTGGACCTAGTTGTCACAATTCCTTTTGGTTGTATTGAGAATGTCCATGGCTTTATCAACAACATATAACAATTTTAATATTATACCACATTAATAGTCCTACATAAATCAACAACTAAGTCATAGATGCATTACTGACTTGTTGTAGTCTAGCTTATTGTGTTGGAGCCACTTGAGAATAACCCTGAACAATGAAAATCATGAATAAGTATTCTTAAGATATTTCACATTCACTCACCTAGTTTGAGTCATTACATTTATTAACAATTTTTATCCTACACTTTCTTTTGTTGAGGGCACATTAAGAGTGGTTGTTGTTGAGTTGAGGCTTGCGCTAAAGGTGCTAGTACCAGAGGCAATTGGATCTACTATTGAAATGAAAGGTGTTGTTGGGGTTGAATATTTTTTTGCATAGCAGGCACTTGTTATTGAAATAGCTAACTAGAGGGTTGCTATTGTGATAGTTGTTGCACTAGCTGCTATTGTGATAGTTGTTGCACCGATTTCTATTGTGATAGTTATTGAGCTTGGGGATGTATGTTAGATAGTTATTGAGCTTGGGGATGTATGTTAGATAACAACATGCTAGGAGGAATCTACTGAAGAGAGGAAACAACATTTGGTTAGATTAGAGACTGAGAAACAGACAACTACCTTTATGTAAATGGTTTTTATGAAACTAGTGCATAGCCAAATGGGGTTTGTTGAACATGTTGTTGTGAAGATTGCAAATGTTCACCATTATATTGCAAAGATTGTTGGGCTTGCAATTGTGAATGAAATTGTGTGGGTTGTTGGGCATGTGGTTGTGAGAGTTGTTGCACCTGTTGATAATCCTTAATAAACAACATTTTAAATATATAATGAAGGTGTATTGTAGGCATGGTATATCTTTAGTACAATTCTTTCTCAAAGGTAAGAGCTACTAGCTATAGTACATCTCCCTTGTATTGATAATTGTTGGAAGTAAAAATAGAATCTTAAATTTTTAAAAAAATTAAATATATGCTAAAGTGTACTCCATCAATAAGGTATACCAAAACAATTTGCTAAGACAACTTACTGAGTCATGTGTGAGAGACTTCCACGAAAAAAATCTTGCACCATAGTTTTTGCTTGAAGAATTTGACTAAGAAATTGTTCCAATAAAGAGAGAAGTAATGTCATAAATTCATGACTATCCTATTGGACTCTATTATCTAGCTCCAATGTTCTTGTAAATGTAGCTAAGTCTACTGCAACCTTTTTGCCCGAATGCAGTTGTGAAAATAGTTGTGAAAGTTGGCATAAAACTGGTTGTTCTTGCAAAATTTTAGGCTCGACAGAAAAGAAACCATTTTTGAATGTTGTATTCATGTAAAGGAATTGAAGTATGCTATTAGCATAACATGTTGCACCCAGGTTTGTTAGACCTAAAGGAAAATCTAAACTAGAATGTAATGATTCATGTGGGTTTGCACCAAGTGTTGTTATGGTGTCTACCACTTTTTGCCATAGCCCTTGTTTTTAGACTCCATTTGGTGGTGGGATCAATCCAAAAAAAAATTGGTGAATCTTTGGAGTTCACTCGACAACCTTGGCAAATAGGTTTCCCAACATGATATAATTGTATCATATCATCTCTAGTTATTTGACCAGTCGAATTAATTTTCCTACACAACCAACTTTGTTAAGATCAACATTCAATGATATTGAATTTTGCATAAATGACCATTGCTCAACTTTTGTAAGATAAGACTCAAAAGCTTGACAAGAAAAATTAAGTACACAAAATGTGGAATTTTAAAAAAAAGTTCAAATTTCAAAGACACTACATATTGCATACAATACCCAACTAGAGTTTTTGCAAGAAGTTTGACATCTAGTATAACATACCTATATCGTATGAATGTAGCAAATTGAAAAACATAATAACAAGGGCACGCATCAAAGTTCACACTAAAAGCCAGAAGTTACTTGAGACATCAGACAAAAAGATGACACACCTTAATATTTGGCAACAGGTATCCTCAACATTTCCTTATCGTTGCCTTTTGCTCTTGCCTCATGTATTTGTCCAACTCATTTTATACCTACTAATGTTTGTATAGTAAAAAACTTTAGAGTACCTTCAATTTAAAATCATCCAAAGTTTTGAATGATTATTGCCACCTATGTATAAAAGAATCAATAAAGAAATGACCAAATTTTATGTACTATAAGAAAAATTTGTCCTCTTTAGTTCAAATTTAGGTATTGATAGATCCTGAGGTAGGGTCAAAACTATACTAATATGAAAATGAAAAAGAACATTTGAAGCTAGGAAAAATCAACTTAATGTTATTTCACTTGTGCTTCACTAAATCTCGAAAAAGCATTTGAGCATTACTTTAAAATCTCAATACACTACTATTGCAACTATCTTGACATAAAAATGAAATACATTTCATTTTCCTCATAGTTACACTCTCTAGCATTCAAAATGAGGTATCAAAATCTAATTTATAAAAATAGTACTACTCTCTTCATTTCAAAAAGTGATCCTTAACTAGAAGGCAAGGAGCCTTCAACTCAGTCAAAAAATTAAAGAAATATTTTGCACTTGATGACAATAAATTGGTAGGATACATGGTAGTTATTAAATGTGGTTGGAGAAAAGATCAACAAGATTCAAATTGATGCCATAAATAGAATCCATGCAAGGATTTAATGATGGTAAAGAAACATTTCAATGTGAAGTCAATAGATATCCCATGTAACACATTCCAAGAGATGACAACAAGTGGCATACAAAAAATTGAAAACTGAAAAAAGGAAAAGGATTGACTCACCTCCTCTTTTCGGACTAGTATAAGCTAGTAAAAGGAAAATGAAAAGTAGACATCTTGTGCATCATCCCACAAAGTATTAGCTTGGCATTGACCTAGCAATGGTCAAATCAATAACTATTTCTTATAAAGCTCAAAGATTTCAAATTAACATCATTCTCCATGAAGAGTGTGCTAGAGTTTCTCCATTAAATCTGCTACCCAAATAGAGAAAGAATGGATGATAATAACGATAATGATTTTAGGAATGTCAAAATGGAGCTGACTTGGCAAGAAAGAAGAATATCTTCCATCTATCATAATTATAACTATAAGTGTTTGTCGAGTGTTGGGAAGAAAGCAATGAAAAAAATATTCACACTTCAAACCTTAAATGTGCATCCTCCTTAGTAAAGAGAACCTATAAATAAGTTGGATGAATAATGAGAGGACTCCATTACTTCTAAGACATGATAAATAATCTTAACTTTTGGCTACAAAAATGGGAAAAAAGGGAAAAAAGGTGTTTCTATCACTCTCCCTGCAAGGGCAATGAGAATATTATAGTAACGAGATGAATCTATGAACTTTAGAAGGTAATGATGTAGATTAGCATATGTTGAGTACAACATAACCAAAAATAAAATAAAAATTGGCTTGTTGACTATGATTTCCTTCAAATAAACCAGCAGAAAAAGGTGCTCAATACTATGACTGAGGAGCAAGAAAAATAGTGTACATAAGGAGATTAAAATTGTGCAGCACTTCTTCTAATAAGTACTTCAAGGCTAAGGTACAATATAAGTTAACAAGAATTCAAATTATGTTTTTTCGTGTACCAAATCAATTGCTTTCTACTCGTTGTTCACATTTACTATTTGCTTCCTATTAGTTGCACTATCTTCCACTACTTTCCTAGACATTTTCTAGATCTAATAGAGAGAAGAAAATTTTAGTGGCTTGGTAAGGTGCAGCCCTTATGTTTGAAGCAACTGTGTAGTGATGTTCCTTTATGATTATATCACTCTAAATGGACTGAGTGTGGTGATTCCTAGGTTGAGCATTATGTAACTTCAAAAATTGTTGATATTTTCCTACCATTTATTTGAGACAATCATTAATATTTCTCACCTTCTATTATATAATCTGACATGATTTCATTTTGAAACACATTATGAAAGGAAAATTAGTGATTGTGGAATAAGTTTTAAAATATTATGACAAAAAGCTTAAAGTTCAATGTAGACTTCCAGATAACATACATGTAGTACAATTTTAGTTACATGAAGTGAAATGTGACGCCGGTATTCTTTTCTAGGTGCTAAAAAGATCTAAGCCTACATCAGCATGTGTTATGTTTGTTGAGTTTTTAATAGCCATGTGGCTAGATGATATATGCAAAGAAAATGTAATTTGCAGACTGTACCTATCTGAGAAATTTGTATGGGGATTTTAGTCTGTGGTTTGTATAATTTATGTTGTTTAGTGTGGAGCCTAATCAGTCCCAAAGTAGGAGATTGTTAGTTTGTAGTTCGATTGTAATCATTGGATTGTAAAATATTGGACTGGCTATTTAGTGGACATAGCCTAGGATTTGGGTGAACCACATTAAATCTTGGTGTCTTGTGTTCTTTTCTATGTGATTTATTATTTTTTGATATTGGTTATATTTGCATGTAATTGTTATTTTTGTCCATGGTTTAATCCTAACAAGTGGTATCAGAGAAAAGTTGTTTTTTCAGTTATCCTCTATAGGAAAGTTTCATGGTTGAGTGGGAGTGATGGCAGATGAGGGTAAGCTAAGGGTTGATAGGTTTAATGGGCAGAACTTTCAGTTATGCAAGATGCAAATGGACGACTATTTATATCAGAAGGATTTATGGAAGCCATTGGAAGGCAAAACCAAGAATCATAAATATATGTCAAATGATGAATGGAATCTTTTAAGCATTTGATTATGCCTGGCACCATCAGTGGCATTTAATATTACAAAAGTGAAGCTAACAGAAGAATTGATGCAAACCCTAATGAAATTGTATGAAAAGCCCTCTGCTTCAAACAAGGTATTTCTCATGAATTGTTTATTTAATATGAAAATAGTAGAAGGTGGATCTGTTGCACATCATTTAAATGAGTTTAATACTATTACTAGTTAGTTAACTTCTGTGGGTATCAATTTTGATGAAAAAATTAGGGCTCTCTTGATTTTATGTTCTTTGCCTGAAAGTTGGAATGGCTTGGTAATGGCTGCGAGTAATTTGGTTCCCGAATCTAGTACCCTAAAAGATGATGATGTGATTGGTGTTGTTTTGAGTGAGGAAACTCATAGGAAAACCTTAGGTGGATCTACATCAGGAAGTGCTTTGAATGCACAAAGCAGAGGCAAAATGACTGAGAGAGGAAGTAATTTTAGAAATCGTGGGAAATCAAGAGGAAATTCAAAGGGGAGGAGGCTTCAATCAAGAGGACCAAATGACTGCTGGTAAGTAACAAATTCGAAGAGGATGCTTTGCTTCTGTCTTTAGAAAGTGTTGATGATTCATGAGTTTTAGATTCTGGTGCTTCATTTCATGCTAGAACTCATAGAGGTTATTTCATTGATTATCTCTAAGGGGATTTTGGACTTATTTATTTGGGGGATAATGAACCCTGTCAAATTGTTGGAAAGGGAAAAATTATGATTAAGTTGTAGAATTGGAATCATTGGCTACTACATGAGGTAAGACATGTTCCAAGGCTGAGTAGGAATTTAATTTCAATAGGGCAACTTGGTGATGAGGATTGTGTAATTACTTTTAATGATAAAAATTGGAAGGTTTCAAAAGGTTCCCTTTTAGTAGAAAAAGGTGTGAAAGTAGGCACTTTATATCTTTTTACAGGACTTATTGTTCCTTCTACTTTAATTATTTCAGAGAAAAATGAATGTTCAAAAACAATTGTTGCAATTGAGTAGGGAGAACAAATAGCTATTGTAGATTCTGATACAATTTTGTGGCACAACAAACTTGGTCACATGAATGAGAAAGGTATGAAAGTACTTCATTCAAAGAAAGTTTTACCAGGTCTAAAATGTGTTAATATGGATTTCTGTGAAAGTTGTGTGTATGGAAAACAAAAGAGAGTGCTTTTTGTGAAGACTGGGAAGGAAAATAAAAAGGAGAAATTAGAGCTTGTGCATACATATGTATGGAGACCAGCTCAGGTATCTTCCCTTGGTGGCTCTCATTATTATGTTACATTCATTGATGATGCAACTAGAAAAGTATGGGTTTATTTCCTTATATAGAAATCTGATGTATTTCAAACTTTTAAGAAATGAAAATGCTTGGTTGAAAATGAGACTGGTAAAAAATTAAAATGTCTCAAATTTGATAATGGCAGTGAGTATTACAATCATGAATTTGAAGATTGTTGCTTCACTAATGGTATTTGTAGATAGAAAACTATTCCAAGGACTCCACATGAAAATGGGGCTGAACGCATGAACAGGACTATAATGGAGTGTGCAAGGAGCATGAGGTTGCATGTTGGGTTGCCCTTACACATGTAGGCAGAGGCTATCAATACTATTGTATATTTGATTAATAGAGGTCCCTCTACTCCTTTGGGTTGTGGTATTCTAGAGGAAGCATGGACTGGTAAGAAGGTGAGTTATTATTTTCTCAAAACCTTTGGTCGTGAAGCTTTTGCTCACATAGATTCTAAAGATAAAACCAAGGTGATAGCTAAGTCAAAGAAATGTATATTTGTTGGATATGGCATTAATGAATTTGGTTATAGGCTTTGGGATTTTGAAAATCATAAAATTGTAAGAAGTAGGGATGTCATATTCAATGAGAAAGTGTTGTACAAAGATCTGTTGCAGCAACATGAGAAGAAAGAAGATGATTATGTAGTGTTGTATGATACTCCAAAAGATTATGTTCCAGCCATTCCTCATGATGTGCAACAACTGCATCAACAAATACCACACACACCAGTGAATGTTAGATGGTCAACAAGGCAAATTAGACCTCTAGAAAGATCTTCTCCCTCTTTGTATTCCATTTTACTTACTAATCTTGGTGAACCTAAATGTTATGATGAAGTTGTACAGATGGATACTAAGATTCAATGGGAGTCTACAATGAAAGACAAAATGGACTCTTTGCTGAAGAATAAGACATGGGAATTATGCAAGTTGCTTGTAGGTAAAAGAGCTTTATAGAATAAGTGGGATTGTAGGTTAAAAGAAGAGGAAGGAGGTAAGAAAATATTTATAGCTAGGTTAGTTGTAAAAGGATTTTCTCAGAAAAAAGGAATCGATTTTGATGAGATTAAAATGGCTTCTATTTGTATTGTTTTAAGTCTTGTGGCTACTAAAGATTTGCATTTAGAGCAGCTTGATGTTAAAACAACCTTCCTTCATGGTGATTTGGATGAAGAGATATATATGGCTTAGCCATAGGGTTTTGAGGTCAAAGGTAAGGAGAACTTAGTGTGCAAATTGAAAAAAAGTTTATATGGCTTGAAGCATGCACCTTGGCAATGGTATCTAAAATTTGATAGTTTTATGCATGAGCATGGATACAATAGGTGTCATTTAAATCATTGTGTTTATTTTAAGAGGTTGGATGATGAAAACTACATTATTTTATGTTTATATGTTGATGATATGCTTGTAGTTGGGTCTAACATAGATCATATTAAGGGGCTAAAATGCCAGTTAGCACATGCATTTTCTATAAAGGATTTGGGGGCAGCAAAACAAATCCTTGCTATGAAGATTTTTAGAGATAGGAAGAATAGAAAATTGATGCTATCCTAGGCTAATTATGTTGAGAAGGTGTTGCAACATTTCTCTTTGGAGAATGTTAAAGCTGTTAGCACACCTTTACCTGGTCATTTGAAGTTGACTAAAGAGATGTGTCCCAAGACACAAGAAGAGGAGGATAAGATGTCCAAGGTACCCTATGCTTTAGCTATAGGAAGCTTGATTTATGCTATGGTATGTACTAGGCCAGATATTGCACATGCAATGGGAGTTGTCAGCAAGTATATGAGTCATCCAGGAATTGAGCATTGGAATGTAATTAAATGGATTCTCAGATATTTGAGAGGAACATCTAATAAGTGTTTACACTTTGGGGGCTCTACTACTAATTTACAAGGCTATGTTGACTCAGATTTAGCAAAGGATATTGATACCAAGTAGAGTACTATAGGTTATGTCTTTACTATTGGTGGGGCAGTCGTGAGCTGGGTTTCTAGGTTACAGAAGGTTAATGCTTTATCCACTACAAAGGCTGAGTGTGTAGCTACTATAGAGGCAGCCAAGGAGATGATATGGCTTCAATTCTTCTTGGAATAATTGGGACAACATCAGAAGGATAATTATTTGTTTATAGATAGTGAAAGTGCCATTCATCTTGTAAAGAATTTAGCTCTGCATTCAAAGACCAAACATATACAGTTGCAGTACCATTTCATTCAGCTAGTTTTGGAGGATGGACAATTATAGCTAGACAAGATACATACAAATGACAATCCAATAGATATGTTTACAAAGGTAGTAACAAGGGAGAAGTTGAACTCCTCTTTAGCTTTGGTTGGTCTTCTAGACTGAACATGAATAAAAGAACAACAGAGTCCAAGGTGGTTTGATCCAGTGAGAGCCTCATGGAGTAGCGGCATAGCTACAGGATCAATCTCCAAGTGGGAGATCATTGTTTAGTGTGGAGCTTGATCAGCTGCAAGTGGGAGATTGTTAGTTTGTGGTGAGTGATTAGGAAAGTACTATACATACTTCATAAAATCTTTGGAGTTCAAAAAACAATTTTTGGACCCTATTTTATCAAGATTTTGGGCTGACATGTAATTATTATTTATAACCCTAAAGTGGTAAAAATACTTGTATAAAAGGGCTTAGGGTTAGGGATTATTTCATAAGGTGATGCAAAAATTAGTTCTTGCAGTGGTATTGAGCTTAAGTGATTACGGATTGTAATCAAGTTGTAATCACTGGATCGTAAAATATTGGACTTGCTATTTAGTGGATGTTGCCCAAGGTTTGGGTGAAACACGTTAAATCTTGGTGTCTTGTGTTCTTTTCTGTGTGATTTATTATTTTTTGATATTGGTTATACTTGCATGTAATTGTTATTTATGTCCATGGTTTAATCCTAACAATTTGCAAATGCATGTTTTGGGGCTTCTAGTCTAGCTTCAGCAAAATGATATGAACATAACTGTTAGATGCGAATTGTAATATCAAATGAATGGGTTGTGCTACCACTTATGATATGTTGTATGTGTGCAAAATATTGCTTATTGAAATAGAAAACATGTAATCAAAGTTTTTAATTTTTTAATTATACAATAATTTCTTAGAATACATCAGACCTATCATTTTCTTGAAATTGAATCTAACTAGCAACAATAATTTCTTTTGTGTCACTGTAGGTTTCATACAAAAAAAATTTAATAATCAAGTACAAGACTTTAATGCCATCTTAGGCACACCACCAAAATGTCTAGGTCAATCTGAATCAAAAGGAATCCAAATGCAATTCTCTTGGTACTCTATGGACTCTGAGAAGATGCCTCCAATTCAACAGCAAACAAATAATTTGGATTTAATGGATGTTGATTATAAGCCTTCAATTTTCAATGTAGCCCATGCTAATGTTCTAGCATCAATGGGAACAGAATTATCAAACAACTTCCAGGGTTCATTTGGATTGATGCATTATCGTTCTGCTCTAAGTTCATTTTTCTCAAGTCTAGAAGAAGAGGAGAATGATAAGATCATATCACAATATTTATTTAACAACAACTCCCTTCCATTGCAATCTAACATCAAAACATTACAGCAACATCAATTAAGTATATCATCCTCTCATCTTAGGGAGAACAAGACAAAAAAGTATTTTGGTGAACAGATGATTATTTGAAAAGAAATGTGCCTCTACCTCAACTTCCATCCCCTAGGATGTTTTTTATGTACTTGTTGTTAATTGAAGAGGATGACGTGGTGGGCAGAAGAAAGAGTCAATTATTACTAAAGGTTCTCAAGAGATCAAAAACATTGGAACTAATGTTCCTGTTGAAGTCACTGTCAATGTTTCCAAATCTACCAAACAAGTGGTTACTCGAAAGGGCTGTAAGGGTGAGCAAAAGAAGGGAGAGTTGTTAAAAGCTAATGTTGAACTGATTATGAATTCTTTTGAGAGCCTAAAACAAGTAGTAACTCAAAGGGGTGTAAAATGTGGCAAATTATTGGTAAATGATACTATCAAGGAGTCCAAGAATGATACAATTGACATTTATGTTGAAGATAATGCAAGTGCTTTTGAGTCTCCTAAGAGACTAGTGCATGAGAAGGTATTGGATGCTAAAGAGAGAAAGGCCAATGCAGTTAGTATCCCAATAAAACCCACTATTAAGTGTTTTGAAAATCTCAAGTATGTGATCACTCAAAGAGGAAGAATCAATAAACAGGAGGGGAGCAAAGTAGTCACTATGATTTCTTGTGAGTACCAGACACCAAAAGTGGTAACTCATTTATCAAAAGAACATTAATAGGTTACAAGAAAGTCCCCTCTTCATATTTGGCCAAAACATGTGGTCTCCATATTCTTGATCATAGAATAAAAACTTATCCTATGTGTGGAAATTTCAGAAGGGAGAACACACCAGATATAATTGCAAGAGAAAAATTCTAGCCAGAGGTACATTATTAGTAAAAAAACCTTAGGAGTATTTTCAATGTGACCACTCAACTCAACAAGAGAAATATCCCTCTCCATGTTGGAGCAAGCTACACTTGTGTCCTCGAACAATGAGTTAGACTGATCGTGTGAACTACCAAATACATCTTCATAATTTTAAAATGTGAGATCAAGATTTGACATATTAAAACCATCACCATTATCACCACCATCGTAGAGGCCAAGATCTTGCATGTGGTGATCCCACAGCTGCAAATTCTAATAAAATAGAGCTTTGTTAGACAACACTAGAATGTATAAGAGGCTAATCCAAGATAGAATATGTTATATAGCCCTTTTCAAGTGCATATTTAAAAGCATATTATATGGAGAATTGAGGACAAGGAAAAGTAAAAAGACATGGAAATAAATAAAACTCCTATCTTATCACAATTTTAATTTGTACTTCTGCTTTATCAAAAACATTAAGCTTTGTAACTCCAATGGATATCAAAATAATTTATGCTTTATCAAAAAACATTCAATTTATTTTATTTCTTTGAAGAGAACAAGCTATAATAACATATATACTACCACTTTAGGAATCATATTTCTTCTTAGTTTAAATCAGTTTTTCCAGGACTGTCATTAAGTTATCTACAGGGTAATAATTTTGAAAGTAATTTTCATCATTCTAAAATATCTGAAGAATTCATAATTGAATCAATAAGATAAATCATTGAGAATATCAAATATCCACTATACTTGCAACACACCTAGTTAGTATCATTTGCAGGATTGCATCGCCAATATGTGTCTCCTTCCATGATATGTTCAATATTAGCATCAAGTTGCAGTTGTTGTGTTCTTGGTAGAAAAAATGAAACTGATGGACTCTCCTTCCACACTAATGGTAGAAATAATATTGAAACATGACTAGGTTCACTACAACTTCTGTGCAGTCTTGTTAGCATGAAGCACTATTGAAGTCACCAGTAAATCCTAGCTCAATTAATGAGATGAATTCTATCTATAAGACTACAACAAGTCTCTTTACAACTGATTTTTTCCCTTCTATATGGTTAGGAACAAGAACAATGGATTCAAATGAGAAATCCAACTTGATTGGAAGTTGGGAGAATCTTCTTTATCTTTTATTTGCAACAAGTCTGAGACTCTAAGGTGGAGAATCGAGGGATAAATCTTATCACAGTCTGCAAGAGGTTGTTATTGGCACAAAAACTAGGTTACTCGAGTTCAAAACCCCTTATGTCCAAATGTAACCGTTGGAAAAATTCCAAACTTGGTTCAAATGAGAGGTAAGGGAGTTTATTTTAGTTTGCAATTGGCTTCAAATCAATTGGTTACAGTTTGTATGAGATATACATGAAACCCTATCTAGGCATCTCAATGTGACTAGTAGAATTAATTAGGAAAGAAGCAATAGTCCTCCATAACTTTGGATGGGCGTCAAATCAAAGCCTAAAATTAAAGGATTGATGCTAATGTGAGTACCCCTAGATGTCGCCATGGCCCTTTCAACTAGATTCCAAGTTTGAAGGGTACTTCCACTTGATAGAATGTACTATGAGAAATAACTTGTAGAATCCTATGATACTCTGAAACATTTATGTTATAGAACACTTTTTCAATAAAATTGCTCTTTTTGATCTTAGATTTAAGCCAACAAACAAGGCATATATGATTTCAAGAAACTTTAGTCAATTTTTATCTATCACAATTCTCTCAAATATATCTATAGGAATTATGGGATATGAAAAGGGTGCATTTTCTTTTGTACTTTTTCAAAATTGATACATATGTATGTATCCTCTTTGTGGGGAACTGTGGGCTATGAGCAATGAGATTGGAGTTGGCTCTAGTTTGTCAATGAATGAAGAGGACTACAACAATGATGATGAGACCACAGCTAAGTGAGATAATTATGGTGAAGAGAGTGCATAGTATGAGACACAAAAAGAGGAAGGTACACGTGGTGAAGTATATGACAATGCAAAACATGGTCAAGAAGAAATAGAGCAAGCTATTGTATCTAAAGCCATGGAAGACAACATTCAGCAAATCTAAGAGAAGATGGAACAATTTACTCAGCAGGTTGCTTAAGTCCCTCATGACTCAAATTTTGGCTTCTCAATTAATAAAGTCCCTAAAATTATTGAATTACTCATGACAATCCTCTAGGTTTCCAGTAGGATGTATTAAGTAGGTCATAAGTAAAGAGTATTGACATTCACATGCTTTGCAAGTGTGTGGGCTTTTGGAGAGTGGGAAGAATTTCTTCTTGGAAATGTCATATGAATTTGAGGAGCGAATTGTGTCATATCCTTTAATTTTCACATATTTTTATCAATGTACACAGCAATAGAAAAACATATAAGCCGAATGCTTAATACTATAATTGATATACATGGATACAGCTCATTTCTTTCTTGCTTCAAAACCATTTACTAGCCACTATGAGCATGAAAAAACCCCAGATAATTGGTTGATGTTAAGCAACAAGCCATTCAATTTTTCAATGGCACTTTGTGCTACCTCTTCTTGCTCATACTAGACAAAACCATAATCTTTGGACTAGTCATTGTTATTTGTAGCCACTTTCTAAGAAAGAATGGTCCCAAAAGTAGAGAATGTATCATACAATCCTCTATTATCTATACTTTTGTTGAGATTCTATAATTGGTATTGGCACCATAGCAACCAACTCCCCAATCACATTGTATGGTGTGACAACACTAGGTATTGAATTCAAAGGACTTACATTATCACCATAATCACTATGTAAAATCTGAATCAAGAAAGATGTGGTTTGACAACTTTGGTACCTAAAGTACATCTAAAATATTGAGAGGTTTCCCTTTCCTCTAAGATGTGGCCATTAAGAAATCAGCTATAGATTTTACATAACATAATTTTAAGCCAAATAAGTTGTATATGATCAATAACATGTGTTTCTTTTTTAATAATGGAATTTTAGTTAGGTAACCGATTCTTCCTACTGGATGAAGCACTGGTGTGAAAGTTGACTGTGGTAGCATCTACATTTGGTTTGTTATTCTTCTATAGTGGTTTTCACTTAACCTACAAATATTATATCAGATTTAAAGCTTGTTCTACTACTACTAGTTCCATTGGTAAATTCTTCACTTTCATATCTTATATTTGGTTTCCTCATTAAATTGTTGATCTGCTACTTAGAAGCATTTTCTTTTTTGGTTTAATTTTATCTCAAAGGATAGTATCACCAAGACTAAATGTTAATAATATTGCCCTGGTCTTGCCTGCATCATGACATTAAACACATGCAAAATTAAGTTAGCTATATATAAGGACTTTAGTTAAGCCTTGCTCAAGTAAGGTTGCCAAGTATTTTTGCCTCCTCTTTCTTTTCAGTTGGTTTTTGATTTTAGGTAGAGTTTGCATTATAGCAATTATACCTCTTATAAAGGTTTTATATTTCTATAATATTTAAGAGACAAATATTTATGGCCTAATCTCTTGACTTATGGATCATATTCAATGTAGGATCATTAATGCAGATTTCTAAAATCTATCCAATGGATGTACTTAGTTAATAGGCCAGTTTATTGGAGAAATCTCCTAACATTATTCAATTCCTCAAGCTAGGGAAAAGGAAATATCTGATAAGGAAAGATTGGCTTTTTTCCTGAAAGGTAAAGGGGGGTCATATTGAATAATCATACTAATTGCACATACAAGAATTAGGAAATGATTGCATACATAGATCAGCAGTTCCAACAACGTACCGACCAAGGAGAAAAAAAAGTTGATGTTTACAATGTAATGATGAATTATGGTAAATCTCCCCCAAGAAATGCTTAAAATATTCATGGTCAGTTATCCTTCTATTCTATTTTTTAGTGTGAAACCATTTCTAATCCTATTCATGGGGTAATTATTCACAATCTTTCGGGGCTGCTAATCTTTGGTTATCCTACAAAGAAGGTAAGACATTTTTCTATAGAAATATGAAGTTTCTACAATTTTTGTACATTTACAGAAATATGATGTTTCTAAAGTTTCTATATAGAGTTCATCAACTTTTGTGTAGGAGCTAGAAAAGGTCATAGATCATTTCTGTTTACTAATTTGGTGACAAGCGGTTGGCAACTTCCAATTGTGTCAATCCTATACAGTGATATGCATATGCCCCTATTTAATAATTTCCTAGATTTTTTAGGTTAAGACTCTTAAGAAAATACAAATGGTAGTTTGAAGGAAAGCTCCATAACATATGTAGCATCCTTCCAATCTGTGCCAAAATGGTAAGTTTTATATCATGATACAGACACTCATGGAAGCATAATTGAAAGCAAAATTTTGTCATATGTCAAAGTTGCAAGTGCCTCGGTTGATATCCATTCAAAAAGTGCAAGCATACAACAAGCATATATATTATAAACTATTTGAAATTCGTAAACTAAAGCAATTATATTCATTGATAAGTTAGCAAAATCAATTCCACAATCTATGGTGAATGGAAACACTATTTGGGCGCGATTGGGATGATTTGGTGCTTTGTGAGTGCAAAACTTGAATACTGTTATAAATAACAATTGCGTTATTAGAAAATTATCCAAAATGGCACAGACAAGACTAGTGAATTGTGTGACAAAGTGGCTCAAATGACTTTAGTTTCAATGAATGCCATGCTTACAAAAATTTTAGAAAATTGATTTGCCTCATTAGACATTTATCCAAAATGTCAAAGCACAAACAAGGCCAATGTACTGACAAAATGCCTTAAAGAATTGTGGTTCCAACGGTTGTTATGATTGTAGGATATTCAAAATATTTACTTGTTGCAATCAGCATGTGTTAAACCAAATTGGACAACCTTTGCCAGCATCCTTCCCATCTATGCCAAAATGGGAGCTTAGTAATAGGGTATGGACATCCATCCTATGATGGAGAGGGTTGTTTATTTGGATAGTGTAGTTGGAAATATTTTGCAGACATTTGTGAAAAATGTGGAACTTTGCATCAAAATTATAAATTCCAATTCCTAGATCATTCCCCATCACAAGAAAAATAATCTACAAAATATATTAAAATCTCAGCTAACAATCAACATTTCAAAATTAGAAATTAAAACAGGGCAAGTTTCTGGGTGCTACCTGTTTTGGATCTGCCAAAGTTCCAACAATAGCAACATTAATTACATCTTGATTTTTGACTCTTGAAGCTCTAGCTGCAAGTGAAAATAATGTTTCCTTGTTGACACCTTTTACAAATACCTGTATTGCTTTTAAATGAGAATTTAGTTTCTATGCTAACACATAACATGGTGTATATACTTTTTCAAGTCATTGTGGAAAAGGACAGATTCCTTAAAGGGGTTAGTAGGCTTTGGTAATTAATAGCCAAACCTTACTTAGAAGTAACAGAACATCAAAAGAAGTAAAATGCAACTTTAACAATATTTTATCATGTATGGGACACTACCTCAATAAGATTTTCATCGACTGATAGCTTGTTGAGAGTGAGGGTTCCAGTCTTATCACTACAAAGAACATCCATTCCAACCATTTCTTCAATAGAAATCATTCTTTTTTAAATAGCACCTTGAACATCACATCATGTAGTCTTATTAAGATTCAAAGATAACAACTTTATGCATTCATGAAAGTTTCTCCAATCATAAGAATTGAACCAAATGTCTGTCACAATAGGAGTACTTGTTGAGAAAGGCAATGTGATCCAATAGCAATTATCATAAAGCGAACAATGGGCATGATAATAGGAATACCACCAATCAAGAGAACCAGAAGGTTTTTGATCCCATCCCTATATTTCCTATGTTGAATAGGATACATAACAATTATCTCCATAATAATTCTAATTGCAATCAAACAGATACAAAAGTTTCCAATTGTTGTAAGAACTTGTATTACAGAATAAGTATTGTTAGAAATTTTCCTCAAATCTAGATAAAGGCTAAAGTCCAAGCTAAAAGAGTAGAAATTGCTCCATAAAAGGAGGAGCAAACATGAAACTTACAATCATATGGCGTAAACATTTTTCCATAGAGTTACCTAGCTTCTGAAAATGGCCAACATTGTTGGAGTCGACTAAATGAGCAACCTTCCCAAAGAAAGTGTGCACTCCAGTCATAATAACCATGACCTCAATCTCTCCTTGTTTACATGTAGACCCTAAAAATATTTCATCTCTTGGATTCTTTGTAACAGGAAGGGATTCACCCATCAAGATAGGTTGGTCAATCTTTAAAGGATTACCCTCAAGCAGACAAGCATCTACAAGCATAATAACTCCCAAGTTTGATATTGATTATGTCACCTAGAACAAGAATTAAGGTATCTTCTTCTTGCCATCTACCATCACGAAGAACCTGAGAAAAAAAAAAACCCAAAGATTGGCAATTACATAACAAAGTTTAATTGGTAGCAGTAAAAAAATTGACCATTACAAAGTAATTAAATGATGTAGTAAATTATGAATACCTTAGTCTTTGGTGCAAGACCTGCCATCAAAGTTATTGCTACGTTACCAACATTGTTTTCTTCAATAAAACTAATGGTGGAATTGATTACATGCTCAAAATTACACATGTACTTGATGTTCATGGTATTAGTTGAATGATTCTTATTAGTTCCATTCTTTTAAACTATTTGATGACTTTTTTCATGAGTAGTGTATTTTTCCACTTATGTGGAGAATGTGGCCCATGCACATATATGTGCAGAACAAGCAGTAGATTCAGTTCCAATTGATAGTGATACCAATAATTAAGATTCAGTTTCAATGGTTAAATATTAGAAATTACTTTCATTTTCTATCATACATGTCTGCAAATGGAATTCTTTCTGGAGATCCATCATTATTTTTACATTAAATTTATGATTAATTTTATCATCCTTCTTAGCATTAGTTTTATTGTTCCATGTCAAAGAAGCGTGGATGTCATTTTAAAGCCTTTGTATTAGCTCTATGTAAGGCATATAACTCTTAGCTTATATATGTCAATACATTTAGTTGATTGTCATGTTTCAATAATACATACCCTAATCAAATACCCCATTCAATATATAGGAATCTAGTAACCATCTGACTATTCTTATCAGGTCAATAAGATTTCAATGCTACTGCCACAAAAATGGTATTACAGTCTTCAAGAAATGTCACTACAAATAGTGACTAATGCAATATCATTCAAAGTTGATCAAGAACTCTTAGATCATCAAATTCTTCCCAATTACAAGTAGAAAAATCTAATAGATTTCAACAGTAACTTAAAAGATCAATGAACTAGATATGGGTCTGATTGTCATTTTATTAACAGTCGGTTGCATGCACTAACTTCTTATTTATTTAATTCACTATTTAACTTTAAGTTGGATCATTTTTTTTAATCATTACATCTTCCTAACTATAATGAGGTATTCTATCATTCATATATTTTCTTCTCTTCTTGGGTGATGGAGAGACATCGTCGACTTGATACAAACTTGTAGGCAACTCTAATTTTTAATATTTTTTTTTGTAACAACACCACAAAAGTCAAACCCTATATCTAACCAACTACTTCTCACAATAAAAAAAATCTATTCAAGGTAAATCCTTCACCTAAGATCCACAATACTCTTCACATTTCAATACCCTTTCAATCTCTAATCACAAATTCAATATGTTGATTGCATGTTCATTCTCTGATTATAGGACTTACTACCTATATAATCCCTATCATATTTCACTATTACTTCAACAATAGGACTCTTCCTCTCAATCAATCCTTTAAACACTTCCATTCATAACACCCAAGTATTCTAGACTTTACCCATACACCCAACTCTTAACATTCAGCCAACCTTGGCTCTACCAATTTGGTAATATTCCATATAGACCTTACCATATGCTATGATAGTCCAATGCATTACTACAAAAAATTATCAAATTAGACCTTATCTTAGCACCAAAAAACTCACTCAAGGTTTATTCACTTTCACTCATCCCTCTTTAAACTTCAAACACTTCCCACTAACTTATGCTTGGGAAAAGTCTTATCCAATCACCTTGCTACTATTCTGTCACCAATTGTAACCATTGGGGAAGGCCTTCAAATAGCCCTATTAGGTAGGTGGAAGGCAGAAGATGTAAGATTTTTTTTCAAATCAATAAAATCTATCTATGTTCCTGCATTTTGTCTTCTTCCTGACGTGTACGGACAAATCTCTTAAAGAGGGTCACCATTTTGGATTCCGCTATGAACTATCTTCCTTTTGCACTTGGTATCATGTTTTAATTCAGTATATAACTCCAAATACTTAAGTGAATTGCTACTTTTTTGCACCATAATGTTAGAGTGCATGCATGGCAATTTTCCATTGCTTTTAACTTAGTGAGAATGCTAAAATTGCTTTTTTTGAGCTACCAATAGCTTTGCATTTTAACTTAGATAGCATGTAAAAATATGCATTTTCTAAGCTACCAATGGTTGTAATTATCAATATTATGTCTAGAATACTTATTATCTGTACTCTTGCTAAATAGAATTAGGTGGCAAAAGAGTTGGTCATGACCATTTATTTGTAGTGGCTGAATAGAATGACAATATTATATGCTTCATTAAGCTTATTTGTCAAAGTCACAATTATTTGTCAAGCTAAATCCATTATCTTTTCTACCTCATGCAACAAAATATCCAATATGGTGAAATAGAAAATGGTTTTACAAGCAAGGGATATATCTGATACTAGAATAGAGTAGTTATGATACATGGAAATTAACTTTTAATTAACTGTTTCAAATTAAAAATTAGCTAGTTATTAAAAAAAAGTAAGCAATAAATAAATTTGTGAAACACAAGGAAAATATGATTAAGAACGTATACTAAGAAGATCCACATTCTTGGAAAAATTAGAGCCATTGACAAAAGAACTCAGGAAGGACTAGCTTAAAAGTAGTGGTTGGCAAGATAGATCTTCCTTGTGCTGACAAGAACACAATGACTAGAATTTGTATAGTTGGCTTTAAATTTATCTCTTCTAAAGGAAATGTAGACCTTGCATACCTAGTGGTTGAGTATGGAGAGTCTATAGAGAAACAATCCCCTTTTTTTGAGGAATGTCCTCAATTATAATGTGACTTTTTTATCCTTTTCTTGAATGAGGAGAGAGCAACCTATAGGTAGAACATTTAAAACTATAAAAGGTAATTGATAAGTGAAGATAGATAAGACTATAGGAATCACTCTTCCATTTTAGTATCCTTCACATCTATAGATTTGTTAACTTCATAGAAATATTTGCAAAAACTAAAAAAATATCATTGGAACATCAATGTTCTCAGTAAAGGGATTTTTTGCCTTTCTTCTTTGACATATTTGACATTTGCAACAACTTAAATTAGAATATATAAGGTACAATTCACTAAAAGGTTCTTCAAAAGAGTTCTTACCTCTTTGAATGCCTTAGAAGTAAACCTTCTAAAAGATCTCTGACTGGTCTAGAATTATCTAATTGCTTCAGATTATAATCATATGAATTGTGAAAACACAGGTGCGTGTTCCTTGAAATACCAAAAACATGGATTTGAAATTTCTAAAAGAAATATAGGAAGGCTCCAAAGAAGGTAGCAAAAGAATAATCATCATTCATTGGTGATGTTAATTACATCCTACATTTTCTAAGATGGGTTACACAGCAAGGAATTTTAAAGCATATAGAAACAATCGTGAATTTTTTCCAAAATTCTTGTGTCAATTCTACTGATTTCGGTAACAATTTGGCTTAGGCCAGAATTCACCCAAGAACTAAAGAACTCAACACAAGCACACAGTAGACCAAAATAGATAGAATATGATCAAAATGATGATATTCATTCAATAACTGCTTGAGAGTACACTAGGAGTGCCTAAATATAAAAGCCTCAGGAGAGCTTCTAGAATACATAGAAGTCTGCATCATGATATGTCATACAACCAGGAAAATGTCCACCAGATATGGGTTATCCTCCATTAAGCACGAGATTAAGTGCAATAATGTGAGGATAAGCCTACAATGGTGTAGCATGCAAATCAGTGGTGTAGACAACATGTGCTAAATGAGGAGTGCGGATAACTATGTTGTCATCATTTTAACTCAGTGAATGATGCATACTCTTATGTTGTAGACACCATGTGCATAATTAGAGTTGCATAACTCAATGAGAATACACAAACTCCTAAGTGTCTCACCTAAAATAAAAATAAAATAATGAAAAATAATTAAATAATGCATTAACCTAAGTAAACTTAAGTAAGTGTAATAAGTAAATACTTATTTACACCAACACCCCCCCTTAAGTGCAACTTAGGGGAATGCCCTTAAACTTACGAAATCTAGGATGAAATGCAATATGGGTCTCGGCTACTAGGCCATGTTAGGTACCCATGTACATAATGATATGCAATCTCCCATAAAGAGGGGAAAGAGGGAAAACCTCATGGGAAAAACCCTCCCCCAAAAAGGGAGATGAATAGGGATGCATGGATGGATGGAGTAATCAAGAAACCCCCATTATGACATACATCTAGTATATACATAAGAGAATGATGAGAAGAGGAAGAGAGACAGGATGGGCTCCCCCCCCACCCTAAAAAAAAAGAATGTTGAATAGTGATTGCTCCGATGAAGAAGTTAATCCAAGACTGCAGAATGGTGTTCCTCCCCTCAGGAAGAAACAATGCCAAGGGTACAAATGAGACGCTTTTGATGTGTGTGGAAATAATCCCATGGATAAGTGATGTCTCTAAAACCTACTCATCTAGCTGAAGAACTTGTCCCAAAGAATTGTCTGTCTCTGCAACTGATGAAGAATCCTGCTACAACTACTGATCATAAGTATCCGCAATCACTTCAACCTATGAGGATAGATCATGTAAAGAATGAATAAAAGAGTCTAGAACCCTTGTGACAACTGAAGAAGGTAATTCTACATCAAGAAGAAGAGGCAGATCATCAATACTATCTCCCAAATCTATCACTGAACCTGTATTTGGAAGACTAGAAGTACCCTGCTTTCCTGGACCTATCACTATGGCTATGTATGCATGTGGACAAAACTGATGAAGTGACCTCTCACTATATCTATCAATAGAACCCCACATGTCTGAATCTGTTGAAGCACTATCACTGGTGTCACTATCAGTTTCCACACTACATGATGTGCAAAGAGGAGTAGAGGACAAGCTTGTTGAACTTTCCTCAAAGTATACATCCTTCTCCACAAAGATATGATGTATCTCAGGATCTAGAAGTCTGTATGCCTTCACACTGTCTTCATAACCAATAAAAGTACAAGGTCAAGATGTCTGTGCCTTACATCCCCTGGAAGATCTCTTTGCCCATGTAGGACAATAGAAGAATTTGAAGTGTGTTACAATAGGTTTTCTTCCACACCATGCCTCAAAAGGAGTTTTTCCATCTAAGGCTAGATGAGGAGAACGATTAAGAATGTGAGTGGCACTAGAGATTGCTTCAACTTCTAATGATGGATCTAGAGACTTGGCATAAATCATGCAACTTACCATAGACTTTAGAGTTCTGATCCTCAATGCTACAACACCTATCTTATGCGAACTGAATGTTGAAGGAGTCTGAAGATCAATGCCCTTATGTCTGCAAAAGTCCTTAAGTCTTCTATTCACATCCATGTTTCCATTGTCCATGTGAAGTACTTTGATGGCTTTCCTGGATTTTTGTTCAACATGAGCCTTGAAGGCTAGAAACTTGTCCAACACTTCAATCTTGTTATGAAGAAAGTAAAACCAAGTGAACCTTGAAAAGTCATCAACAAAAGTGACTATATAGCGACCCTGGCTGAATGTAAAAGGACCTGCTAATACCATGTGAACCATCTGTAGAACACCTGTTGCTCTAGAAGACTTCCCTCTTTGTAACTTCCCTTCTGGATGTATATCCACTGAATTTGTTGAACACTCACCCTTAGAAAAGTTGATTTGAGGCAGACCTTTCACCATTTGGTATGTGCAAAGTTGCTGAAGATAGCGGTAGTCAAGATGACCATACCGCTCATGCCATAGTTGCATGTTTGAATTGGATTGAGATAACAAGGCCTTTGAAGGAGACTTGGGTACAAAATGCGAGAAAGAGTACAACCTCTTGTGATCATTCACTTTCCCCACTACAACCAAGGAATTATCTTGAAGACTGTGCACTTTTACTGAGTCAGAAAGGAACTCAACTCTATGTCCATCTCCAAGGTGAGTGATTTGGTAGATTGAGAGGAGATTCAAACTTAGGTTTGGAACATAGAGAACCTCTTGAAACTCTCCATTTTCGATCTCCACGTTTCCTTTTCCTTCAACTTCCATTTTGCTATCATTCCCCATGAAGATGTGCGCTACCTTTGAGTGATTCAATGAAGAAAAATCCTCCTTAGAAGAACCCATATGATATGAGGCACCTAAGTCAAATATCCATTCCTTTGAAGAGTTCAAATTAGCCATGAGTGCTTGCCCTTTTCCCTTGGAATCTAAAGATGATCCTTTGTCCTTGTAAGCATTAGGCAATGGAACATTATGTTTCTTCATGATGTTGGTCAATTCATCAATCTTTTTAAGATAGCACTCATGCTCTTCATGACCCGATTTCTTGCAATAAGCACACTTTTTCTTCTCCTTATTATTGTTGTCCCCTTTCTTGTTGGAATTCAAGGACTTGCCTTGTTGATTAGATTGAGGTGTTGTCTTTTTTGCATCCTCAGATTTGCTCTTCCATTTCTTCTTACCCTTTGCTTTGTTTGAAGACTATCCAGCTAAATGTTGAGAACCCTCATTGGCCACCAATGCTTTGGACTGAGGTGATTTGAGAATCCCCATTAATTTCAACTTCTTTTCTTCATCATCCAATAGTTTTGCATATTCATCAAAAGTGGCTTTCTTGTAGGCAGATCCTAAGGTAGTCTTTGAGGTGTTAAAAGAAGATACAAATGTGGAATATTCTGATGGCAGCTTGTTATGGATGAGATAGATTAGTCTGTCATCTTTGGTAGAACTCCCACAATCAGTAAGCTTCATCCTTAGTTCATTCGCCTTGATGATGAAATCCTAAATGGATTCATATGACTTAGGATCTAAGGAAACAAGCTCATCTTCAATCTTGAACACATCCTCTTCAGACACTTTAACAGAAAGGCTTTCGAGGGTATCCCAAGCTTCCTTGGATGTAGTACATTTCTTGATTTGACAGATGATTTTATCATCTACCCCCAAAAATTTATCACCTAGGGCTTTCCTATCCATGGCTACCCAATCTGAAATTTTGCTTGTTGATACATTATCACCTGTTGGTTTAGGAAGAGTACCATCTACATATTGTGAAACTCCATTATGCATTAAGTGATACAACATTTTGATTGACCATGAAGCATAGTTATTAGGAGTTAATTTAGGAAACTTAAAGTTTCCCATAATGTAGAAAATGAAAGAAAATTGCAGAAAAGAGAGAACACAACACCAAAAACACCCCCCTTTTTCACTAAATCAAGAAACCCCCCCAAAATAGATGCTTTGGGCACTTTATCAGTAGTGCGATTACAATGGGCCACTTGCCAATTTTGGCCTTTGTGGACTTCTAATTTTTCTTGTTACAACCTCTTAATGGAGTAAAAATCTGAAACTTTACAAAGTGCTACAATTTTGAAGCATTACAAAGCAAAGAAAGGCCCTATTGCTGAAAGTGACAATTTTGTCCACACAACTCAACAATCTGATGCGAGATCTGGAAAGTAGACAAAAAATAATGCACTTCAAAAAAAAATGAAACCTATTTTTGACTCCAAATGTCCCCATATGGAGTGTTTGAAGTTACAAAATGTAGGATTATCTAAGTACAGTTGCTAAAAAATGAAAATTCTGAACAATCCATGCCCCAAAACCAAAAACTAGCTACACCACTAAAAAAATTAGGAAATTTTACCCAATTTCAAAAAAAATTGCACCGAATTTGGAGTTTGGATGTGCAAGTTATGGCCTCTTAAAGTTGGACTGCAAAAATGAAAATCAATCTGAAGAGGGGTTGCATCAGCGAATCATGGGGTTAAATTTGATGGTCATATGGCCATCACAGAAGTTCAATTTCCCCCTAAAATGACATCCAAATGATCATCAAATTTAGTCTATTGAAAAGATGACATCAACGTCCCCTTAGCCTATGATGATGTCAGCGAATGATGTGTCTGTACTGACTGTACGGAAATTCCAAGTGGCCGATGACTGTATGCTGATTTGGTAGTGATGTGGGATTTTCCATGTACAAAGTGTTGACTAGGACAATGAGCTGGCATTTTATATGGACATCGCCACATGTGCAAAATGACGTGGGGTTTTGTTGAGTGGGCAGAATGTGATTGGCTGCTGTGTTGAGTACAGTGGCAAGTCCACATGTACTGTCTAAGGTGATCTAAACTCCACGTGTATAGTTTGGCGAAGGATGCGTGTCACATAGTGCATAGCTGAGTGAATGAAAATGTGCCACATGGCATACGATTGTTGCGTCCACTCAGCGTTAAATTTTAATGCATGTCTCAACCTGCCAGAGTTTTAATAGCATGCCGAGAAATGTCTTCTCGTTGTCAGTTTCCTTCTACGCAATCGAAATTCTTAATATCATTGGTGGATTCCTTTTATATATCCCACATTCATGGGTTTGGAAAAGTCTGCGCTTTTTATAAAGCGTAGCCCGTAGCAATGAAACCAAAGCACCTCTAAAAGTGGATTGTGGGCCGCAGGTAGTAGTAAACCGCTGTGAGTTGGAAAATTCTTAGTTGATTGAGTTGCTAGAATTTTCAGGAGTACAACCTCGGGTTTATTGAAGTCAAAAATTAAATAAAAAACCCTACGAAATAAATAATAAAATAATCCGCAGGCTGGGGTCTTACGACCCAGTACTGCAAAAAAATTTCTCTGACCAGGCAACTAAATCCAAAAATAAAAATTCAAAAAATACCTAGAAATACAGAGAATAAAATAAATTTAGATCCAAAAATATAATAATCAGATCAATGAAATGATCATACCCAAAATGCAAATCGGGGCCTTCAGGTTCTTATTTGCAAAAAAAATTTGCCTCACAATCAACTTGCACCTAACATAGGTAAATTTATAGTCGATCTTCATCGAATCGATGCTCCAGACACAACGTTGAGGTCAAATTTGGCTCTAGATGCTCCCAATTTCTGTGGATCCTCCAAATTCGTGTCAAGGTGCTGAAGCATGAATGGTCTCGAACGGCTATGTGATGAGAATCCTCCTTGGCTTTGATACCATGTAAGAATTTGGATTAGACCAGAATTCACTCAAGAACTAAAGAACTCAACACAAGCACACAGTAGACCAAAATAGAAAGAGTATGATCAGAATGATGATATTCATTCAATAACTACTTGAGAGTACACTAAGAGTGCCTGAATATAAAGGCCTCAGGAGAGCTTCTAGAATGTATAGAAGTCAGCATCATGATATGTCATACAACCAAGCACATGTCCACCAGATATGGGTTATCCTCTATTAAGCATGGGATTAAGTGTGATGATGTGAGGATAAGCCTACAATGGTGTAGCACGCAAATTAGTGGTGTAGACAACATGTGCTAAATGAGGAGTGCAGATAATTGTGTTGTCATCATGACAACTCAGTGAATGATGCATACTCATGTGTTTTAGACACCATGTGCATAATTAGAGTTGCGTAACTCAATGAGAGTACACAAACTCCTAAGTGTCTCACCTAAAATAATAATTAAATAATGCATTAACCTAAGTAAACTTAAGTAAGTGTAATAAGTAAATACTTATTTACACCAACAATTTCAAACCACAACATAGTTTCCCCACCCTCCACTCATTGTGTTCTTTCCACTAAACATCACTAGACATGCCTATGGTGAGTTGTCTGCAATAGGAGATCTTCCTTACAAGCTCCTTATCTTATGAGAGGAGGGAGAACTAAATATGTAATGGTAGCATCTTGCATAGACAAATTAATGCTTTTTGGTGAGCTTACATTCAACTGACAACAATGCAATATATAAATCAAATCAATAATGTCATAGTAAATACATACCCCTTCAACCAAGCTCTCATCCCCAAGAGGTTGTGATGTATCAACAGGTTTCCTTCCAGTAATAATGTACCAACATGACACCAAATGAAAATAAATATAATCTTTGAGTAAGATTTCCCCTTCTTTCATATTTTGGGGCCATATACCTGAAGTATTCAAATAAATGTCACATAAACTAAAACTTCATAAGGCAGCAACCAAGCATTTTTAGTTCCCCATTGAAATGCAAAGACCAATACAAGGAAAATAATGAAAATGACAACATCTGCATCTTACACAAATGTTCCCATGACATGTGTTTTGACATGAGTATAAGCATCTAATGCTAATTTGTCCAGTCCAAAATTGAACACTTGGAACATGAAAATACCATCATCAATTAAAAATCAAAGATAAACTAGCAAGTGACCCTCCCAAATATATACATAAAACTTTTTATGATTATAATTCGTAAAGAATCCATACCTATGCTTCAAATTTGTCATCCAAAAGAATGTTTTTTGACTTTACATCCCTATGAATAATCAAAGGATGACCTATCATGTACAAATTCAATGTTTAGGGTATTAGTCAAAGCAATTGAAAAGAGAATTTTGATTGTCTCCTTTAATGAAAATATGGTGCTTGCTAGAGTAATTAGTTATTCTTGGTGAGCATTTTTTGTTGGTTGGTTTTGATTGTGGTGTTGAATAAGCATGAGATTTAAGCCATGATATTTAAAGTCAACATGTTTTGAGTCAAGAATGATGTTATGGAGTGGGAATATTCATGGAGTAGTGGATCCAAAATGTATTATGCAGAAATATAACATGCATCTTGTGTATATGCTCTTTTGGCTATCAAGTGTAATTTTGTGCATTTCTAATTTTGTCAGCATTTTTGATGTATTAGAGTCTAGTTTGTTTAGATAGATATTTTTTGTAGTCTTCTTCAGTTCAAATTAATTTTAATTGGCGAAGACCAGATCTAACTTTCTATATATGCATGCTACTATAAGAAGTCAATACAGATCAGAAACAATAAAAATATTATTCTCTACTATATGCATAGTATTGAATATTGTCTATTCATGTTTTATTTATCTTTGAAAATTTTTGAAATTCATTTAGTAGTGTGAGAGCTCTACTCTTTTTAACATTCTTTCATTTGTTACCAAAGCCAAGTTGGTCATGTTTTTTGGGCTAGATCCCCTATGAATGAGATCAATTTATAATGTTGATGCTCATGGTGAGAAGATTTGTAGAATATCATTTTTTGGCAAGTAAAGCAAGCATTCTTACATCAGATATGAAACCCTCAATTTGTGACAAATTCAAGTCAATGCCTTAAAAAAGGCCATGGTGTTTTATCAGAAAAATAAAGCCCCTATAGGATAGAAAGTGTGGGCCCATGAAATTGTCCAAATTGAATTATCATAGGATTTTTAGTGACAATGAAGTGAAGCTTGTTGCTAGAGCAGATGCCACCTCAGAAGAGGTGAAGTCATTAAACTAGATAAAATAACATTATTTAAAGCAGACTTTCTCTAATCATCCAAACTATATCCTTCTGGATGATATAAACCAAAAAAGAACACATAGGTAGAAATGGGGATTCAATTTTGTAAAATAAAATCTCCATCTCGTAAAACTTAAGAATCACAAAATTAGAAGAGAGAATTTAAAGTACAAAAAGTTACTCACCTAGAACAAACATAGCAACAAAATCAATCTCCATGGAAAACTTTAAAACCTAGTACTCTATTTTGAAGTCAAATTAGACATTCACCTATAAATCATTGAGAGAAACCCTCTAAGATGATCATATACAAGATTTTAAGTCTATGCAAGCCTTTGATATTCTAGAAATAAATGGAGCATTGTAAAAGAGAGTCGTGTATAACTATATGCATGTCAAGGTGAGGAGGCACAAAAATTTAGGTTCAGACTATTACCTTCCTCCATACATTGTGAAAACCCTTGATAATACCTAGCTTCTCCATGTATTATTTCTTTTAGAGAGTCCTTGCGAGATTCAATAACCAAATATGTGCCCCGATGCATTTGGTGAGTGAGATTTTGTGCTCTAATTCATTTGGTGGGAGAGATTTTGTGCACCAAAATAATCTGCAAGTAAATACTTTGGAATCCTTGGTAATTTATTTTTTGAAGTCAAATGATTTAAAATTTAGGAGAAATCATTTTAAAAAATTTATGTATTTTATATATCTATCTATATATATAATAAAATAAAAATATTATAGAACTAAATTTATACTTACATAATCTTAAAATCTAAATAAAAAATTTAGAATAACCAGAGAGATTACTATTATTTTGTCAATAATTTAAGAAACAATCTCAATTTGAAATCATCCAAAATCTTCAACAAGATAAGAAAAATAAGTGTCAAAAATTGTAGTTATAATGAAAGAAAAAATATATACTTAAAGCTTAGTAATCTCGCTTTGAAATATTAATTGGCCTTTAGTTTTAATAGTTTGAATTGGGTTCTTTCATGTTTGTTTTTTTATCCCTTGACAACTTTCATATGATGAAATTATGTGTTCTCTCAAGCTTCATTAATAAATAAGCCCTAAATAAAGTGAAGAGATAAAGTACACATGACTAATTATTAGGGACTAATTACCCAATCACTTATTTTGTCATTTATTTGCTATTTGATTTAATCACTTGTGTTTAGGTGACTAATTGTCAATCACTTATTTAATCATTTATTTGGTAATTTATTTAATCACTTGTGTTAAGGTGACTAAGTGTTAATGACTAATTATCCAATCTCTTATTTATTCATTTATTTGGTAGTCTAATTTGTCATTTCTATTCGACTGATCTTGTGATTTTACAAGGTGACCAAAATAGTCACCTATTTGGTCACCTATAATTGTAAATTGTAAAGAAATACTAAAAAATGATAAATTTTAGTCACATGACTAAGATTTTTAGTGGCGTGACTAAAATTTTTAGTCACATAGTCACATATTTGCCAAAATGTACTAGTGGCAATTAGGCAATCATCTCAAGGTAGCAACCTACAAACACAACCATTAGCCCCACAAGTTAGCTTCAAAATAACATGTAATTTTCAAATAGGCCTTTGTAAAACCATTACAGACCCATAAAAATCTAACAAATAGCAAGTACAACCAAAAAATTGATCTAATCACTCAATCAACAAGCAAGTTTAGACTAGGTGGCAATTTTTGCTAGAAGTATGTCATGCAATATTTCTCAATATATGTGTGAGAAAATTTCCTTCCGTGCGATATTTTTGTCTAAGCCAAGCGACAAAACATGCTATAGCGAAGCGATAGAGTTTAGTACTATCGTGCAACACTTTTACCAGAAAAGTATCACACTGTAATTACAAAAACATCATACAAAAGTGGAAAAATATCACCCAAAAGTTGCGGCTTAAAAAAATAAAAATGCAGACAACATGCAAAGAATGCAATGAAAAATAGCAAACTAAAGGACAAAACCAAGTGTTCTGCCCCATGGTGGGCACCAAAAATGTACACGAGGGAAGTGTCACACTCTAAACCCTTTGATCAAAGGGATTCCATGAGTTTGAACTGCTTGGATGTCAGCTTAGAGCTCCCTATCCACGGAGTGCAAGAGAGTATGATTCACATACGAGGGCTCTCAACTGAGCCTTAGGAATGCTCTTCTTGCTAGTAAACCATGCAATGGGAGGTATTCTTAGAGACAAGATGCAAATGTCTACAAAGGATGCCTCAATAATGCAATGAAAATGGAGACTAAATTAGAATGAGTATGCAAAATGAAGCTATGCTAAGCATGGATGAGAGTATTACCACCAACCTAGTTAAGCTATGTGAGCTAAATCATTGCAAAAGAGAAACTAAACTAACATGCAACTATACTAAAATGCTATATGAACTTAAGCTAATATGTGATGGATGAGAGAATGAGACAAGAGATGAGAAGTTCTCCACAAAGCTCCAAAGAAACATGTTAGAAAACCTGAAGCATAACAATACTTAGAAGATGGGATCGATTGAGGGGGAAAGCTCTCTCTCTTTTAAAGTTGTACAGACAATAGAGATCAAAGCCAAGATGATGGAAGATCAATGGTGGAGTTTGAAAATAGGAGTGATCCATGTGCACACACAAGTCAACCAATAAAATATAAGTTGACTTCCCATATAAGAAAAAAGTCAAAAAGCCTATTCTTTTAATTTGAAAAATAGAAAAAGGACTTTATCTGTGCACTTTAAGTGGGTTAGAAGAATGAGGTCTTTTATTTAATTAAAAGGGGATATGTTCTTTTAATAAAATAATGAACTTAGGATAGCATAGTCAAACTATAGGTTATAATCAAATTAATTGATTATTAGCAACTTGGTCTAGGTAAAATGATTAATTAAATTAGCCAAAATGTTGAGAAGGGGGCTAATAGTCTAGATGACCATTTTTAGGTGATTACAAGTATTAGAGGGCTAGAAATCAAGGTAACACATCTAGATACATGGAAGAGGGAGATATGGACAACACAATACATAATTACACATCAAGTGATGTTCAATACTACTCCTATAGAATTTTTTGTCCCTGCATGTTAGGAAATTATGAAAAAGGTTAGATTGGGGAGAAATATAGAAATGGATCTTAAAAAGATGAGTGAGGAGATATCAACACTTGTGATTTTAGAATAATTTGATATAATTGCAAATGAAATTATGAGGGAAGATAGTGTATATTTATCACAAATAGTAAATGAAGAAGTAGCATTGACTAAAGGTGGTGTGGGAAGAGAGTAGTTGGATAATACTGGTATTATTAAAAGTGATAAACAAGTAGAAGTAACAAATACATAAACAAGGAAGACTGGGGTGGAATTTCAATTTGATTTCACACAAAGCTTATCAATAATGCAAACACCAAGGGATAAATCATCATTGCTTTGTACGCCTAAGACTCGAGGTTGTAAGAGTAAAAGTATGAAAGCTAAGGAAGAGATAGCAACAGGTATTCAATCAACTTTGGAGGAGAAATTTCATTCAGTCAAAAGAATAACTAGGAGAACCAAGTGTCCTCTTTCATAGGTATGAATATTATTACTTGGAATATTAGGGGTATTAATACCTCCGACAAAAGAGGTAGGGTTAAAGATCTGTTAGATGCTTCAAAAGGAGATATTATCTTGCTTCAAGAGACAAAATTATCCACTGAGAAATATCAAGAATCTATTGCAAAATGGAAGTTATCAAAATTTGTCCATTTTCCTAGCTCTAGGGCATCAGCACGTATCACCGCTACGTAGAACCCAAGGGCAATCACAAGTAGACTGGTAGATCAAGGTTTGGGATGGCAGTGTGTAAATTTTCAACATTATGATTTATCAATGGAAGTTATAAATGTATATGGGCTGACATTAGTGCCTGAGAAGTTATAACTGTGGAATTTGTTGTCTAATTCGATTACAACAAATCCAGAATAGAATATTATCATTGGAGGTGATTTTAATGCAATAAGAAATAGTAAGGAGAAACAACTTGGCATTATATTCCATCTATGAAAGTTATCGAAGATTTTGATAATTTTATTACTCAGAATGATTTGTTTGAGGTGATACATCCAACGGTATGTTTTCATGGAATAATAGAAGAGATAGTTTTCTCCAAATTGTGGAAAGATTAGACAAATTTCTTCTAGCAGAAGCATGGAAGCTTACAACCCTTAAATTTACATCAAAAATTTTATCATTCTGAGGCTCTGATCATTTTTTGGTAGCATTTTATATGGAGAATACCTTGAATAAGAATTTGTCTTCATAGAGATCATCTTTTAAATTTAAAAGAATGTGCCTAAGGCATCCTTGGTTTTTGCTTTTAATAAGACAATGGTGAGTTAGTGCTCCAAGAGAAAAGGGATCTAGGATGTTTAAATTCTATAAAAAGATCCAATACCTTAAAAGTAAAATAAAGAACTGGAACAAAAAGGTTTTCAAAAATATTTTTTAGGAGAAGAAAGAAATACAAAGGGAGCTAGAAGAGATAAATGAACATATTATTGCACAAGGGTTGAATTCACAATTATTTTCATGTCAGAAAGAAAACAAATCTTAGTGGGAGGAGTTATGTAGTATAGAGGAAGAACATTAGAGACAAAAATCAAGAGATTTATGGCTTAGTGAGGGAGATAGAAACACACAAAAAATTCATGCAATAGCAAGGCAAAGAAAAGCAAGCAAGACTATTTTTTCAATTAAAGAACATACATCGGGTATAGTAATTAGTGATGAAATAGGTACTAAGCAAGAGGGTGTAAGGTTTTTTAAATTTCTTCTTGATCCTTTGGGAGTAATTGAGGGAAGTGATGTCCAAGTTAACTCATTACTTAAAGTTGTTCCAAAAAGTATATCAGATCAAGATAACAGAGAGCTCATGAAACCATTTACGATGGAAGAAATTTGGAATGTAATTCAATATTTTCCACCTGAAAAAGCTCTAGGCCCAGATGGTTTCACATCTTATTCTATCAAAAATGTTGGTATGTATTAGGTTGGGAGTTGATATTGGCCCTGGAAGAATCTAGGAGTAAGGGAGTAATGCTTAAGAATTTCAATTCTACAAATATTGCTATTATTCCCAAAAATGGAGACCCCTGAACATTTGCTAATTTTAGACCCATATCACTCTGTAATACTATGTACAAAATCTTTACAAAATCTATATATTGAAGATTACAATGTATATTATCTAAAATCATCTTGCCAGAATAGGGTGGTTTTTTCCCTAGTAAAACTATGGAAGGAGCAATTGTGGCTCATGAAACTTTACATTACATTAGTGAGAATTAGATACCATCATTTGTAATCAAATTAGATATGATGAAAGCATGTAATAGGGTTAAATGGTCTTTTCTTATTAAGATGTTAAAAAAAAATTGTTTTAGTGATACTTGGTGTAAATAGATTAAAGCATGTATCTCGGGAGCTTACATTTCAGTATTAATTAATGGATCTCCAGAAGGTTATTTTAAGTCTTCTCAAGGAATTCGGTAGGGTGACCCACTATCACCATCATTTTTTATTTTTATGGTTGAATCTTTTAGTAGGGCTATTTCTCATTCCTAGAGTTATGGAAAATAATAAATTTTGGGGGAAAGGAATTAGCAGTAATGCATTCATTGTTTGCAAATGATACATTGTTGTTTGGAAAAGCTAGTGTGAAGGAAGCTAAGCATATCAAGGACATATTAGATCAATATACAAGTCTATTAGGTTAGAAAGTTAATGCAACTAAATCCAAGATTTTCATGTTCAATACCAATATGGTAATAGCTAAAAAGATTTGTAAGGTCTTAGAATTTGAACAGGATTTTCTTCCTCTAACCTATCTGGGTGTCCATTTCTTTATGGGAACTAATAAAGTGTCATACTAGAAAATAATTATTAATAGGATTAAATCTAGGACTACTTCATGGAAGGTTAGGTGGTTGTCATTATTAAGACGTATTCTTCTAATTAAGTCAGTACTGGCTACAATTCCTAACTATTTTTTCTTAGTCTTATCAGCACTATGTTGCATTATTAAATAGATTAAAATAATAGTTAGAGGATTCCTATGGACTGGTAACATGATGGGAGAAAGGAAAATTCTATTAATTTCTTTAAAAGAAATGTTGTACGATAAATCAGAAGGGGGTATTAATCTTCCAAGTTTGTCACTAAGAAATAAAGCATCTGGTGGGAAGTTGATATGGTTCATGTATGAAAAAGAAGAGACAAGATGGTGTAAAATCATGCAAAGGAAGTACTTAGATACATTAGAACCATCTCAAATTTTTACTATGGAAAAGCTCCCAAAAGGATATGCCATTTGGAATTTTATGGTTTCATCAAGAGATTTGGTTACAAGATACATATCATGGAGAATCAACAATGGCAAGAGGGCTTTATTTGTTGGAAATGAGAATGGAGTAACTGAGAGGGGGAGGGGGTGAATCAGTTACTACAAAACATTTCACAGTCCCTTAGATGTCTAAAATCTTGATCTTAGTTATAGATTACTGAAACTTGATAATGCAGCAAATACTAATAATTATTAAGAACTGATAACCAAAACAATTCAGCAATCATGAACACTAGAGACACCAGATTTAACATGGAAACCCAATATGGGAAAAACCACCAATGTAACTAGTTACTATTTTTCACTCTTCTGAAGTGAGCCCTATTAGGAGCCAACCCTGTTAAAGGTTACAAAACACATTGTTAGGTGTGACCTTGTTAGAGGATTTAATCACCTTGTTAGGAGTGGCCTTGCTAGAGGTCTTTAGAAAAATTCAACTGAACTGTCACCTTGTTAGAGAATTTACAATAGGGTTGTTAAACCCACTCTGTTAAGAGATTTTGAGTTCACTGTTACAATGGTTAGAAAGCAACAATGAAGTGACCTGATATAATGTGCAACTTATCTTTGCTGATTGCAGATCTTTGTTATGCTTGACTGGATCCTTACTGATCACATACAACTTTGTAGCTCCTTCAACGCATCTGATCCTTCATCACACTTCTTCAACATTCGCTCATATGTTCAATATTCACTTATTCCATATCCATACATTCGCACTCTTATGCATCCAAACTCTTACATCTTACGAATTCACAACTTGATCTTTCATATATACCTTACAGATTATCTTAGTCGGCTCTAATCACTGATCAATAATCAAACAAATACAATAGTCGGCTAGAAAAAATTACAAACCAACAAATCCCTTTACTGGTCGACACTGCTTGGTTAATACTATTCAGAAAATAATTCCTGTGTTAACCGACTGAGCTCGGTTAATACAGCGAACTCCGTGACATCCCTTCAATCGTCGGGAGAACTCGGTAAGTATAGATGGCTGAGTGAGCTCGGTAGAAACTGTCTTTGCCAAATTCCCTTTGGACACCGAGTGAACTCGGTAAACACTGACTTTCCTTTGCTTACCTTCCTAGCTCGGTAAACACTAACTTTTCTTCGGTTACCTTCCCAGCTCAGTAAACACTAACTTTTCTTCACTTACCTTCCCAGCTTGGTAAACACTCTGTCACAATTTCCTTCGATCACCGAGTGAGCTCGGTAAGTACTGAACTTCCTTTGTTAACCAAGTTAGCTCGGTAGAAGCTATCTTTACAATGTAATATACAGCAATGCTCGGTAGACTCTATAAACTACTATGCTTACCTTCTGAGCTTGGTAGACTCTGTTTGATGACTGATATGACATTTGTGTAACATCAGAGACAACACTCAATTAACCAATTGTATCCAACAATTTCCCTCTTTGGCATTGATGGAAACACAACATGTCATAGCAGAATGAAATTTGAAAACAAGTCTTTCTCTTACAGTGCAGCACAATATGTCAACATACTACTTCTCCCTCTTAGATAGAAACTTCTCCCTATTTTAGTAATCTCCCTCTGTGAAGGAATTGTATAACAAAAAGATATGACAGTTTTATTCTCCCTCTACAAATGCTTACAAATTTCAGAATAGATATTACAATTTTTCTCTCCCTCTTTGACAACACATGCCAAAGACAATACAACACAATAAAAGCTCTTCTTCATATGCCAAAAGTACTTTCAACTGGATTACAATGTACCTTATGTACATATTCATATGCAATGACTTCAATACTCTGTTGCATCAACTTGATAGATTTTTAACTTTTCATAGGTTGATGCATCACTTAAAACTTTATTTTAGTGAACTTCAGATAGGGGATTGACCCCTAACTTACCTCTGAGATACAAGAATGTATCCTTAGGTAGTGGCTTTGTGAATATGTCAGCAATTTGTTCCTTTGTATGCACATATTCCAGTCTGATCTCCTTGTCCTGCACCAATTCTCTGAAAAAATGATATTTTATTGCTATGTGCTTGATCTTGGAATGCATCACTGAATTCTTGGATATGTTGATTGCACTAGTATTGTCACAGAACATAACAACTGGTTCTTTGATTTCCATCTTCATTCCTTGTAATAACTGCTTAAACCAAACAATGTTGGAACAGTTTACTACTGCAGCAACATACTCTACCTCTGTTATAGATTGGGATGTACAATTCTGCTTTTTGCTTGTCCAAGAAACCAATCTCTTTCCAAGAAAGAATGCTCCTCCACTTGTGCTTTTTCTGTCATCAAGATTCCCTACCCAATCAGCATCAATAAAAACTTTCAAATCCAAGTTACCTCCAAGTTTGTACCATAGTCCATAATCTTCAGTTCCTTTCAAATATCTCATTATTCTTTTGATTGCCATTAGGTGAGTGTCTCTTGGTTTTGCTGAAAATCTTGCAACGATACCAACTGCAAGAGCAATATCTGGCTTGGTATGAACTACATACTGTAACTTTCCAATCATAGATCTATACAATGTTTGGTCTACTTCTTTGGATTCATCATCTTTGATAAGTTTCAATCCAATACACATAGGAGTTCCAACAGGTTTGCAGTCCTCCATACCAAAAAATTTCAATATCTCCTTGATGTATTTTGATTGAGTAATGAAGATGCCATTCTTATTTTGTTGAATTTGAAGACCAACAAAGAAATTTTATTTCTCCAAACATAGACATTTCAAATTCCTTATTCATTTGTTCTAAAAATTCTTTGCAAAGATCATCATTCCCTGTGAAAACAGTATCATCTACAAATATCTCAGCCAAGACAATCTTATTATCTAATCCTTCCTTTATATACAAGCTACTATTATCATTAGTTCTTTGAAAACCAATCTGAATAAGATAGTTATGCAATCTTTCATACCATGCTCTAGGGGCTTGTTTCAGACCATAAAGTGCCTTGTGTAATTTGCAGACCATGTTCCTTTTCTCTGGATCAACAAAACCTTCAGGTTGTTCAATGTAAACCTCTTCATCCAGTATTCCATTGAGAAATGTTGACTTGACATCCATCTGATAAACTGTGAATCCTTTGTGAGCAGCATATGCAAGTAAGGTTCAAACTCCTTCCAATCTTGCAACAAGAGCAAAATTTTCCCCATAATCTATGCCTTCTTCTTGAGATTATCCTTTGCATACCAATCTAGCTTTGTTTCTGGATACCTTACCATCTTCAGTCAACTTGTTTCTGAATACCCACTTGGTTCCAATTATATTCTTATCTTTAGTCCTGGGTACAAGAGTCCATGTCTTGTTCTTCTCTATCTATTCTATTTCCTCATTCATTGCCTCAATCCAACTATCATTTGCCAATGCGTCTTTAATACTTCTAGGTTCAAAATCAGCAAGTAAACAAGTATTTTTCAACTTACTTCTTGTCAGGGTTCCTTCATATTTGTCTCCAATGATCTGATCTGGTGTATGATGTCTTCTGACATATTTAGCTAATACAGGTTCTTTACCTCTTGAGACAGTTTTATTGATATCTACTTGTGCTTCAATTTCATATTTAGGATGTTCTAGCTCGGTTGCTTTAGACTCATTAGACACTTGCTCGGTAGTGTTTGAATGTTGCTGTGGCTCGGTTTGAACTATTTGCAACTCGGTTACTGAAGACTCAGGAGTTGAGGATCCTTGAGTGAATGGTATACTTGGTATAGTATCAGGTTCAATGTAAACAAATCTCTTGTAGTCTTCAGGTATCTTTTTGCTTTCTTTTTCTGATTTGTCTGCAAACTCATCAACTTTCACATGTGCACTTTCTATGACTTTGTGAGTGGATAGATTTAAACATCTATATGCTTTGCTTTTGCAAGAATAACCCAAAAATATTCCTTCATCACCTTCTACATCAAATTTTCCTTTTCTAGATTCTTTCAAAATATAACATTTGCTTCCAAATATTTTCAGATAACTTACATTGGGTTTGTAGCCATACCATAATTCATAGGGAGTCTTGAATGAATCCTTCTTCAACTATACTCGATTTAAGGTATGAACTGCAGTGCTGATGGCTTCCTTCCAGTATTTGATAGCAATGTTTTTTTCTATCATCAGGGTTCTTGCACAATCCATAATGGATCTATTTCTTCTTTCAGCTATTCCATTTTGTTCTGGAGTTCCTGGTGTTGAAACCTGCCTTTTAATACCTCTTTCAACGCAGAAGTTATTGAATTCATGTGAAATGAATTCATCACCTCTGTCTGACCTTAAACATTTCAGCTTTTTCCCTGTTTCTTTTTCAACTCTTGCCAAATACCATTTGAATTTCTCAAATGCTTCTGATTTATTCCTTAGATACATGACAGTCATCATTCTTGAATAGTCATCAACAAAAAGAATGAAAAACTTTTCTCCAGTATAGATTTCTATTCCAATGGGTCCACATAAATCAGTATGCACAATTTCTAATATATCTTCAGACTGATATTTTTTACCTTTAAAACTAGTTTTTCCCATTTTACCAATCTGACAATTCTTGCATAGACCAACCTCAGGTTTCTTGATGTTAGGAATGCCTCTTACTTTCTTGAATTTGCTTATTTTTACCAAATTGTCAAAATTGACATGACACAACCTTTTATGCCATAACCAACTCTCTTCAATTTGAGAAATAAAACATGAGCATTCACCAAATTCTAGATAGAACAAGTTACCTTTAGTTTGAGTGCCAGATCCTATCAGTTTTCCTTGCTCATTCAAAAATCTCGCCTTTCCATGCATAAATTCTACCTTGAATCCAGTATTTAGTAACTGTGCCACACTTAGCAAATTATGTTTGAGACCTTCAACCCAGTAGGCATTATTACATATGAGTTCTTTAGATAGATAGATTCTTCCTCTTCCTTTTATGAAACGAGGTTCATCATTACCAAACCTCACACTGCCACCATCATAGTCTTCAAATTGATCAAACTTAGTTTTATCACCAGTCATATGATGTGAGCAACCACTATCTATACTCCATGTATCATTCTTACTTACATGAGAGATAAGAGCCATTTTATCTTTGTCATCACTATCAGAGTTATCTTTAACAGCAATATAAACAATTTCATCCTCACTATCAGAATCCTTAGAATTTTCAGCCATGAAACATGATTTCTTACCTTTGTTCTTGGATGATTTAAAGTCTTTCTTGCCATTCCATTTGTGATCTTTCTTTTCATCATTGTTTTGCTTGTTTGGGCATCTTGCTACAATATGACCAATTTCATCACAAGAAAAACAGATTAGAGGAACTTTACCTTTGTATTTTCCTCTGCCTCTAGAATATTTCCTGGCTAGTAGAGCTTCAATCACTTCGAGATCACTGTCTGAACTTTGGCTTGATTCATTTTCACTTTCTGACTGTGATTCTATCTTCTTTTTGCTTTTCTCTTTGAGTGAGAGCTTGGCTTGAAATGCTAATTCAATGTTTTTGGAGGCTGGAACATAGTTGTCAAAGTTATCTAGTTCAAATGCAGTTAGTCTTCCGACTATGGCCTCAAGATTTATCTTATGATTTGCTTCACACCTTCTTTCATGTATTGCAGAGACTCTAATTGCATAAACGGGAAGCAAGGTTCTGAGAGCTTTGCTTACAACTGTTGCTCCTTTGATGTCACCTCCAGCTGCCCTGATTGCACTTACACATGCTTTAACTCTTTCAACATACTTTGCAATGTTTTCATCCTCTCTCATCTTCATTTGATCAAATTGTCCTCTTAGACTTTCTACTTTTGCTATTCTCACATTATCATCCCCTCCATAGATCTCCTTTAGCTTGTTCCACATGTCAAAGGCAATTTTGCAGTCCTTAATGTCATCAAATTCTTCATAGCTAAGAGCAGATGCTATGTCTATCATCATATTGTTGTGAGTCTTCTTTTCAACAATATCATTAACTGACAGTGTGCCAGAAGGTTCTTCATATTTTTCTTCAAGGTATTTCAGTCCAGTATCACCAACAGTAGCCAGATGAAGTTTCATCAATTCTTGCCATGCTGAGAAGTTATCTCTGTTAAGTTTTGGAATTTCTTTTCTATAAGACATCTTGATCTTTGGCTTAGAACCTTGAAATCCTTTCTTGCAAGAACCAAAAGCTCTGATACCAATTGTTGGAAATGAGAATAGAGTAACTGAGAGGGGGAGGGGGTGAATCAGTTACTACAAAACATTTCACAGTCCCTTAGATGTCTAAAATCTTGATCTTAGTTATAGATTACTGAAACTTGATAATGCAGTAAATACTAATAATTATTAAGAATTGATAACCAAAACAATTCAGCAATCATGAACACTAGAGACACCAGATTTAACGTGGAAACCCAATATGGGAAAAACCACCAATGTAACTAGTTACTGTTTTTCACTTTTCTGAAGTGAGCCCTGTTAGGAGCCAACCCTGTTAAAGGTTACAAAATACACTATTAGGTGTGACCCTGTTAGAGGATTTAATCACCCTGTTAGGAGTGGCCTTGCTAGAGGTCTTTAGAACAATTCAACTAAATTGTCACCTTGTTAGAGGATTTACAATAGGGCTGTTAAACCCACTCTGTTAAGAGATTTTGAGTTCACTGTTACAATGGTTAGAAAGCAACAATGAAGTGACCTGATATAATGTGCAACTTATCTTTGCTGATTGCAGATCTCTGTTATGCTTGACTGGATCCTTACTGATCACATACAACTTTGCAGCTCCTTCAATGCATCTGATCCTTCATCACACTTCTTCAAAATTCACTCATATGTTCAATATTTTCTTATTCCATATCCATACATTCACACTCTTATGCATCCAAACTCTTACATATTACAAATTCACAACTTGATCTTTCATATATACCTTACAAATTATCTTAGTCGGCTCTAATCACTGACCAATAATCAAACAAATACAATAGTCGGCTAGAAAAAATTACAAACCAACAAATCCCTTTACTGGCCAACACTGCTTGGTTAATACTGTTCAGAAAATAATTCCTGTGTTAACCGATTGAGCTCAGTTAATACAGCGAACTCCGTGACATCCCTTCAATCGCCGGGAGAACTCGATAAGTATAGATGACCGAGTGATCTCGGTAGAAACTGTCTTTGCCAAATTCCCTTTGGACACCGAGTGAACTCGGTAAACACTAACTTTCCTTTGTTTATCTTCCTAGCTCGGTAAACACTAACTTTCTTCGGTTACCTTCCCAGCTCGGTAAACACTAACTTTTCTTTGCTTACCTTCCCAGCTCGGTAAACACTCTGTCACAGTTTCCTTCGATCACCGAGTGAGCTCGGTAAGTACTAAACTTCCTTCATTAACCAAGTTAGCTCGGTAGAAGCTATCTTTACAATGTAATATACAGCAATGCTTGGTAGACTCTGTAAACTACTATGCTTACCTTCTGAGCTCGGTAGACTCTATCTGATGACTGATATGACATTTGTGTAACATCAGAGACAACACTCAATTAACCAATTGTATCCAACAATCCTAACTATTTTTTCTCAGTCTTATCAGCACTATGTTGCATTATTAAACAGATTAAAATAATAGTTAGAGGATTCCTATGGACTGGTAACATGATGGGAGAAAGGAAAATTCTATTAATTTCTTTAAAAGAAATGTTGTACGATAAATTAGAAGGGGGTATTAATCTTCCAAGTTTGTCACTAAGAAATAAAGCATCTGGTGGGAAGTTGATATGGTTCATGTATGAAAAAGAAGAGACAAGATGGTGTAAAATCATGCAAAGGAAGTACTTAGATACATTAGAACCATCTCAAATTTTGACTATGGAAAAGCTCCCAAAAGGATATGCCATTTGGAATTTTATGGTTTCATCAAGAGATTTGGTTACAAGATACATATCATGGAGAATCAACAATGGCAAGAGGGCTTTATTTTGGGAGGATTCCTAGAATGGCTACCCATCTATAAAAGATTCTAGTTTCTTAGGGGAATGGAGACAAATATTTTATGATCATTGGGGTAAGTGTGTAGCTGATTATATAAAGAAAGTGGATATAGTATCAGGACAAGCTAGTTGGAAAATGTCAGATCAGCTACCTATTCTAGATGAGACAAAGAGGGATTTTATAAGGTTATGCAATTCAAGAATAGTTATGATATCAAACCAACTAGATGAGGTGATATGGGTGCCACATCAGGAGGGGAGGTATACGGTGAAATTGGGATATAAGGCTGCCAGAATTTTAGTCGAAGGAAAATTAATTTCAAGGGCATATAGATTTTATTGGAACTTGGTTATAATGCCAAAGGCTGGGTGTTTTACATGGATTTCTCTGGAAAAAAAAAAGAATACTGACTAGAGATAAACTATAGAAATTAAATATTGTGAAAAAATTTCAATGTGTAATGTGTTCAGAACAAGTTGAGACAATAGGTCACTTATTCATTCAATGTAAAGTTGCTCAAAGATGTTGGTTATTTATTCTTTAAAGACTTAAAATTATGATGTCATTACCAAATGCTTTGTGGGATATGTTTTAGGATTGGCAATGTCTAGAGAATCATTCATTCTACTCACATTTATGGAAATGTATTCCAACCCTAGTGATTTGGGCAATATGAAATAAGAGGATTTTTAGGGAACAAAAAGAAAATATAGAAGCAATTTTATCTTTAATAGAATCCTCAGTGGTAGAAGTGGCTTTGGATTATATCAGAAATACTACAGAACACACAGTTGTTATAGGATGGGATATCTTGATGCCTAATAACTGGCAAATATTTGCCTTCTCCAAGCTATAGTTTTATTGCCTCTGGACCTAAAGCGGTAGCAAATAGTGCTAATGTTAGATGGATTCCTCCAATTGTGGGGGTGTTAAAGCTTAACTTTGATGGATTCTCAAGGGGAAACCCAGGGGCTTCAGGGATTGGAGCTTGTATTAGAGATCATTTAGGGAATGTGTTGGCAATGGTGGTGAAAAAGATTCTGTTAGGAATAAATAATATTGTAGAGCCTTTATCACTATTATATGGAGTAGAAATGGTGAAAAACCTTAACATTTCTCACATTCACATTGACAAAGATTCTATGGTAGTAATTAATGCATGTTCAAATAGAAAACCAAGGAACTGGAGGATTGGATATATATTAAAACAAGCATGGGAAATTATAGACTCATTTGAAGTTAAACTATGTGCTCATACTCTTAGGGAAGGAAACAATGTTGCAGACATGTTATCAAATCTAGGTTGTGATCAAAAGGAAGAAGAGGTAGAATTGCAAAGGTTTCAATCGATAAGATGTCCTCAACTTTGGTAATTGAATAGGATAAGCAGAGAATTTGACATAATTAAATGTTAATAGACTCCTGTGGATAAAATAGAGAAGGTAAGTTTGATTACAACAATCAAGACTCCATATTTACCAAATGGCCAATTTTATCTTCAAGCCTATGATTCTCTGATACATTAGCAAATTCAAGATGGGGTGAAGGATGTCAATGTTGGGGGAACAATTGGTGAAGGACAACTAATGAGTTGGGATGAGCATATTATGCTTATTTGACACATGCTTAATGGTTGGTGAGGTAAGTAATGTGATAGGAAATATAGTTCTAGCACAACTCAGTGTGATAAGACCTATATTTAGCTTTTATACACATCTTCCATTGGACAAGAGGATTGAGGTAGGATAGAAAAATGAATCATTTTTGTTGGAGCACAACAATACTGGTAGTTCTTTTCCACATTGCAGTTAAAATGATCTAGTTTAGAACCTGAGTAATTAGTTGAATCTAAAGATGGATGTATTTTTGTATGCTTAGAAAAGTTCACTTCCAAATATTTTCCAAAAAGCAAAGCTCCCTTCAAGAAATGGATAGCTAATTATGTTTGATAACCATCTGCCATTTATATTAGTGCATGATCATATTTATCTTGGAACAATTTAATGTGTAATATATTACAATTTTGGATGGGATAGATCACAGAGATGCCTTCCATTTTGTAAAATCTTTTACAAAATACTTGCTATCAAGGCTCTTGTCAACAAGTTTCAACAATTTTTCCATATTGACAGACAATGAGTTGAGAATTTCATTGTTTTCTTATCAGCGAGTGGAGGAGATGCAATTTCAATTCAGTAATGAGTGATAAGTCTTCATACATCGATGTATGTTATTGTGATAAGAATCTATCGCTATGTAGTGAAAACACACAAAAAATAGCGATCAAAGATAAAGTAAGGAGGTCACCATGAGATATAGTGATTATTGCTAATCGAAATGACAAGGTTCAAGCTTTGGTGATTAGCAATGAGATGAAAGTTATCATTATGATATGTAGCAATTATCGATGATCAAAGAGTGAATAGATGTGCTCTGGCGATAAGCAATGAAGCTTGGTGATCGCTATAGTTTATAGCGATGGATGGATGTATTATAAAAGAGGTATCGCTATGAGTTATAGTGATAAATTGAAATCGATCATGGATCGCATTTTGTGCAATGGAGATATAGCGATTATTTCTAATCAAAATGACAAGGTTTCAGCATTGGTGATTAGTAATGAGATTGCCATGAGATATAGCGATTATCGCTAATCAAAATGAAAAGGTTTCAACTTTGGCTATTAGTGATGAGATGAAAGTTATCATTGTGATATGTAGCAATTATCGGTGATCGAAGAGTGAATAGATATGCTCTAGCAATAAGTGATGAAGCTTGATAATTGCTATAGTTTATAGCGACGAATAGATGTATTATAAAAGATGTATCACTATGAGTTATAGTGATATAAGTTGAAATTGATCACAAATTGTATTTTGTGCAATGGAGGTATAACGATCAGCGATGAGCAATGGAAGTTTCACCATTGTTATAGCAATAGACATGAAATTGAAAACAATTTGCTATTTGCAGGATTAAGATATAGCGATTGGAAGGGAGATATATTTTTATTGCTAAGAGCTACAGTGATCACAGAGATAATTCATGGGGTGACTTCTGATAGTCAATTCATTTGTTACAATTATCAAAATGGCTTTATGTTTTGATTCATGTGAGAGAGTAAATGCGTGAATGCAATATGTTTGGTAATAAAAAGGCAATCATTATTGGTTTTTGTTCATGAATTTTCAAAAGGAAGCTATGAAATTGTTGTTTGACATTGAGATTTTATAGAGAATTGTACCAGAAGAAGTTTTTAGAAGGTATCATGGAGAGTTTTGGTTCGACATAGAAGAGGAAAACAAAGAAGGTTAAATAGGACAAAGCTGAGAAGAAGCAGATGACAAATAATGAAGTGCCACCTAGAAAATTGAATAAAGATCTCATTGAGTAGATGGATTTTGTAGAATTTTGCAGGGAAGATATATTGGTAAGAATGTAGAATTTTGTAACTAGGAATAGCGATTGCAGGCAGGAGGAGTTTTGGAGAACATTTTTGGGTTTCAAGTACTATAGTAATGGTGTGGGATATAATGTGCAAAATTGTAGAATTTTTTGGTAAGATACAAGTGGTAATAGATTTGGGGTTGGAAAGAGTTCAAGGACAACAAAGAGGTTATTCCAATGTCATTGGATTGGATAGCAAGGAAGATTTGATTGGGGAAAGAAAGTGTAATGCCCCGCCAAGAGATCCAAAGAATCTCACTAAAATATCACTAAGTTTGCCAAACAATTTTTTTTAAAAAAAACATGAAATATAAACCATTCATAATATTTACGGAAGCAATAGCAAAAATTCAAATGAAAGTCAACATAACATACTTAACAGATTACTTCTTCATGAATCCCTTAACGTTGTATCACATCTAAATTAACTATTCATCTAACATCCCATCCTTATGAAATAACAATGATACATCCAACATTGTTAAACCATATACAAGTGTCCTTTTTGTAATTACATTTTCAATTGTTCAATCATCCATTGCACATGTTACAAGGTATGAAAGGCTTAAAAGAACATACATCTGTGTAAATAAAGTACATCATCATCCAATAATAACTCATGATGCTGATAAAGTAAATGAAACCACATGTCATACATGATACATCATCATAGGAGATAACCATAAATCACAAACATAAATATTTAAGTGCACGGTTCCTCCCAGCCGTAAATAGCATCATTAGACCATTGTGGATCTTATCCATCCCTTCGTGCGTAACATTCCAAAGCACCGAAGAGATCATCGGTATTATCATAGTAGGAATGTCACTCCTAAAACATCCTACTAACATGCAATAGTAAAGCATAAAGTAACATCATCTAACATATGCAAATCAACAATATAAAAAACATACCAATAAATACATCCATCATAAGGTATATCATCTATCATAATGCTCCAAGAATAGAATGAAGATAAATGCCAACCAAGAATGCATCAGCCATGGTGTCTCAGACGGATCTCAAATGATAAGAGTGGAAAAAACACTACCACCCGACCGCGTGATACCTAAGTAGTCCACTCCCACTATGCTGAGGAGATAATCTCAAGTCCCAAACAGGCTATCCAAAACACATAGCACCAATCTCCATAAGTCCAGGAATCTTAAAAGTATACTAACTCAAAGGTTCTAATCACAAAATCGACATCTAATCCCAGAGGCACAACAATAAGTACACCACCAAAGGTACACAAAATGTATAGAGGAGACTCAGGCTACATACTAGAGAGTGTCATCACATGGCTGCTTGAGTTACCCTGGACTGGTCTCTCATTAGACCCTAGACCCTCAAGCGTTGAGTTACCCTAGACTGGTTACTTTGAACCCCGGACCCTCAATGTGGCACATGTGGAAACCAAGAAGCCCTCTCAAGAAGACGAGGCACTTTTCCCATCCTTAGTCTATACAAGCACTCAAGGCATGGGTGGTTTAAATATCTCTAACTTATCTTTTTAGTGTGTTTCCCCTCATAAATTTTAATTATTAGATTATCACTTATTACATAACTTGCATTAGGTTACCCTGGTACTGACCACTTTGGGCCCCGGACCCCTATGCAAGCCACTCCCATAGTCATGTACCTAGACAACCTCTCCTAGGCACATAAATCCACAGTTGTGTCCCATACCACAACACTCATAAAGTTCAAACTCGGTTCCTTAACAGGCAACCTGATAATAAGATGGTTCTCCCATCCAAGAACACATAAAAACTCCTCAAAATAAATCTCATAAATATAATCTCCAATATGAATCACAATATCCATTGGTTCTTAACAAGCAACCAAGAATATCTCAAAATAATACTGATCAAAGACTCCAAAATGGTTAAGTCAAACATGTCACAACATGACATCATTAAGAAATAAATCAACATCTCAGTCCCATCATGGCGACTGGAAAATAATCCAAGGATAACTGATCGATGACTCAAAAATGATTAGCTCAAGTGTCTCATACACATACATCTCAGCTTCACACATGAAGACTGATAAACAATAACAATCAGCAAATACAAACATTTCATAGAGCATACGATCACATAACCATGGTTGGGTTTATAAAGATCAAAATTAAGACATCATCATGACATCACAATCATAACCCCCGAGCCTCTGGTAGACGTCTTATAACTGGTCAACACTAGTCAACCCCAAAACCCAAAACAAGCAACATATAGAATACACAATGCAAACACATGTTTTGGTTTTGCTAAAATCACATAGCTGAATAATGTGTGGAGTTTCAGTTTTCCATTTGCAAGTATACTTCAAGTGTCTTAAGTTTCATCATTTGACCTACAGGTCAACCCATTTGTTCCCCGATAGCATTATCCTTACATTCTTAAGAATTACATTTTAAGAATAACTTAAAAATAAATATTTACTCATTAAATTGATCATCATTGATCGTTAATTAAATTGTTTTCTTTATTTAACTATGATCCATATTCTAATTGATTAACTCTTCTCTAATGTTACTACAACTTTTCGAGATAATCAAAAGATCATTATTCGTTAAATTGTAAGAGAACCAATTATCAATCTTCGAATAAGAAGAATATAACTTTATTAAAATGATCAATTAAATCAATCAATTAACATAGATACACTAACCATGACCTATTAACATTCTAATAGTTTTCAATTCAACATTACTAAGTCTCACCATTTAAACATCTAAAATCATTATTCAAGTCATAAGACCTATCAACTTTGATATAGATAATTTATAATCTCGTTAAAAGAATTATATCAACTAAATCTCCATCACATAACATAGTTATTAATTAAATCCAATTAACTCTAATTAATTGATTTAATTAATAATTTCACAACCAAACCATCAACCTAATGAATATTAGTTGACTAATAACTAAAAGTCAGCCATACACAAATATTCATATTCATAGTTCAATAATAATAATTTGCTAATATTTAATGACAAGCTATATTGGGAATCTTATTAATAAATCTATAATGACCACATTCGTTACTCTGCAACAATGTTCTCATTTATAGTTTAATAATAACAAGTTATAATAAATCTCCAATACCAAGTATTATTATCTCAAATAAGTTTCTCCTATGTACGTTGATTCAGTTAATTGATACTCTTCCAAATTATTAATCAATTCAATTTAATTAATATCTTTTACATTACTTCAATCATTAACTAATCTCTTCTAGATTAACTCTGATCGTATTAATTGATAACTATTTAAACCATTATTTATTAATAGTTTGTTAGACCCAACAAACATTAATAAATAATAAATTTATCAAACTATTATTTTCATAAATTCCATTAGTTAATATTTGACTAACTCTTAACACCATTAAGGTATTCAAATGTATTAACCAATAGCATAATAATTCAATCTTAATCCAATATCATTTAAAGTTTCTAAATTTAAATCAACATTATATAAATTATCATCTCACAATTATTTAATCAATATTAAAATCAACCATTAGACTCCATTTTCTAATTGTTCTAATAATATTTTGTCTATATAAATGTTGTTTGAAAAATATCCCTATCACAAACCAATAAGACTCATTGTAGATTTTAACATGAATAATCTCCAAATTCTTAACATTATCATTTTCATTAAACAACTCTAAAATTATTTAATATATATTAAATAGTATCCAATATACATTATAAAAAGTACACTATATAAACTATATTAAAATCTCTTTTCTTTTAATTTTTTCTCATTTAAAAATTCATTTACTTAGATTGACTAATAATTAATTACACTTCTTCTACTATTAACTAATCTTAATTAAATTTGATTTAATTAGATTAGATAATAAACCATATAAAACTAATGTATATTAATAAGATTCTAATAAGAGAATATTTCAATAATATATTTAATTCATTCCATGCTTGATATATTATTTTTGTGAAGTTTAAGCATAAAGAACTCTTGGTTATGAAAAATGGAAAAATATTTGTCTTTGAATAAAATAGTCCCAGTACGAGGGCCATATCTCCCTAATGAACCGTTGGATCAGGCTAAAATTGAAGTATGTTGGAGAGGGCCAAGTTGTGCCAATTCTGACCGGAGCGATCGAATAAATTCGTTCACGATAAAAAGTTATGAATGACTGAGTTCGGGTCTATCCAAGAGGCAGTGATGGGACAATTTGTGATGAATTAAAAATTTTCTCTTAAAAGGTAATTGTTCTCTAAATTTATCCAATAATTTCACTAATGGATTTGGCCATAAATCTTGAAATCATTTTCAAATCTATTTCAATTTGATTCTAATTCGAACCCAAACCCATTTAGATCTAATTTCTCTTTAATCGGATCTAGAGTTTTCTAATGTTTTCTTCTCAACCATACATATCTAGATTCCAATTTCAAATTATAGATTCAATCATAAAGAGTATTCAGACACATATAACAGACACGATGAAGACAGGAAGAGAAATAGTGCAAAGAGAATATGTGAATATCACGAGTGCACCTGGACACTGATGCTAATTTGTCATGCCTCAGAAGTCCATAGAGAATCCCTTCCTTTTTCAACATTCGCAATTCCTCCAAGATCCAAGCCAATTGAATCTTCCCAGTGACTAGATGTGCTAGAAGAAGCATAGAAGCATATAGAAGCATATGATCATAAAGAAGAATATGAGTATGTAAGCTTGAAGCTTGTAGCTTGTAGCTTCCATTAAGCTTGTTCAAACACACTAAGAGAGCCTCTATTTAAAAGCCTCTAAGATGCATCTAGAGTGTCTCTAGAAACAACTAGAAGATAAGCATGACAACGAAGCATGGGTCTTCTTCAACCTTCTAGATAAGTCTTAAGGTTGTAGACACCATGTGCTCAAATAAAATGCTAACTTCTAAGTATAGACAACTTAGTGCATTCTTAAAGTGCAAACCTTTGTGTTGTCTACATGACAACTCCCGAGAATTTGCAAACTCCTATGTGAGCAAATATTAAAATAATGCACATTAATTAATTTAATATTTACTTTTACTCTTTAGACTCACAAGCTAAAAATATAAAAATTCATCATAGCCAAAATACATACAAAATCAAACCAAGGGTTAATATCACGAATTACGTCATCTGACGTATTCGGAGGGTACTCAACTCAGATACTTGACTTAATTTTCAATTAGAACAAATGGCTCAAAGGGTTGGGATTTGGACTTGAGAATTATCTCCCCTCTCTTATCATTGAGATAATGTGATAGGGTACGCTCATCCTGGCAATTCAGAGAAGTTGATACCCAGTACCTACAACCTGCATAAAAATCACGCATGTACACGCACAATATATACTAAACTAAATAGGCAACGGCAAGAAGTGGTGCATCGTGTAGATCCTGACTAGCAGGTGACTACGACTCCCTTCCTTAACCACATCAGACATGTCATACAAAAGCAAACACGCACACCATACACATGCAAGTATGGGGTAAGTATCCATAAGAGAACACATATGATAAACCATCTATCTAAACATCATCAATAACTGCAAACACTGAAAATAATCATCATGCATACATGAAATGTAAAATCTAAGTGATCTCATCACATAATAAATTGAATCCATAGCACAATATCTAATAGTCTCAAAACAATGTTGCTAACCATCAACATGAAACTAGCTCCAAAAGAGTTCAGCAATGATAACAAAATGCGAGCCAGGGGCAGGCACTACAGAAAGTAGATAATATGTCTTATGTAAAATAAAAATGGAAGATAGAAATGTAATGATGATGTAAATATAAAGTGGCTTTATTATGAGGGATTTTTTGTGGCATGGTTATATGTTACATGATAAAGTGGGTTGCTTTGTGATTGTATATTAGAACTTCATAATGATGTAATGTTTATTTGTAATTGGACTAAGATTGAAGGGTTTCTTGCTAATTTCTTCCCTTCATGAGTCTTTGAACCAGAATATTTTTAATATAAATATGCATGTGGCATATGTCACTTTCACCAAAAAATAATAATAATATTAACATACATAAAATTATTTACTATGGATAATCACTATAATATTACATAGGGAAAATAATTAAGGAGAAAATCATACATTATTTTGATTAATTTGACTACATATGATCACCGCCAAAAGGTCCATAAGGAGGCAAAGATCACTTAGAGAGAAAACTCAGTCATAATGCAATTGAGGACTAACTCAAATAATTTTTGAGGTGAAACAAGTTAATGAATGAGACCACAACAAAAAAGAAAGGAGAGACTTTATGATTTTTTCAACAATTGGAAATATCAGGTTCGAGAAATATTTCATTTTACTTTGTCAAGCTCATAAGGACATTCATGCCAACTACAAAAATATTCAAGAGATCATTTCTTTACAAGATTTATTTAAAGAGGAGCAAGTTGAAAAAATGACTATCATAATCAAAATCAAAATATATATGATCAAAACCATATAACTTAGATAAATGATAGTCCATTTACTCAAAAGAAAACAAGTTTGAGAAAATAATAAATCATCATCAAAATAATCAATATCACCCTTTACAAGTTTTAAATTTGATAACCAATGATGCCTATGAAACAATATTTATAATAATTATCCATTTTAAAATTATATTCCAAACATTAAAAAAATGCTCTCACTTGTTAAAATATCAAAATATTCCAAGTATATGTATATTGTTATTATTAAACCAAAAGGCATTCTAAAAGTAGTAGATGGATTCAAAGAACCTTATGATCAAATATACAATGCAATTTATTTTGACATCCTTGCTCGCATCACTACAAATAAAAATTGGGCCATCTATAATTTTATAACATATATTTGATGTTCCAGTGATGTTCATGAGTGATAGTAAGGACTTTTTTTACTATACTAAGCGGCTATCATTAGCAAAGACTCCCTTGGAGGTAGTTAAATGGAAGAAGACTTCTAAACCTATAGGAAGACCAACAAAAATTTCCAAAATTAGGGAAGAAGTGGCAGCAGGAATCCAAACAACACTTGATTAAAAAATTTCATCAATCAAAAGAATGACAAGGAGAACAAGAGGTTCTCCTTGTCAGCCATGAAAATCATATCTTGGAATGTCAGAGGCATTAATGCCTCTGACAAGAGACTCAGGATCAAGCAACAACTTAATTCCTCTAAAGTAGATATCATTTTACTATAGGAGACCAAATTGTCACAAGAGGCTTATGGAAAAACAATGGGTAAGTGGAATGCTTGGAAATCTTTCCATATACAAGGTCAAGGTGCCTCAAGGGGATTGGGGGTGATTTGGAATCCCAAATTGATACAATCACAGCTCTTGGGGCAAGATGCTAATTGGCAACTATTGAGAATTTAGAGTTTTCAGATATCCTTTTATCTCATCAATGTATATGGCCCAACACAAACGCTTGATGAGAAGAGATTATTGGATATTTTAACACAAATTATCCAAAATCAACAAGATCTGAATTTCATCCTTGGTGGAGATTTTAATGCTATTCTTAATATAGCAAAAAAAAATGGTGGTATTAGCCCCCCAATTAGATCAATTCAAGATTTTTCAAACTTTGTCAATGATAATGCATTATGGAATGTTGCTTCAAAATCTGAAACTTTTACTTGGACCAACAAAAGAATGGGTTTTCTTCAAATTGTAGAGAGGCTTGACCAATTTTTAATATCTTTGTCATGGAAAACTCAGTGTGTCAACATTGAGTCAGAGATTCTAACTTTTGTAGACTTAGACCACTTCCCTGTAGCTCTTGTTATTACACTGACTCCTGCTTTAGATGGTCAAGGTCATCGACCTTCTTTCAAATTTGAATAGATGTGGTTTCATCATCCACATTTCTTACCCTCTCTTCGTCAATGGTGGGTCAGTGCACCAAGAATTGAGGGAACCAAAATGTTGTAGTTCTATAGAAAGCTCAAGCATGTGAAGTTTCAAATTAAGGTCTGAAATGAAAGAGAATTTAAGAACCTTTTTCATGAGAAAGATCGGATCAAAACTAAGTTACAAGAGATCAATGAGTGTATTATTCAGCATGGATTAGACAATGATTCTTTTATGCTGTAGAAAGAGTTAAAATATGAATGGGAAGAGCTTTGCAAGAGGGAGGAAGTGTATTGGAGGTAGAAGTCCTAGGAATTATGGCTCACAGAGGGGGATAAGAATATAAAGTTCTTTCATTTTTCTACCAAACAAAAGTAAGCAGCCAACACTATTTTTTCTATTCATGAAGTTGAATCAAGTAATCTCATTTTAGATCTGATTGGAATCCAATCTAAGGGTGTTAGATTTTTTAAGGAACTGTTGAACCCCTCATCACCTTCTATTCTAGATCAATCTTAGATGGATGAACTTCTAGAAAATATTCCACACTTGATCTCTATGCAAGATAATGAAAAGTTAATCGCTCCATTCACAATAGATGAACTAAAACATGTTGTTTTCTCTTTCCCTCCGGATAAGGCCCCAGGTCTTGATGGGTTCACAGCCTTGTTCTTCCAATAATGTTGGGATGTGCTTTCATGGGATTTACTATTAGCAGTAGAAGAAGCCAGGAAAGGTAAAGTTGTGCTGAGGAATTTTAATACAACCAATATTGCACTTATCCCTAAGGTCAAGGATCCTAAAACTTTAACTAATTTTTGCCCAATCTCCCTTTGTAATACAATCTACAAAATATTTACAAAGGCTATATACTTAAGATTGCAACATCTCATTCCCACTATCATATCATTAGAGCAAGGAGGTTTGTACCTGGGAGAGAAACAATAGAAGGTGTGCTAGTTGCACATGAGGTTCTACACTCTATCCATCATAGTTAATCGACACATTTTGTCATAAAGTTGGATATGTTGAAGGCATATGATAGAGTAAATTAGGACTTTTTACTTAGAGTTTTGGAAAAGTTTGCCTTCTCTAAAAAGTGGTGTAAATGGGTGAAGGCATGTATATCGAGGGCTTGGTTTTTGGTCATTATTAATGGGGTTTTAGTTGGCTTTTTTTCTTCCTCACAAGGGATTGGACAAGGGGACCCTCTCTCCCCGATCTTTTTTATTATCATGGTTAAGGCTCTTAGTAGAACAATAAAGGTTCAACAAGAGAGGGCATTGTGGCTTGGAGCTCAAATTTAGGGGACTAGTATTTCTGTGACACACTCTTTATTTGCTGATGACACCTTGTTGTTTGGAAATGCCACCATTCAAGAAGCAAGAAAAGTCAAGAGAATGTTAGATATGTACACATTAGCATCTGGTCAAAAGGTAAATGTTCATAAATCAAAAATATATTTTCTTCACATGAAGGTATCTCTTGCTAGTAGAATTGTAGATATTTTGGGTTTTTCGGTGGACCAAATACCATCAACATATTTGGGCATCTCTTTCTTTGTAGGGGTGAAAAAATCTGACTATTGGTCAGCTATTATTGAAAGAATTAAGGGCAAAATCTTAGCATGGAAAGCTAGGTGGTTGTCACTATTTGGTAGAATTTTATTGATCAAAATAGTTTTATCAGCTATTACCAATTATTACTTGGCCATTCTTAAAGCACCGACTATGGTAATACATCAAATTGAGAAAATCATAAGAGAATTTCTTTGGAAAGGTAATCTCTCAGAGGAGAAAAAGATACCTCTTGTATCCTTACAAGAAATGGCAAGATCCAAGGCCATTGAGGAAGTAGTGATCCATGATTTGAGTAAAAACAATAAAGCATTTGGGGGTAAATTAGTGTGACAAATGTATACAAAGCTGAATAGTAAGCGATGTCAAATAATGCAGCAAAAATATTTGGATAATGGTGATCCCACACATGTTTTTACAGCCCTTAACCCTCCCAAAGGCTCCACAATATGGAATTTTATGATGTCATCTCATGATTTAGTCTCAAACTTCATTACTTGGGAAGTCCACAATGGATCTCAAGTTTTGTTTTGGGTAGACTCATGGAATGGAAAATCGCCATTGGCCCTCACACCAATGTTCAAGAACATAATGGATATTTCTACAAACACTTGGGGAAACAAGCTAATTAATTATGTTGAAGCAATTGAAATTATTACAAGTAGAGTTATATGAAAAACCCTTCTAAGCTTCCCATAGATGTAACACGAAGGCAGTGTTTGCAGTGAATTTTTTCAGATCAAGAAGTATTCTTATCTAATAGAGAGGATTCACTGTTATGGCCATCAATGAGAAGTGGCAAGTACACTATTAAGGATGGTTACTTAGTTCTTATGAGTAGAGTCTACAAGAAACTAGTTTGCATAGCTTTCTCCCTCTACTGGAACAACACAATATTACCAAAGGCAGGTTGTTTTGCTTGGTTAGCTTTAAGAAATTGGATTCTTACAAGTGATAGATTGACTATGCTTCAAATTGTACAACCTTTTAAATGTGTGATTTTCCATTATTTGAGACAGTTGATCATCTACTCTTGAGGTGTCTTTTGCCCTAGACTGTTGGCAGTTTGTTTTCTCCAAACTCAATTACCCTATGTCTCTTCCCAATAATATATGAGATTTTTTTTAGTCATGGCTGCTTCTATTTTTTGAATCTTTATTTCATTGTCTTTGGAAATGTATCCCTGCAACTGTGATTTGGGCAATTTGGTGGGAGAGAAATAAATGTATTTTTAGATAAGAAAATCCATCTCTCACTCATGTGTTAGAGTTTCTTGAGGTCAATCTTGTGGAGTCAGTGAATACGAATCTAGTTAATAGCAGATGTAATCATTACTTCTCAGTCTGGGGTGGTAAAATGATGAGAGTTTAGAAAGGCATTGTTGTCCTAATGAGAACAATTCCTCAACCTAAGAGCAGAGAATAGGTAGACAGAACTCTAGTTAAATGGGCCCCTCCTACTCGTGGATTCTAAAAATTGAAATTTGATGGATCCTCGCGTGGGAATCCAAGTAAATCTAGGATTGGAGTATGCATTAGGGATCACGAAGGACAATTGATAGCCATAAAGGCTAACCCTACTCGTCTTGAAACTAATAATGCAGCAGAAGCCCAAGCATTATTGGCTGGATTAGTCCTGGCTAAGAAGGGCAAGTATACAAATGTGCATATTGAGGGTGATTCAATGATAATAATCAATGGTTGCCTCAATAAGACCGTACTAAATTGGTGGATATCATACATTATGGACCATATCTGGCATCTCATGGACTCATTTGTTAATTGTACAATCTATCATACCTTGCGGGAAGGGAATAAACTTGTTGATCTACTTGCAAACCTAGGGTGTGATGGAGAACATGTTTGCTCTTTCAATCTGACTAAGTTGTGTCATCAATATCTAATGGTCATGGAGCTAGTGTCTCTAGAGAAATAAGGGCATGTGCACATATAATTCAATTCTTGCTTGCATGAGCATGGATAGTAGTGATCCATCCCATTCTATAATCTCTGGACTTTAGGCTTTGCTCAGTTAATGTCAGTCATACATTCATAAATATTTATGTGACTAATATTTCAAATTTGTATTTGTATTTGAGCAAGGATTTAGGGTTTTCTTACTAGTTCTTTCCTAAGGAGCTCTTGAACTAGATTTATATTAATAAATTTATATGTGGTCTCATCCACTTTACTTCTTTTTTTTAAAACATATATTTCAGTTGATAAACGAGTGTAGCTTGAAGCTTGCAGATCTAATTTCATGCAAGAGTGTTCTCAAGGTGACAATTGACAATTGAAAAACATTTATTTTATAATTTGTTGAATCCTTAATTACTCAAATGGAACTAAGTCATATTGTTGTGAATCTGATTAAAACTCTAAGCCTTTAATTTTTGTGATGAATGAGTCTTTAGGAGATATTTCACAAAGGGCTACCTCAAGTATAGTCTTATCAACTTAGCCTATAAAATATATGCTTTAGGTTGCAATATAGTGTAGATTATGTACACAAATCGATATTTTATGATTCTTGTGAGTCACTACATACTTTAGATCCATGTAATATGTACTTCTATTAAATGGTTTTTTATGTTCAAATGATTCCTTAGTCCTCAAAGAAAAAGGACTAATCTTTTGTTTCCTATTGGGATTTATAATTTTTTTAATTTGGAGAAGATTTTATGTTAATTTAATTATTTTTGTATATTATAAATTTGATAAAAGTAGTCATTTATTGATTTAATTTTTTCTATTAAATTTTTCTATAATCATAGATAAATCCTTATAAGAGAAATTAGCGATCTAAAGAATCTTTATTCAAAATATTTATTACTTAGTTGCTAAAAGAGTACTTTTTAAAAAATTAACTATTTCTTTTAAATATATCTTTAAAGTGGGAGAAATAAAAAATTAGATTATTTCAAATGGTTGAATACAATGAATATGTATTTGTTTTCGTTGTACAAATGCATTTATTTGTATACTTTTTGTGTTTAGAATTCAGTATATAATTGAATCAAATTAATGTACATTTGGACTCCTTGATATCAAAATGATGGTGTACAACCTTAAAACTTCACACATATCTAGTGGAAGCAAAGAAGTGTGTCTTACATTATAGGTTAAGTTTTTGTGACTTACAACTAATGGCAATCTACTTCTTTAGATTTCATCCATCCATATAGATAATGTACTCAACAATTAATAGAAAATAAAAAGAATTATAATACAAAACCTATATAACACACCAATACACATTCAACAAATAAAATGAGTCTTTTTCTACATAAACTAAAAAATGCATTTACATTTGTGGATTTTTTTCCCCCATTTTCATTCTTTAATTGGTCTTTTAACTTGATATTGTGGCCTAGAATGCATCTTTTATGTCTTAGCCCCACACACAATGTTTTCACTCTTCTTCCATGACTTAATCATGCATGCCCTACTATAAGCTAGAGTTGTCGTTGCACCAAAAGATCGACCTATTAATGCCTGATACAACCACTAGACTTATAGAACATAGGAGGTGGTTAAGCTATGTCACGAATCTCGATGGGAAATGTTGGCGGTTAGTTCAACAATCCCCCCTCAGCATTACCTGAGGAGATTTGAACCTATGGCCAAGCTCTGATACCACTTGTTACAAGCTAGAGATGTTGTTGCACCAAAAGATCAACCTATTAATGCCTAATACAACCACCAGACTTATAAAACATAGGAGGTGGTTAAGCCATGTCATGAATCCCGAAGGGGAACGTTGGTGATTAGTCCAACATGTCTATGATTCACTCAATTCTTACTTCATACAAAAAAAACTTATAATATTACTATAAATAAATATTTTATTCAATGTAATTCTATTAAAAATGATTATATAAAATGCACTTCATAAAAAAAAAATTTACTTTCAAAATATCTCATATAGAAAAATAGAAAATTGAAGTATTTGTGCAACCTTTAACTTAAAATCCAATAGATTGACATAAATGCTAAAAAATATAACTATGTAAACTATGTGTTTGACATGTTTGGGGAAAATCTTCAACATTACTAAGGATGCTATTATATATAGCGGATGAACATGATAAATCTTGGAAAGTGTATCAATCAGTGCCTCAAGCAAAATTGTGTCTATACATCATAGACATCTTATTACATGATCCTCATACTATGCCAATAACATATAAGTGGTTTCTATATATAGAAGACATATTATTACTTTCTTCTCAAAACATACCAAAGATGTATTAGCCTTGGCTTTGACTCTCCCATCACTTCTAACTGTAACTATTTGGCTCCTACACCTTAAGAAGTGGTTTTATTGTTTACATGTTCATAAGCCATTTGATTTATATTATGTATGGTTACATTTAAATAAATTCTACAATTGATCATCTTCAAATTTATGCAGAGTTTGAGATCATTATAGAATAGTTGAATATAACATTATTCTCTTTTGAAATAAAATTCTTATGATTTCTATGTAAGTTTGAATTATGTTTCTCATTATCTATTTGAATTATATGTTAAAGAACTCTTTTATTAGAGTCATCTCTTCCTCAGCCCAAAATGCCCACCAAAAAAGAAGATGAGCAAACTCAATTAAACATCCTAATGGATGAAGCAAAAAATGAAGAGGAGAGCTAAGAAGAAGTTAAGGCTCAATTGAATAGATTGTAGATGATAATGGTGCAAATGCTTCTAGATGGAAACTATTTTTTCAGAGCCCTAGCAGGTCAACTTGAAGGTGACCAAGATCAACACTCAAAGTATTGTGGTCTGGTAGTGGAGTACATTATGGAGCATAGTTTAGACTTTGAGTCTTTTTATTTTCAAAAAGATGAAATAAATTTTGAAGATTACTATGAAAAAATGGTAGAAGATGAAACTTGGGCAAACCATTGTGAGATTTATGCACACTCCATGGTGACTTAGACAAACATTCATGTGCACCACTTGAAGGGACAAGTACCCCAGATCTACAATTTTGATAGCTTAGATACTCCAACACACCATGTCTCATATCATGATGGAGATCACTACAATAGTTTACCAAGTATTTCATTAAGAATAATGCCAATATTCTTGTTGCATCCATTCTATTGGAGGATGATAATAAAATCACAATCCATTATGACCAAGAGCCTATAAAGTTCACAATGGATGAAAAAGGGTGTAAAGATACTAACTAGCTTGTGAAGAAGATAAATTCTCGAAAAGACAAGATGAACCTTGGTGAAGGAGTAGTCTAACAAGGTGTATTCTATGGGTGTGAAGGAAGAGAAAATAATAAAGACAAAAATTATATTACCAATATTTTACTGTGTACACAAAATGTTATGAGTAAACATTCCACATCAGCACTATAGTGACATTATTTGATGTATAGAAAACTATCGGCATAACCCTTGCACCCTTCAAAGGTACAAATGCTAGTGTACAAAAAAAACAAGTAGCATTCAAATGATTGATCTTACAAAATGAAGTAGATTTTTACGTACTTCTAATTACAAAGAAAAATGAAGAATACCAGAAAATAAATAATGACATTCAATATGCATTTAAGTTATTTACAAGAAATTTGAACCTATATTTTAAACTAGCCTCATGACATTATGCTCATATATTTTAACTGTACATAATGCAGTTACAAATTTATCAAATGATTTTCCTTATTTCAGACTTAAAGATTGTTGTGTGTGATTTGGAGAAAAACTGTGTTGGTTGTCGAGGGAAAAAAATTATATCTATGAGTAAATTTGTTTCTGTGTTGAGTACCTTACATATGAGTAAATAATAATTGTCAATAATGCAAGCAGGAGTTCACAAACACATAAGAACAAGTGTCACGTAGTGACTTGTATTTGTCATAAGTATCATTAGTTGTATTAGAGCATACATAAAACTTAGCAATTATAAGAAAACTAATTTATTTGATAGTAATAAAAGTAATTAATATAATTTTATTAATATTTTTCATATGAGTTTTGGGCTCTTTGTAATCACAATATTCTCGATTTGGGAATCACAAGGACAAGATTCATTAGTGTTGTTAGATACTCTCTCTTGATGCAGTCTTTCTTCTTCTGCATCCTTTTTTTTAGGCAATGATCGGAGTTCTTCTTTTCTGGTTCTTTTCTCCAGGAGCTATTTTTGAACCAGCTATTATTGATATAAATATTATGTTTCACCAAAAAAAAATATTATTTTAGATGAAACTTTCACATAGAAAACTATATTATTCAATTTTAGAAAGAGTTAAAAAAATTATCATTCTATTTAAGTAAGATTACAAAAATTATCATTTTATTTTTAAAAATTATTTCATATTTAAAAATTTTTAAAATAAAATATTTTTTATATAAAAATATTTATCAAATATAAATTTTTTTATAGGTAATGGGCCAAAGCCTTGATTTTAGAGGCTCGCAACTTACCATTGTGTTATAGGTTCTTGCCTAATATAAATGTAATGTTAGTATCTTAGCATATTAATATTTTATTTAAATTCAAAAGTTATTAAAATATCTTTTTATCTAATTCATATTTTCATATATACATGCTTCCTAAACTATCGCCTCACAATATGGTATGTTTCCTCAAAATTTGTTCCTGCAAGACCAATCAAATTGAAGCATATATATAACTAATTAGATCTAATTGGTTGAAATCAAAAAGATTAACCATTATTGAAGTGATTGCAATAGTATTAGCCACAATAAATTTAAGTATAGATAACAAATAGAATAGTTTGAAACTTAGAAATTTAGTTAATAAATAAATAAAAATTGATTCAATTTATTTATCAATTTTACAAATAAAAAAATCCTCAAAATAAGATAAAAGATTTGTTCGTTTTTATCAATGCTTGATTGTCCTCTTTACAAAGCATTAGAAGTCAATTAAATAATTAAATCTTAAATTGTGAAAGTATATCAAATCAAATCACAACTTGGAATTGTTAAAAATGACTTTAATGGAGCCTAGTTAAAAATTAATAGTCATTTCAAGTTAAAGAAGGGAAATTAAGAGAAAGAAAATGATTGTGAAGAGATACACAAGGAAAATGAAGAGCCACAGGGTTGTGTTATAAAAGAATATTGGGAAACTCATTTGGATATGCTTGATTTAATTTTTTGTTCTTTCTCTTGGAGAATTCTCAAAGCTTTGGCTTTGAGTAGGTTTGAGAATGAAAAATCTCAAGTTTAGAGATAGTAGATTTATCATCCATATTTGTTGTTAAATATTTGATAAAAATTTAGTATACATATCTCTAGTGGAATATTACACAACTATTGTAGGTTTTAGAACTAGAGTCACCTTTTGTTAAAAAAATTCTATCTGATATTTTTTTTTCTTTTATTAATTTGATAATTTAGATACTTAGCATTTTAATTTTATATATTAGATTATTATTATTATTAGTAAAAGGCCGAAGCCCTATAAATTATATTACTTATTGAAAAGATTACAATGTCTCCATTTAAACGGCCATTGGTAGGAAAGAACAAAGAAGAAAACCTTCGAACTTGCATGGGACCAAAGTCCTATATTATTACAAAAAATAAATGGGGCATACCCTAGTGTGGAAATTTAATTGATATTTAAAATAAATCATTTTTTAAATTTATGACCAAATACCGATGCCCCTATTATACTTTGGGTTCTTAGAAAGACATCCCTTTCTTTACATTTATTTGATTATTGTGAGTCCATCCTCTTATCAAGGCCTCTTGAAGTCTTGGGGAATTTTTCTCTAGAATCCTTTCTTTGCATTGCTTGACACACTTTATGTAAGTTTCTCTTGATAGCTTTCATCACTTTTTGCACCTTACTCAGGCTAATAATTTACTTGAAAGGTTAGTTCAAATCCAAAAAAAATTGCTAATAGACTTATTTACTTTTAATGTTTTCATTCTTGTTAGTATATCTTTCAGTAAGAAAATTCCTTATTTACTTTTTATTTTTTCATTTCTTTAAGTATTTCTTCTAGTTTCAATTTATATATATTGGTTTCTTTAGGAAAAAGTTTGGTTTCAGTTATGATTATTTAATTTCTTACGAGGGATACAGATAACCTCTGAGATTGTTTTATGTGTATTTAATAATTAGATTATAATTTTAGTTCATGCCAATGTTCCTTAGTCTCCATTATTGAATGTGTGATTTCTACCTTCATTGGTTATTAACCAAATATCGACGTGAGTAAGTTCAGAATGGAAGATTTGTAGATCTTGATTAGCAAACAACAGCTAGGAGTATCTTTACTTGAATGCATCAGATTATTCAATGGGGTCTAATATTATGATCTCATATCTAAATCAATTTAGAGCATTATTGAAAGCAAGCCCTTTACATGTAGATATGTCATACTTAAGATTTAGGACTTATTGTGACAAAAATTGAGTTTTTTGTTTATGCAAATTTATGATAAATCTTTGATTATTCACTAAAATCTTCAAACATCATTCTATAACCAAATAAGAACCAATGAACCTTATAAATAGACTTTTATTAATAATAGCTTGTATTTACAAACATTATCGATCTTAGATTATATAGGAATATGATGCCAATCCCCAAGATTCCTAGATACAATAGAGGAACTATAGTAAGCTTATAGAGTTGGCCAAAAGAGAGATATTTTATGTCCATTTGCAAACAAAATTAAGGGTCCTTAGGGCAATCCCTTGAAATAGCCAATTTTTAAAATGGCTATGCATTAACTAACAAAGGTAAAACCAAAAATGCTCTAAACACTATATGCTTTCCAATTTACATTCTGAAGATATAGTAGATTACAATATTACAAAAGGAGTATTGGAAATGTAGAGTAGGTTGGGTGATTGAGAGGGGGGGGGGGGGGGGGGGGGGGGGGGTGAATCAAGAATCGATAAAATGTTTACTTAAATTCACCATATAATCCTTTATAAACTAATCTGATCTAATTGCATGCATGAAAAACTGAAAGCAATAAAACATTCATAACACTTGACACAATATTTGGTAACCCATAAACCTTTGAAATAGAAAGTAAAACTGGGGTGGGGATGATACCCACAAGCTTTAATACTATAATATAAAATTGGCTTGTTAAGGCTTATAATTGATCGCTTATGGTGATCTTCCCTATTAGGAGCAATAAGGACTGTGAGGTCCACCTTGTAAAATGATTTATACAATACAATGAAGTATGTACTCGGTTAGGAGATTCTGCATAAGACTGTTAAGTCCACATTGTTAGAGGATTTGAGTGATGCACCTGTTAGGATGAACAGTAGTTGACCTCTGCTCTACAACTCGATTTGTTGAATGAGATTCCTTTGATGTAAAATGATCACCTTAATGTGATGGATGAGACTCTAATTTTCCTCTTATACTGCTTGTAGCCTTTATTGAATATTCCTCTTCATACTCTCTCTCTCTCTCTCTCTCTCTCTCTCTCTCTCTCTCTCTCTCTCTCTCTCTCTCTCTCTCTCTCTCTCTCACACACACACACACACACTTCTTTTTCATACACTCATTTGGATTAGACAAGATATCTCACATTTATATCAATCCAAATAATTACCTTATGAAGTTGGCTACAATACCACATTAAATAATCTTTACCAAGTCGACTCAGTGCTGACACTCAGGTTTAGAAGACCACTTGAGTGATGTATTGAGACTCGGCAACATAGTGAACTCGGAAATCTCTAGCACTTGGTTGACACTAGTGTTCAATCCACATTGATCACTCAGGAGTTGGCATGGAACTTGGTTAACACTGATGACTCGGTAAGCATTGTCCAAAATGAAGAGTTGGGTTAACACTACAAAACCTTAGTTACTATTGTAGCTTGATCAACACTACTTTCATCTCTACTCAGTTTACATCCCGTGATTGGCTCAGTTTACATTGTCTACAAGGTTTAATCTGTAGTGCTTGGCAATAATGTAACCAACCAAATGGCTAAGTGTTTTGGCACTATTTGACAACTAGTCTAGCCACAGGGTCAACAAGAAGTTAATATTTAATTTTTAAAAATAGAATCAAAGAATACATGATCAATCATGTCAATTATTAAATTTTGATTCTTTACTTTAAATTTTAATATTATTTAAAACAAGTGTCACATAGACTACTCACCTTTATAATTAATTATAGCTCTAATTTATGTAATTAATTGTTTTTTTTATTGATAAATGACAAGAGCCTTATCAATTTTATTAAATTAAAAATAAAATAACAAATTCTTTGTTCAAACGGGCACCGGTAGGAAAGAATGGAGAAGAGAACCTCTAGTCTTTCCCCGGACTATTGTCCTATATATTACAATTCTAAAAGGGGCATACCCCAATAATAGTTTAATACATCTGACTTTCATGTCTTCCTGGAGTATTCATCTTCTCCTTTACTTTAGTACACCAATTTGATTTCCCCTTTAGGTTTCTTCTTTATGTCTTTTCTTATAATAATGTTTGATTATAGTGCTAATATTGTTCCATTCTATCTGTTGTTCTTAATTTAGATCTCCTCTCTCTATTCATGCATCTTAATCCACTTCCAGCTCAAATACCAAATTAGTCTTTTCAAAAAAATAAACACGTTCATAAATGTTAGTCTTCTTCAACCTTTGTTATATGTTTTTCAACTTCATGTTTTAGCATACCTCAATATCATTGTTAATTCCTTTCATCCCAAGTTTAAAATAGTCCGTTACCTCACCTAACTAAGTATACATTGTTCTATTTTTTCTCTAATTTTAAATTCAAATATCATTTTCCTAGAGATATTATAGATTAACTTATAAATTCTAAATACAAAACTACTTATTATGTTTTGCCTCAAGATAATTTTTCTATTTAATATTTACCAAGTACTTAAAAAATGTGGAGTTTTAATCTCCCAAAATTTACACCATCTGTATTATATTAGAAAATAACAAAATTATAAGATATTCATAGTAAAGCAAACACTTCCATAGCGATTAATATATTTCTTAAGATCTTACAGAACTCTTAGCATTGTATTGCAATTTAAATCACCTATCATGCATGATCTAGGGAGAAGTTGAGACCTTATCCTCAATATCTTCATCTTGTTTAGAAATAGGTAGTTCAAGCATACTTGGATCTAATATAGATTTACCATCCCATGCCTCTATTTCTTCTTCTACCATATAGAGTTCCATCCAATTATTACAAGAAGTTGGTCGAATATGAAAAAAATGAAGAATAAGAAAGCTAGATTTCTTCTAACAACTAGGAACTAGCTAAACAATCTATCAGAATTGAGAGATGAAATAAGAGGATATAAAGGGATGAGTTGTCTCTGATCAATAGGAATATCCTAATGACATAGTGTACATATATAAATGCCATTTCTAATGTAATATATCACCTTCTCAATGTTTCAAATATATTCATGTTTGAAAATGTATTTACATAAGGTCAAAATACTTTCTTTATCTTTCTCTAGAAGGCATGTCATAGCCAGAAACATAGCAGGGATATCACTGAGAACTTGTACCAATCTGTGATGTTGACAAATTATTTGCCTAATATTATGTATACAACTCTTCTAATCAAGAAATGTGAGTTATGCAATACTGCCATGAGAAAATTATCCAATATGGGTTCATCGAAGGCAACTTGAGCAGAAGGTCCCTTAAGCTTAATGATCAAATTCATTATGGGAGCCTTGACAAGGAAGGGAAAGAGTGCAAAAATAAGTAAGCACCTCTCAAAGGGTTGGGAAGATTAAAGGAAAAATTCACCAAGAAATATGTAATACCAAAGGCTAATAAGGAGGTCAATCACCTACATCAAGAAGAAAAAAATAAAATGAAAGATTGGGAACCAATGAGATAGGTATATAGAAAAAATGCTTCCAACCAAGATCTACTTAACCCTTATAAACCTCCTTTCAGCCTGCAAATAAAGAATACTATCTGATGATGGAATTAAGATGATAGAGTATCATACATCCATCTTTACTCATATTGTCTTCAATTGAGAAGCAAATAGCATAATCAAAGAAGGGAAAAATCAAGAAAAATAAGTGAATGTAGAAAACAACATATATTCTATTAGATATCCTTAAGATGATTTAAATAAAGATGGGTTGTCTCATAACAAAAGAGCCTTATTACTACAAAAAAGGAAATGAAGTAGGGGGACAACCAAATACAACCATACATCGATCAAACCCCATTTAAAGGGTACCAACAACATAAAGTAGATCTATAAAATATACTACACATATTAATAAGTTGGTCAAAATAAATGTTGGGTGGTTGTTCTGCACGAGGCCAATGGCAGGAATCCTTCGCGCAATTCCTCTCTTGAAAAGCTAATCTTTTGGGATCAACTACAAGGTTTTGTATTTGTCTTGCAACATACCAAAATTCGCTCAGTTGAAGATAAAAGTGATTGTTCACAAGGAGGCTTTCGCTGATTTTTTTTTGATCTTGGAATGAAGTAAAATCAGTTCGCTATCTCAAAATAACACACAAAAGAACAATGTTTTTGTATTTTCTGTTTTTCAATGAATGCAATCTAGCAATGCAACTAAAATGAGTTCCTATTCTAACAATGGGTTAGCAAAGCAAATAACATGAAATTCAAAGCAAATAACATGAAATTGAAATCCTAATAGACATAAGCTACAGAAAACAACACACTGCGAATTAAGCTTTCGAATAAATTGGTAGGAAACCAATGAAAACAAGAGCAGCAATTCCTAGAATCCACTGATGCAATCATCAGTGAGAAACTTTAATAATCGTATGATATTTCACCTTTCATCAAATCGCAAGGCCACAAAAAGTGCACTCATGCAAGATGAAAAGTTATGCAGGCACAATTTGGTGATTTCTTCTCAAGCTAGATACGTCAACAGAATTCATAAATCTATAGCAAACACAGAAACTAAAAGATCGCACAACCAGAAACAATGCAATAAACCTTTGGCTCAATCACAATATGCAAGCCACGAAAAGTGCACTCATGCAAGACAAAAAATTATGCAGGCACAATTTGGTGATTTCTTCTCAAGCTAGATACGTCAACGGAATTCATAAATCTATAGCAAACACCAGAACTAAAAGATCGCACAACCAGAAACAATGCAATAAACCTTTGGCTCAATCACAATTCCATGAATAAAATTCATAAAATGATGACACATTCAAGCAAGAATCACTACACTCCAAATGCGAGCACCAAAAGCATAATTTTATTGCATAATAATGGCGGCCTTTGTTACATATTACAATGGGGTATTTATAAGAAATCATCTCCTCAATTTGTGTTGAGAGTGAGAGATATCTTCATGCAATAAAATGCTTTTAAAATATTAAAACAAACTAAATATATACAATCTAATAGTTAATTTGGTGCTTAGAGGGACTCCATCCATATTTTACTCATTAATTGGATGCATGAGCCCTTTACATGTCAAAAAAAAAAAGAAAATATGAGAGAAGAAATAGGAGGAAGCCTTTAGTCAAAGTAGGAGCATCTAGAGGTGCCAAAAAAACAAGTTGGTCCTTTATTAGGCATGTGTTGAAGTTAAACTGCCGTCAGAATGCATTTTTGATGCATGAAAAGTGTTGTTTTTGGAATAAGCAGTTAACTGTCAGTGCACCTCTGAATTGTGGAGTTGTGGACCTCGAAAAGGTCAAAATCTCAAAATTTTACTGAGTGTCAAAATTGAAATACTGGCATCTGAGTTTTGTTCTTCTTCATCCCAAAGCTACGTTTGGATATTTGCCCTTGAATTTCTCTATCATCTCAATAATCTTAGCCGCATCTGATAGATCTAAAGCCTCATATTTATCTTTTACCTTCTATCTATAATTGTCTACCTCAATTCGGGTGTCAGCAAAATCCTTGATTTTGGTATCCAATTCTAACAATGCTTCTTCAGTCCCAAAGGCTTGTTGGATGTCCTCATCATTAGAAAACTCCACAAAAATCTTCTTGAAATTCTCCACTACTGTCTCTATAGGTAACAACTTTTCTTGTTCCTCATCTTCAAAAATATCCAAGCATGCATCACTGTAGTGTCTCTCTGCTTCCAAAATTCACTCTCAGGCTTGGTCCTTGAGCCGATGAATCTCCTCATGTAATGTTCCCATTACCTTATTGCTATCTGCTATCTTTTCTATCCAGTCATCAATCATGTCTAATTCTTCTCTGGTAGATACATCAATCAAAACCTAGTATCTTTGGCCCTTTATGGCTTGTAGAGTTTGTAAATCCTTACTCTAGGCCCGTACTTCATCCATAATACTAAAGTCCTACTTCAAAATTGTTATGATTTTATTCACATTCTCCTGCGTAGCATGCAATAACTTCAAATTCCCTATGATGATCGTAACACCTTTCTCCTCAAAAATTTCCCGCAACTGCTGACAAGACTTCAAAAATGGATCAAGTTGTACACCTCCCCCTTCTCTAAGTACAGTTTTCAAGGTCTGCTCGGGGTGTTCAGGATCTAGGGGACCAAATACTTTGGCTAGATATCCCTTTAGGATATCAACCTACCTTCGAAGTGCTTGGAGTTTGGTCTCATCCTGTTCCATATGATTAAGGACCTCTTTGACTCCCAAAGTCATCATTAATCAGGCTGAATCTTGTGTAGGTCTTCCCAACATGACATCCTTCAATTCATAATCCTCAAGACCAAGACCCTCTGCATCTGTGCCTTCAAGAGAGAGAGCTACTTGTGCAAACAATTCTTGGTTCTGTGTGCTAGTGACAAATGCCAATGGTGTTGCCTCACGTAATGGAGACTTGAGTTTATTCAAAATCTTTGCAATGTCACAAATGTCTTCTTCTGAAGCACAAATTTGAGGCTTAGTACTCCTCATTATTTCCTTTTGGATCCATCTAGGGATGCGTCTTACTGAGGACCTAGCTCTTGATGACGAAGGAGTATGTTTTGCAACTTCCTTCCCTTTGTCACTCCTGCTAAGAGTTATATCTAATTAGGAGGGCTCTTCTTCAGTAGCCTCAATCTTAATAGACCCAGTAGCCTGAACCTCAGTGTCTTGGGAAGGCGATTGAGAATATTGCACTATTTGTCCCTCCTTTGACACTTCATCGGTCGTCATTTATTTTGGTTCCTCTTCTTGTGATGGTTCCTTCTAAACCTACTCTTCTTTCAAACTCAGAGGTAGAGGAGTCACCGAGCCCTGTTCTACTACTATAACTCATGGTGGAAATGGAGGAGTAAGATCAGGACCCTGTGTATCTACTGGCATTTGCGTCCAGTCTTCTTGTTGAGGTTCACCTGTAGGGGTGTCCTTGATCTTATCCCCAATCAACTCTGTACGTACAGGCATGAAATCAAAATCTGACATTGAGAAAACATCATTTCCCTCTTCACTTTGCTCATCCACCCACTATTGTACTTCATCTTCCAAAGAAGAGAGTTCTAAGGGTTCTACTTGAGTGGATGGCGGGGTACCTGTGGCGCTCTTTCTCCTTTGCAACTCTATGGCTCTAGCTAGCTGAGTTCTTCCCTATAGGGGCACTTTTTCCTCTTCCTCTTATGATTCTTCTTCTTCCTCCTCTACATCTCCCTTTGGAATACTTTTAGGAACAGATGGGGAAGGCACCAATCTTCTGTTGATCCTTTGCCTCTTTTTCATCTGAATCTTAATTCTCTTCTTTTGTTTCTTGGAAGTAGAAGGAGAAGCTGGCTCTTCTTGCATAGGAGGAATGGATGACTATGAAATCTCACCCTCTTTTGGTTGGTTGGACACAACGGGAGGCAACTGAGGTTCATCCTAGACTTGAGTAGCTCCAGTATCCTTGGAACCTTGTGCACTCTGTTCTTGCTGCTGGGGAGGTGCTTATTCTTCAGCTTGTTCTACTTGAATCCTCTGAGGAGAAGTCCTCTTTCTTTTATTCTTTCTCTTCCTTTTAAGAGGGTAATAATATCCAACCAGGCAATAAAGCTAGTACATTGTCTTTGGCCTGATAGGAGACTAGGTTACAAAGGTAGGAATTGTTACTTTCTTCCCTCTACCTCTTTCTGGGCAAGCATGTGCATGAAAGATCATTTTATCAGGAATTGGATCAAGTGGAAAAGGTTTCTTGATCCAATCCTTTGTCATTCTGATGGCATGCCTCGCTCGATGATTAATATCATCGGCCTCCTCCCTGTTAACCTCAACATTCATAATGGGTCTTTCACCAATTTTGTCTACATTGAACAAGGGGTTTAGTAACTCCTTAGAATCTTGTTGCCTTATTTCCTCTGGGATGTTCAACTGGAGAGCCTTTTCTACTAGATACAAAGTCATCCTACAATAGTCCCTAATGCAGACATCATAGTCATTTGTGGCATTCATCTAGTGATTTTCAACAACATCCTCATGATGGAAGTCCTTTCCTACCAGACTCTCCACTCTCCCAACATTGTCGAAATAGGGTTGGGGAGAGTTGTATTCTTCAAGGGGATAGTTCTCCCACTCCCACTCGAAGAACAAAATATCCTGCTTCCTCTTCACCTGATATGGTCCAATGACCAATGGCCATGCCCAGCAAGGTCTCTATTGCCTCTTTATTTTCTCATATGCCGACTCAATCTGTCGAGAAATCTCCAATAGTACCAGTTTGTCACTTGGGTATCTTGGGAGCTTCTCAGGATTGATGGAGGCACCAACTACTAGAAGATATGTGAACGTTTTGAACTGGATAAAGTAGGCTCCGAGAACTGTAATATGTGCTTTGGCTTAATCTGATAACCTCTTCCCATAGTCTCCCTCAATGAATCGAATGATTGCAAAGATGAACGTGTCATTCACAATTCTATATTCCTTACTTTGTGTTGAGAGCTTCTTCTTCACCAGCTAAGGGTAGACTATATATGGTCAGGCATTGGGATCCTGCATACTGCCTCTCCTATACAAACTAGGATAGTTTGTCGCTCTTGCTGCAAGCAGGTATACCATGTAAGAAGTCATGTAAAACTTCTTCTTGTCCTTCATCATCCTCAATTTCTCACACAAGTTTTCACTTAGTGTGGTGGCCCAGTCTAATTGATGCAGGAGCATCTTGCATGGGAAAATTATTGGGAAAAAAAATTGAAAAAAAAAAAAAAAAATTTGTGGAGGAGAGAGAAAGTGACAAAAATTAGAGGAGAAATAATAAAAAAATAAAAAGGGGAAAAAGGAGAAAAGAAAGAAAAAGAGGATTTCTATTTTCGAGGTGCATAGGTGGCATAATAGAAAAAATAAAAAATAAATGATTGTCATTCCATTTATCGAGGTGTGTGGGTAGAATTCTAGAAAGTTATGAATATTGTAGAAAGTTGTGGATATTGTAGAAGGTTGTGGAAGTTGTAGAAGGTTGTGGAGGAATTCTAGAAGCTTGTGGATAAGTCATGCATGGGGTGGTAAGTGCCTATTTAAGCAAGGCATATGAGCATTTCTAATCAAGCTCAAGGAGTAGCTTGAGAAGTGGAAGCTCAAGGAGAAGCTTGAGGAGTGGAAGCTCAAGGAGAAGCTTGAGAAGTGGAAGCTAGAGAAGGAGAAGCTCGGGAAGTAGAAGCTTTGGAAGAAAAGCTTGGAAAGGTGAAAGTTGTGGAAGGTGAAGCTTGGAAAGCTTGGAAAGTTTCAAGGTGTGAAAGAGAAGGAGGAAGTGAAGAGTGAGTTTTCCTGAGTCTATGGACAGAACGCCAAATGTGAGGCAGTTTACAACAGGATTGTGATAGAGTTGTGAGTGTGTAGACAGAGCGTCGAATGTGAGGCAGTTTGCACTTGGATCTTGGATGAAGTTGGAGAAGAGCTAGTGACTGTGATTTAGAAACAAGGAGGTTTCTTGGTGGCTTGCGAGCACAAGTTGAGATCTTAGAGGTTTCTACCAGAGTGTGGATCTAGACTAGCTTGGGTTTGGATTGGATCTTGAGAGATCTTGTAGAAATGTTATTGTAATTGCTAAGGATTTTCAAGTTTAATAAAATTTCTTGGGAAGCATTTATCTCTCTCTGTCTTCATATTGTTGCATTCTTGGTTGTGAGTTGGTAAGGGTGGTGTGGCCCTTCATTAGTAGTATCAGAGCGTACCTTCGTTAGTGGTATCAGAGCCATACCTTCATCACTAATGGTATCTTGGCCTATTTGATGGTCTCAATGAAGTTGACCATAAAAGTGTTGAGGTGGCCTGTTGTAGGTAGACCCATGACTCTACTTAAAAGAATGATAGAGTATCCAATGTCCTCCTTCATGTATCCATGAGTCATGTCTACTTTGCTAGTTATCCTTCCTCGAGGAGGCTTCTCAATGAGGTAAGAAGACTGAATGATGTCAATCGCTTCCTGTTGGTGTTCCCCGTACCATCTCTCAGTTTCTTCATATGAGAGTCTAATGAACTGGTTTGTTCTTGGGAGATGGAAGACCCTCTCAATGTTATCAGGTTAATGATCCAACACAACTTCTCCTATGATGCTTTTGACGACCCTTTCTTCAGGAACAAAATGTTGTGCCAGGGCCATGATTAGTTCTGTTGATTGTACTGACATGGGATGCGATGCTACATTCACCAACCTAGAACAGATCAATGAGGATAATAGTGTAGATCTCTTTGTTGGTTTGTTACAAATTCTAAGGAATTCCCCTAAATCTGTGTGCCCTAAATCAGTATCCCAAATTTTTGGGTGGTTATCATGAAATCTTGATTTTGAAGGAATGCCTTGGAATTTGAAAACAACAGGTTTGGGTGCCATTCTAGATGTGGACACCATTTGGTCACCTGCACGTTGTGAGAAAAATGTTCATTAGTTCAATGATAAAACTTTATATATAAAATGTAAAAACTTTGAATTGAAATAAACAAAATTGAAATGCTCAATTTGGGCATTTTTATTTATTTATCATTTTTTTAAATTATTATTTTTATTATTATTACTTATTTATTTATTTTTAAATGTGGGTGTAGGCACACTGTAGGCACGATGGGTTTGTTGCAGGCGCAAGAGGCGCGTTGTAGGTAGTTAGGGTTTCATGCAACACTGAGGCTAGGCACGCGGCACCCATGTGAGACATGTGCATGACACCCATGTGAAATTTGCGCACGGTGCCAAGGCCAGGCACGCGGTGGCATCACTTTATGGCGTGTGGTGTCGAAGTGGATGAGGGCACATAATGCCGCAGTGGGGTGTGAGCATGCGATGCCAAAGTGAGGCATGCAGTGCCATTAGTAGAGTGACTGAGGGTGCTTTTGTGAAAAAAGTGGGGGTGCACGGCACCATTAGCAGGGGGTCGAGGGTGTGTGGCGCCATGTGAGTAGTGTGCGGCACCATGGAAGTAAGGGGTGCACAACTCCATGTAGATAGTGTGTGGTGCCATGAGTGGTGTAGAAGAAGGCATTGATGCTTATGGTGGTGTGTGCAGTGCCAAAGTGTTGCGGCATCAAAGGGCCCACACGCAAAATAGTAGAGGAGGCAAGGTTTTGATGTGTTACCTTAAGTGTGCAAAGGAAACAAAACTCGGCGAAGGAAATGTGTGAGTAAAAAGAAATGAAGGGAGTGGGGTTTTATAACCCTCTTTGCCGGGCGAGGTGCATAGTGCAGTCGCGCCAGTGCACGATGCACTCTTTGCCCACGTGCATGCACGTTATGTGTGATACAATTTTGTGATTTTTTTTGTCCTTTTCAAATTTTTGATTTTTTTGGTTTTTTCAATTTTCTAATTTTTTTGTGTTTTTCCAATTTTTTTATTTTTTTGTATTTTTTGATTTTGATGCTCTTGACTTCTAATATTTTTCTCTTGACTCTCGAACTATGAGTTCAGGAGTCAGAAAAAAAAAGGTAGGGGGTCCCCATTCCTAGGGAGGAATGGGGCACGTGTTATGAGACCACAACAATAAACATGTAAATTAGTGACCAAAACGCAAAAAGGAACTGAGATCAACCTTGCACAATTAGGGATAGTTTGGAGTCTTCCAGTAGACCATGATTATGTCTTCCGCTTCTTCTAAGTTGAATTTATCTTTCTCTTTCCTAGACTTGTTAAAATTCGGTAAAGAGAAATCCAATTTTCTTAGATCCAAGGATTCTACTCCCAGTTTAATGAAAGATTTGAATGCTCTAAGATAATTGAGAAGCTAGTCCTTAGTTTGGTCTTCCATAATACTTCTCCATCTCAGAAGAAACATTATACATGCTTTCATCTTTGATCATTCTTTGTTGAACATATTGATATCCCTAATATGCAGAATAGGGCACCTAGGCACTATTGCATGGGAAAAACTACCTAAGGGATGAGATAATTATTCCTCAACATATGGTATTTTCAAATTTATGTCAATACTCAAAACTGCATGCTCCAGCCTCTCCAACTAGGTAGGATCAAATAGATTGTAACATAATTGCAGAATGTCCCATTGATCAATTTGGGCTTTGGCCAAACATGCTATACATGACCCCAAGATCGAACTATTGGTGTGCCAGGTGCATTCGTAATTAAAAACCTTTTTCCCCTAAAGCTCTATTGACAACTACTCTAGTCATATCGTCAATGGTATTAAGGAGTCTATTCCAATGCTATGGCTTAACCAGACCCATAAATGCCATGGTTCTAGCCTTACTTGCATGGAACAAATTTATAGTAGCCTCCATACTAAGCTAACAAAGAGTAGAAAATAGAAAATATCTTAAGAAACAACTAAACACCCAACTAAGAAGGTAAATGTTGAATACAGTTAATACAACTCTACTTTGTTAGAGTAATAAGATATTGCCTTATTTATTAAATCATGTTTATTTAATTATTAAGTCACTTATTATCTCTAGTTTACTTAAGCTAAACTTTAGTCATATAATAATTAATTATTATCATGCAACATAGGTTTTACCTATTAGAGTTTTGATCTCCTTTTATTTAAGGATTAATCTCTTTGTAAATTTATTCATTCACTTTTGATAATAGAAAAAAGAGAGATTTCTATTATCAAAAGTGAATGAATAAAATTATGAAGAGATCAATCCTTATAAAAGAATATCAAAACCCTAACAGGTAAAACCTAGGTTACATGATAATAATTAATAAAATAATTAATTATTATATTCTTAAAGTTTAGCTTAAGTAAACTAGAGATAATAAGTGACTTAATAATTAAATCGAAATGAGTTAATTAATAAGGCAATATCTTATTACTCCAACACCTCCCCTTAAGATAAACTTAGGGAGTAGCTAAAAACCTAGAAACTACTACTGAAAGGAAATTGGGTCCCAACAACAAGGTCTGATGAGGTACCCAAGCACAACCAAATCTCTAAAAAGAGGAGAAATAGGAAAAACCACATGGGAAAAACCCTACTCCAAAAAGAGATGGAAAGAATGTTCTAGAAGATTAGAACAAAAGGATGATCATGAAGAACACCACTAAAGCATGAAGCTGCAAACACTACCAAATTGCTGATCTAAAGAACCTCCACTGTATAGAACATGACTAGGTAGAGAAGACTAAGTTTGAAGAGCTGATCAATCAAAGATGGAAGGTATCTTCATGGCCTTTTAAAGGCAGCTAACTAAAAAGCCCTAGAACAATCTAAAAAGGATCAAGAACAAACACAAGGAAGAATCCATAACAACTAATAATGATAACTCAATAGAGATACAGAAAGGAAGGCCTAATGACCCAAACTAATGAAACGTGCTATGAAATAATGATATAGTCCCAAAAGATCCACGCCTCTTTAAGGCATCTCGCAAAATTATAGACATTCCTCCCATTCACAAAGACAATTAGATAGACAAAAATATTTATTCATTTATTTTACTCTATGACTCCCCTTCCTCATTATTTACTTTATGACTCCCCTTCCTCTTTTAGTTTTTTACTAATCAAAATTGTGGTCCTTTACTTATATGCAAGGTTTCTAGTTGATGTATTCATGATTACTCTTGATATAAATTTAGTTCTCGATATCCAAGGGTTGTATTAATGTAATTAATTATAATTTTAATTGTATTATATATCATTTTAAAAAAAAAATTAATTTTTAAATATTTAATATAATTAATAATTAATTTATAGGTAATTAGAAATTCATCTAATATATACTTATAATTAAGTTTATAGTTATTATGTTAAAGTTAGAAATATGTTCAGAATTAGTTTTTTTAAATATTTTTATTTAACATTAATTTTTAATTTAAAGTTGTTGTATGAGATCAAAAAAATTAATACATTTTTATTCACATTCTTAATTAAAATTATTTTTTTGATAGGTAATAGACCGAAGCCTAGATTATTTGTTATTTATTTGTTATTATTGTTAAGATTAATTATTATTTGTTTATCTCAAGTAGATTCAAACGCAAGACCTCCTCAATGATAGTCTCACAATTTACCAATGCAATGTAGGCTCTTGCCTCAAACTCTTAATTAAACTACTTGAATTCAACTTCAACATAATTTTAACAACAAAATTGAATGATAAGAAGACAAAATAAATAGTGCCAAAATAATTATTCTTATTTAAGCGTTGATGTTTGGTTGCTTTAGTTGAATAAACTATGAGACTAAAATGCAGAAATGTGTGTGTGTGTGTGTGTGTGTGTGTGTGTGTGTGTGTGTGTGTGTGTGTGTGTGTGTGTGTGAGAGAGAGAGAGAGAGAGAGAGAGAGAGAGAGAGAGAGAGAGAGAGAGAGAGAGAGAGAGAGAGAGAGAGAGAGAGATCTATATAAATTAAATATATGAGATATTATATAATTACATAATTAGTTGTTATCATATTAATTAGATTATATTGTACAGACATGTCTCATGAGAAGTCATGTCTCTTCCTTAATATAAATAAGAGTGATATCATTGCCATTGGAAAACATATACCATAAGAGGCAATGCAAATACATTTGTAGCGAACATTGAAAACCAACATGGTATGAGAGCCAGATTGCAAATGTAAGACACAAAAGATTTAATTCCCATAGATTACCTTGGATTTAGAAAGAAAATTGAGCGATCAATCTGCAGATGGAAAATATGCATGACTTTCTCTGCCCCACTGGAGTTTGACGATACATGAGAGACTTGGTTTTGGAGTAGTAATTCAGTTTAATGAATCTTAAAGAGAGATGAATAGTTTGAGGTCCAGGAGACAATCGACAACGATCGATGTAAAGACAAACACAACAAGAGTTCTAGTCGAGCACAAGTCCCTACCTTATGCAAGAGCTGGAAAATAAGTGACGAAGGTGCAAGGTTTTGTTGAGAGTATATATTTTGACATTTAAATAATTCAGTTTCCAAAATTTTGTCTTCCTTGTGCTATATTTTGTAGTAATTATAGTGTATATGGGGCTTATTTTACTTTGATTTTTTTTCATGTAGTGGAAATCCTCCTCCTTATTTTAATTGGAGGTAGAGTTGCACTCATTTTATTTGAGTTAAAATCAACCTCCTCCTCTCCCTACATGTTTGCACTTTTCAGTATCATATTTTTCATCTGTAAAATGTATATGTCATGTTGACTATTTAGAATTTGTCACTTTAATGTAGAAATATAATGGTAAACCCAAATTCTCCAAGGTCCATCACCAGTCACAACACTAATTAGCCCTTTTGCACAATGACGCCAAGGTGATACAATTTTAATTAGCTCATTATAATGAATTTTAGATGATATTGAACAATAGAAACAATAAATATGTGAAGCCAAAAATATTTTATTCATTACTTGAACTTTACCATCAAGTGGTAAATACTTGTACATATGGAGATGACACCTAATTAAATTGAAAAATAAAACATTTAATTGGGGAATAAAATGTGTTTAACTCTTTTTCAAGTAAATTATTTTTTATAAATTATATTTTAAACAATCTATTTGATTGATTTAAAGTTATTATTTAATTTATCTTAATTGATTAAGGTTACTTTTCCAATTAATTCATTTGAATTGAATTCGTGAACTTGTAAATTCAAGTAAATAAAATATAAAGAGTTTATTCTCCTCATTAAATTAAATTTGACTAATATATTTCATAATAATTTTGATTTTTTATTTATTAGTCTTCCCTATCTATAGGCAAGGAACTAATGTTCCTAATGGTGGTCATCATTAACTTTTTCAATAGGTCTTAGCTAGTTTCTAAAGTTTAAAAATGAGTTTATTTTAAAATTATTTTTCAAATAGAAATTTCTAATTTTTGATTGGTCAGTTGGAATTTCACTAGGTGTAGAATTCAATTTTTGAAACAAAAATTAGGAAAAAATTCTCTAGAATGTTCTAAAATTGTCAAAAGCAAAAATATAAAAAATCAAACATTTCTCACATCTAAAACCATCCACAACCTTCTAGAGGTTGTCTGGAAGCATCTTGAAACACAAGAATCATGATCCTTATTCCTTAATCTCCCACAATCATACCATGCTTATATAGGCTTGAAAGGAAAACTGTGCAGAAATAGTATGCATACCCCTTGCAACAACATCAATTATGCCCTTAAGAACACTATAACCCTTGTAGCATTTGAGCAACACAATTTCTGACAGCAATCTTGATGGGATGACTTCCTCACAACACTAAGTTGCATTATAACCATAACCCCCTAGCCCATCTATACAACATGTCCATCAAAAACATATAGCATGCCCTAGCCTATTGCCTTGTGCCCTTTCTCTTTAGTGAGATTTTGTTGTCTTTCTCCAAAATTTTCATGGAGAATTTATATTGGAAGGGTTGAACATTATATAGGGGAGACGACCCAGTACTTGAATGCATTCCAATAGTTGTGATAGGAGTTGTTCACTTGATACCTACACTTATTGACTTAATGTCCAATTTTTTTGACAACATTGTACCAATACTTGTGACTTTAATATTGTTATTACAATGCTAACTACCCAAAGTTGAATAAAATGTACCCTTAGTTATAAAAATTAACCAATGATGTGATGCCACATCAGTTGTTCAATTATGGGTACCCTTTGTGCACGACCATTGGTCTCACTTTTTTTTTTGGGTTATTTGGACAACTTGGCAAAAAGCATGTTGATGTGGTATCATAACGGGTGACGTGGACTTGAAACCTTAGTTATAAGTAGATGACTCACCAAGTAAGTTGCTATAAAAAACTAGGAGTGATTTGAAATTTTTACGTAGGGTTTTGATAAGTGCGAAGTTAGGGTGTTCAAGTATTGGGTCCTCTCCCCTACTGATTGAAGACTAATGAAGAAGCTCAGGGTCAGCTCATCCCTTTGCCCATTCTAAGGCTTCCCCTTCTTTCATCGATGCACTCACACAAACATAATGGAGTCATTCTCCTTTCTAGAATACATTTGAAAATCAATCTCCTTGATCATTATAAAAAATAACCAATTCAAAATTCTTAAAATGAAGAGATATAGGACTTTGACTAATAGTTAAATTCTAAAGACCAACGACCTAGTGTAAGCAACAATAATCTTGAGGCAATGATGAAGCAACAGACACAACATGCATTTTTGAGCCCTAAATTTCAATTATTAAGAAGATAGAACCTCTCAACAAGTGTGGGAAGACAAGACTACTGTTAAGCCATAACATAACCAAATTTATGTTGTATTTCAGTTGAACTTGATTCCTGAGGCTAACAAATCCTTGGAAATGTCATGAGATCCATCAAACACTTTGCCTTCTTTAGGGGAACCCTTGAAATTGTTGAGATCTAGCTCAAAAACGTGATCTCTAAGGCTTCTATTCACTAGTCTATGGTTATTCTAATGACCTATATTATAATAGAGGATTTTGAAAAGAGGGTTTGAGCAAAAATAAGCAGCGCGTCACAATTTAGGGGAACCCTTGAAATTGTTAAAATCTAGCTCAAAACCATGATCTCTAGGGCTTGTATTCGCTGGTCTATGGTTATTCTAATGACCAATATTATAGCAGAGGATTTTGAAAAGAGGGTTTGAGCAAAAATAAGCAACGTGTCATAATTTATTGTGCATTTGCCGAAGACAATTGCAATTATAAAATATAAAATTTTAGATACAATTATAGATAGAAAAAGTTATAAACACTGGAAGTTGTATGTATAGTAATTATAATTTTTTATTATTATATTTTTAAAAATATATTAAAAATAATAATAAACAGTATGAAAAAAATTAAAACAACTTTAATAATATGAATATAAGATTATATAAATTCATTTTCTCTTTTAAAGCATATATTTAACTTTTTGAGCTTGATTTTACTCATAGTTTTTTATAAAAGAAAATTAAGATTTAAAATTTATCAATTTTCATAGATTTTATTTCAATTTGAAATTTAAAAAATATGATTGTTTAAAATAAACTTTTTATCATAGAATAGAGGGAAATAATTACTTTGTGAAGATTAGAAAGAGAGGTTCTACAATTTGTTTATTATGAAATACAAATAAGAATGTGTTTCACTATAAAGTGTTTGAGATATTATTAATGATATTAACATCAAAGTGGTAGGTCACTTTAAAAATAGAAAAGATGGAAGAATTTAATATTATAATCGACATGTAGAAAATCACCTTGTAAAAGAAAGTTTAGATGTCTTTAGTTTCTTACTAGTCATACTAATATTTCTATGTTATACAAGTGTAAAGTGTTAGAAATAACAATGCAAAAATAAACTCTGAGGGGGAGGGGGGTGAATTAGTACTTCAAAACTTTAACCATAAAACATTCACCACACATCCATCTCACAATTTGCATGTAAACTGAAATAGCTAACTACACATGTTCATCCATAGCATGAAACAAATATAACATGTGACACAAGATATTTGGTTACCCAGAAACCCTCCAATGAGGAGGTAAAACTCGGGTGGGGATGACACCCATAAATCTTCACTACTACAGTTGTAAAGTGTACCCAATTAAGGTTACAATTGTTTGATCATAAACTATGATCTACCTTGTGAAAGGTCTACCCTATTAAAGGTTTACAAAGCTATTAAATCTTACCCTATTAAAGGATTTCAACATCCTACTAAAAGTGTACTTTGTTAGAGGACTTTAACTCACAATAAAGTAAGTGCCCTGTTAAAGGATTTACAAAAGCCTATTAAGACTACTCTATTAGGAGATTTTCATTGATTCGGGTCTGTTAGAATGTTTCAGCATTGATCCTTTAGTTAGCACTCTGTTGTTAGATGTCAGATCTTCTCTTTCCTGATGTGTACTTGATCCTTTTGATCAAATATGTCTCCTCTGTCCTCTCTCTACTTTCTTATGTTCTCTCTAACTGATCCTATAATTCATAACATAATCACAACCTCCATAGCCACTACGAATGCTCTCTATACTTAACATTCACCTCTCTTGTGTCTCCTTCTCTTTCTTCATGCATTACAAATTTTTAGGGTTTGTCTCCTTAAGTAAACACAAGTTGGCTAGGCTTAGGTTAGAATCAACGAATGAGGTTGATCCATTTTTCCACTTAGAACATCCCTCAATTTGATTGGTTTCATGTACTACATAGGGATTCATAATATACACCTATATACATCTTCTAGAATCATAAAACAATCCCTAAGTCGACCCAAAAATGGTTTACATAGGAGGTTATGTCATTACAAATAACTATGCCAAAAATTGTTCACTCAACAATTGAAGCCTCTGATGCTTGACATCCACTATATTCTTAATGTTATAACTTGGCTCTTGAATGACTTGACATACTCTATTTACTCAACTCATGAGTGAATCGACACTAACTATTTTCTTGACACATACTAGTGCTCGACATTGACTATGTATATTACTCAGCATGTATTGTCTAGCAACTTTATGCTTGGCATGCTTTGATCACTCAGCTCACACTGATTGCTTGGCTTGCACTGTAATACTGATAGAATAATGACTAAATGTTTTTTCACTGCCTTGTCAAAACCAACATGAGATTAACAATCTCCCCCTTTGACATGAGTGGAGAAAACACTTTATCATGCATATACACCTTAACTATGAGCATAACTCAGACAATTTGTATACATTACTCGGTTCCCATACAAAATTTCAAAATTTCAAAAATGTGTTATGCATGTGTATTCCCTTTACTATCCCCTTTTTTATTTGACACTTATATTATGGGTAGTACACTAATAGTGTGTTTGTCCAAAAATGTTTTATGGACCTCCATGATGATCTTCAATGTTGCATGCTACCTCTAGAGAGTGATACTGGATGTCTAGCTCGGCAACAAGGTTAACTAAACCATCATGAATGAAAAGATGAGAATCTTTCTTCATAAATGTTTCAACATAGGCTAGTTCCTTATGCAACACCTCCATGTGTAGGGTAAACATGGATTGGATCCTAATCAAGGTAGCCATTATGTTTGCATCTTGTGTTTGTAACATGGCTAACTGACCTTGAGTAGACAACAATATTTGGAAATGAGATTGGCTTTGAATAGGAGACAACTTAAGAGTATTATCTGTTGTTTGTAGATCTCCTTGCAGTTGGTCAACACGCCTCTGAACTTCTTGTGTGAATAATTTCACATCACAAAGCTTTGTGTAAAGAGAAAATATATTCTCCAACGCCTTCTTCACATCCTCTATCTTGGTTGCTAGCTCAACTTGTCGTAGAGCAATAACACTAGATATCTTTTCAAGAACTTTTGTGTGAAACTTCTTCTTGAACCATTCTAATAGTTTAACGTTTGAGTCTAGGTCTTCATCATTTATCTTATCAACAATATTTACCAGTTGCTCAAGAATAGGTTTATCTTCATTTGGGGCTAGGAGACTAAAAGCACCAGGTAATATGTCTTTTATATCATGAAGCACTTGCTTCTTCTTGTGCTCCCTTCTTAGCAACTCTTGGTGTTTCTTCCTATGTAGAGCTTCTTGTAGAATGCTCATCTACTCGATGGTGATTGTGTTTAGATCAAACTTGGGTAGTTCAATCACCTCATCTAAACTTACGTCTCCATAAGATATTTCTTCTAAGCTCCTTGATGTTTCTACACTTGGCCTGGATATCTACAATTGTGTGGCTTGAGTGCTTGGTCTCTGAAGAACTTGACTACTAGTAGGAGTCATAGAAACTGGTAAGGTAACCAAAATCTGGATGGCAATTTGTTCCACTAGAGAAGTAGTCACCTTCAATTCTTTAGACTTGTCATGTTGTCTTACTTCTATCTATACTTCACCTGCAGTTTGTGGAGTAGGTACAGGACTGGATTCCTGACCTAGTTTTACTTTTGTTCCATCTTTCTCAATCATAACTAAAGCTTGTTTAGTTGAAATGAGTGGTACTAGAGAAAATTCTACTGGTGTTACAATAATAACACTTAATTGTTTAGTGCTTGCACTTTGGTCTTTTGTCATTGTAGTTGTAGGGGGTACACTAGATGTGTCAATTTGTTTCTCCCTTGCTGCTGCCACTTCTACCTTTTCAATCTCATCTATTCTCACCAATATAGGATCTGTGCATAATTGTGCTACCATGGTGGAATTCTTCAATATCTTCTTTAAATCATCCTCATTCAAAGGATTGATGTTCTGAGTAGAATTGTTAGGAACACCCTTGATTTGTATTGAGTCTAGTTGACTCACTTGGTCTACATGTGGAGGACTATTTCTAGGCACTTGTACATTCTATTCATCTTGCTACTCTTCTTCAGCTATAACTTCTTCTATTTTTGCTTCCTTAGTGCCTCCCATACTACCATCCTTTACTGATACCTCTCATGCTTGCTTAGTTGTCTCTTGCTCAACTTTCTTAGGTTCTTGCAATTCTTTCTCACCTTTCTCTTTTATTGCAGGAGTGGGTAACCCATAAACAGATCTCCAAATAGCTGTGCTTTTGGTTACCATGTCCTCAATTTGCTTATTCAGAATGTGGAAAGCTCTATATTTGGGGGCAAATTTTGTTTTGTGCTTTTCCATAGCCTTGACAATCTATCTTTTATCCAATTCAGACATTACTTGGGCTAAAGTTGATTCCCTGATTTGTCTTTCTATTTGTAAACTATATTACCATTTCTGCTCAACTCGATCATTTAGACTCTTAGATAGTGAGTTGGAAATCTAAATAGGAGTTTATTTAAATGTAGCCATCATCATACATATGGCTTCCTCTATAGTATTTTGTTCAACTTTTCCTAGCTTATCAAAATCTATGTGCATAAAACTAGACAAATATGCATTTGATTTTATATTTTCACACAAATTATCTAAGTCAGAGGAGGGACTGTGGCTTACCACCTTGAATTGACTCATTTCATTAGATTTAGTTTTCTCCTCATCTGACTCGGCCACTACAGTGTATTTTCTCCTTTCATATGTCTTCTTTGTTGGTTGGCTTGGTTCTAATGAAGCAATAGTCCTCTTTCCTTTTGGTTTCTCAGCAACCTTGACTTGCTTAGTGATTGCCCTTGAGCTAGATTTGGTAGCAGGTACTACTGGCTTCTGTTGTGAAAGTTTCACAAGCTTCTTCTTGGGTTTCTCTACTTCAGGCTCCTTAGCCTTTCTTTTCTTTTTAGTAGGCTTGGGTGCTTCCTTGACTTCTTCCTCAAAACCTTCTTCATGAACTTCCTCATCTTCCCCTTGTCCTTGAGTGATTACCAAAGGGGTTTGGACTTGTTCTTCCTCTTCATCATCATCATCATCATCATCATCATCTTCTTCTTCTTCTTCTCCCCCTTCGCCAAATCTCCCCTTTAGCTTCTTCATGAGTTTATTCTTTTTCGTTACCACATAAGTTATCTTCAAGTCAATTGTAATTCTAGACTTGGCTTCCTCATAGTTGCCAAATGAGGTGGCACTTTTATCTATTTCTTCTGCCAGTAGAGCTATAATAGCTATATATGCCTCATCATCATTGATCTCATATGGCAAGGGCCTAAGCCACCTGACCCTAGGAATAGTTTCCTGCACATATGTATAATCAACATCAACTAAGAAAAAAACATCATTATAATGCTTCTCAACTAGTGACACTAGAATCCTTAGTCTCTGTTTCATGGATTTCTTAAAATCCTCAAAATAACAAGTCATAATTGACTCAAAGTTATCTCCAAGTTGCTCTATGAATTTTGCAATCTGAACTGTAATAGACCTATTGGTCTTCCAAGAAACTTTTCCAAATGAAGGAAATGTGTTCTGCACATAAAAGAATATACAAACTAGTAAAGAGCAAAATTTGCAAGATGCAGTTTTAGTTTTCCTTATGGCCTCCAAGGTTTTAGATAGTTGTTGAAGTTGCAACTTGGCAAGGTCATAGGTGTGGTCTCTCTTCATGATTTTGTATCCCAAATCCATAGCCATGCAGGACACACTATTCAATCTGCTAGATTGAAATAATTTGTGAGCTATCACTCTCACATCAAAAGCAATTAGGGGGTTTGAGATAGAATTTATAGACATTCCCCTCTTGTTCCATACTGCACTTGTGTTCTTCTCAATTATCTATTTTGAATCACTTTGCATGCTCTTAGGTCTTTCTAGGGTAGGATACCCTATCACTTGGTTGATGATCCTTTTTGTGATCTTAATTGGTCCATTTTCTAACCATATGAAGTTATCATGTATTCTACTAAGCACAATCCTGATCCATTTAGTCTTGAATACATTAGGGAAATCTAGGGCATGTGTCAACCCTTTCCTCTCTATGATTTTGTTCTCTTCCCTTAATACTCCATCATCACAAAGTTGACTGTACAACTCCCTCATTTCCATGCCTCCTAAACTTCTGACTTTGCATGTATAAAAACACCTAACATCCTGAATCATTAAGACTTTTGGTGGTATCATTGATAGTGCACCGGATGGGTCTCCTTTATATGTAATTTTAGGTATTTCTCAGAAAGGTGGTTGTCTTACATCATTACTAATTAATTGCACATTTAAAACTTCCTTTCCCTCTTTCCTAACACTTATAGAAGAGCTAGATGCAATATTTGATACTTAGGGTTTACAAAAATTCAAACAACAAAACTCAACACTAGTAAAATACCTTTCCAATCTTATGAATATGTCAAATTGCAATTGAATTTAGTTCGCAAATGTAGGAATCTCCTATTGCAATTTGCCTTCAAGCTCTTTGTGCTCTCTTTGATTGCTAGTGAATGCAAATGAGTCGAGAAACAACTATATAACCCTTAAAATTTGACAATAAATCCTTAATGCTTATACATCTGTAAGCTTAGTCAATATAGGGTTTCCAACTCACTCGACTTACTCATGATTTCCACTACACTCAATTCACATAGCAAATTGGGCCAATACTACCATACCTTCATTACTCAACAACAACTGAAATATCATTCATACTCGGTAGTAACTGTGAAACCTTTCATGCTCTGCAACAACATGAAAACTAACAAAACTATAGATTTCTTCCAAGTTCTAAGCAATACATTGCATCTTAATTCATGCATATATAATCTTTTTAGAACTTAGATTCTTGGAATTGATGTAAAATATGTCATTGAAATATCAGTCCCACACATACCTTTTGATTGCCTAGTTGGGGGTGATGTGATCATTTGATCCATTAGATGAAGTGACCTCATCTGAACTTGATGTGCTGCAATCTTCCTTCTTCCATGTCTTATTGATCTGCATTTTGACTTTTTTAACATCAACCTTCTCTTTACCTTTATTGAATTCATTGCTTGGTTCTTGTGAACTTGTCAGATAATTTCCATAGATATGACTAGTCTTCAAACAACTAAAGCATGTAGTCTTACTCAACCATCTACTATAATCACTTTTGTAATGTGTTCTAATGCAATTCTTAGGAACATGTCCATACTCTTGACAATAGTGACAACTATACCTTGTGTTGTAATCCCAAATGTAGGAGTTTCCATTTTGTTGTACCTTTGTTTGCTTGTTTGATGTCCAATTGGCATTAGATCTACATTCATATGTTTTATGTCCATACTTCTGACAATTGTGGCAGTATCCTTCAAATCTTTGTGTGCTTGAAGTCTTGGTCCTACATTCATGCGCTTGATGTCCTTGCTTGTCGCACTTATGAAAGTAACCCTTGAATTTTTGCTTAGGGTTTTGATTTGCATTGTTGCTCCTGCAAACATGTGTTGTATGACCTAATTTTCCACAATTATGACAAGTGGGTTTGTAGTTCTTACCTTTGTTGTTTCTTTGTTTACCACTTTTAGATGATTCTCCTTCCTCTGCATTGGTGTACCCCAATCCAAAAGTATCATTGTTGGATCTAGGAGATCTCATCAATTTCTCAAAGTATTTGATGGCTTCACTAGGTTTGTTTTTTATTAGATAAATAGGTTTTACAGGGACCCTGAAACCCAAGAGTTAAAGCAATAACAAGGTTGATAATAAGCGTGAAAAGCCCAGCCAAAAAAGTTCCAGTTCAAAGGCTAAAAATAAGCACAAGGCCCAGCCGACAGACAAAAACCAAAAAAAAGGCTAGGAACAAAAACAACATGAAACGACCAGGGCAAAAGCCCTTACAAAAAGCAAAAAAAAGGCACAGAAAGAAACAAAAGAACAGGCAGAGGCTTCACTAGGTTTGTTGAAACTTTTAGCAAATTCCTTTTATTTTCTCAATTCATTCCTTAGTTGTTCATTTTGTAAGTCTAGGGTTGTGATCTCAACGTCCTTTCCATTTAATTCATGATTGGAAATCATCAATTGATTCATTGTATCTAGTTGCATGTAAGCAATCCTTTGTACCTTTGATGTCTTCTCTTCTAGTCTGTTGGTCAGTGTTCTTTTGTCATCTTCAATCATGACTTTGTCTTCCTCAACATTCTTTTTTCTACTCGGTCGCCTCACATAACAACACTAATTGGGCTTCTTGTTATATCTTAAGATTTTTGAGCTCTTCAATTAGGGCACCATTCTTTTCCATTAGAGCTACAACTACTATCAAACCCACTTGAGTTTCCATTCTCAAAGAATCCAATAGTGTCAACCTCTTTGTATTGTGTGTCATCTTGTTAAATAACCATCTCTTTCCTTCTCTTCAATGAGTGCTTCAACTCATCTCTTACTTCATTCAACTAATGTAGGATAAGTTGTATTTCAATCTTCTAGTTCTCAATAGTCTTTCCTAACTTGTAGACTTCCATCTTCAAGATCTTTCCTCAAAGCTATAAAGATTTCCTTTCCAAAGGACAAGGCTCTGATACCAATTGTTGGAAATAACAATGGGAAAGTAAACTCTAGGAGGGTTGGGGGGGGTGAATGAATACTTCAAAACTAACCATAAAACATTCAGCATACATCCATCTCACAATTTGCATGTAAACTGAAATAGCTAACTACACATGTTCATCCATAGCATGAAACTTATATAACACATGTGACACAAAATATTTGGTTACCTAGAAATCCTCCAATGAGAAGGTAAAACTGAGGTGGGGATGACACACACAAATCTTCACTACTGCAGTTGTAAAGTGTACCCAATTAAGGCTATAATTGTTTGATCATAAACTATGATCTACCCTGTGAAAGGTTTGCCCTATTAAAGGCTTACAAAGACTGTTAAGTTTTACCCTATTAAAGGATTTCAACACCCTACTAAAAGTGTGCCTTGTTAGAGGACTTTAACTCACAATAAAGTAAGTGCCCTATTAAAGGATTTACAAAAGCCTGTTAAGACTTCTTTGTTAGGAGATTTTCACTTATTCACCTGTTATAATGTTTCAACATTGATCCTTCGATTAGCACTCTATTGCTAGATGTCAGATCTTCTCTTTCCTAGTGTGTAATTGATCCTTCTAATCATATATGTCTCCTCTATCCTCTCTCTGCTTTCTCTTTTCTTTCTAATTGATTCTAGAATTCATAACATTATCACAACCTCCATAGCCACTATGAATGCTCTCTACACTTAGCATTCACCTCTCTTGTGTTTCCTTCTCTTTCTTTATACATTACAAATTGTTTAGAGTTTGTCACCTTAAGTACACACAAGTTGGCTAGGGTTAGGTTAGAATCAACGATTGAGGTTGATCCATCTTCTGCTTAGAAAATCCCTCATTTTGATTGGTTGCATGTACTACATAGGGATTCATAATATACACTTGTATACATCTTCTAGAATCATAAAACAATCCTTAAGTCTGCCAAAAAATGGTTTACATAGGAGTTTGTGCCATTACAAATAACTATGCCAAAAAAATTTCACTCAGCAATTGAAGCCTCTGATGCTCAACATCCACTATATTCTTAATGTTGTAACTCGGCTCCTAAATGACTCGGCATACTCCGTTTACTCAACTCACGAGTGACTCTACACTAACTATCTGTTTGACACATATTGGTGCTCAACACTGACTATGTATATTACTCGACATGTATTGTCTGGTAGCTTTATGCTCGACATGCTTTGATCACTTGGCTCACACTGATTGCTTGACTTACACTATAATACTGATAGAATAATGACTAAGTGTTTTATCACTGCCTTGTCAAAACTAATCTAAGATTAACATAAAGATATCTAAATAATGATGCCTCCAATCATATTTATGTTTTGTTTTATAACTAAAAACTAGTCATTAATATTGAATTTACTTTTTAAAATTACACAAATTCATAGTTTCTTTAAGAACATTTTTAACCTTTTGAGTTTGATTTTAGTCATCTTTCCAAAACATTGCAAGTTTAAGACCTTTTTGCTTGCCATAAGTATTTTGTGATCACAATTTCCTATGATGGATATGATTGTATGATTCTTCACTATTTGTTTATTATACTAGACTTTAGACAATACAAATTTTATTGACAACAACTATGACTAAACTAGTACATACAACCTACAAACATGCATATTGTTACATATACCATAGATATGTAAACATCTAACTGCTAGTACATATAATAACCCTTCTTCAAATTCCCCATAGAATGAGGGACTCAAGCTCGAACAAAGTTCTTGTTTATTAATTAGATTTCATAACAAAATACATAACCTGATGTACATCTTTGATTATCTTGAATGTGAATTAAGCTTTTGTTTTTGTTACCATTCACTATTATGGGTTCCTACCTTTGGATGCTAAAATAAAAAAAGATAATGTAACATAATGTCATTCATGCTCAGCCCATTGCATTGTACTAGTTCAATGACATATTAGGCTTGATTCTCCATCAGGTAAAAATGAAGATATGATATGCATTATAGGTAGTCTTAATTACACAAAGCATACTCGTGCCTATTTGTGTTAAACATCATCATTTACATAGTTATAAATATTGACCTAGATGTTTGTTGTTACATGTAGTTGTATTGTTCATTTTATGATTGTTGTTAATGGATCACCTAAACATGGTTTGCACAAGCTATCATAAAATGAGTTTAAGGAAATGCAACACATGCCTTCATTAGAGTGCCTATCAATTTTTTTCAATCAAACAACACTCTAACATGGCTAAAAATACCACATTCCCATTGTAAATCCCTAATTGAACTTTATTAGGGTTCACATAGGGGAAACAACCCAGTCGTTACCCAGGCTAACTTTGCATATGTATAGTTATTAATTCGTATATCAAAATTTACATTTTTTTTAGTGAACCTTCATGGGTGAGTGAAGAGCTTGAAGCTGACCTTTCAACTTTCTTGCATTTACAAAGCTCTTTGTAGAACTCCTAGAGTGTGAGGTGGTCTAAAAGTGTCATTTTAAAAAGTTTGCTTGATGCCCGCCACTATGACCCCCAATAGCCACTATAGTACTTTTTGCACAAATGGACCAATCAACAACCAAGAAAACTAAAAAATGATCAACTATTAGTACAGGTGTGAATGACTATTAGTATTAGTACATATGCAATCATTTTTAAAGCTTTTTATGGTGGTAATTGGGGGGGAAAAGCGACAATTAGAGATGTGGACATGGTAGCAATACGTACATGAGCAGTAACTGGTTTGCTTCCCCTAGTTATCATCCAAATTGTTACAGGGATGTGACTACTTCACGATTAAGAGAAATGGAGTAAATAATTAGCTTTTATGTCTTATTCATAACCATGAGATTTGTTTAATGGAAAATTATTGTTTTCTAGCTCTAGTATAGATGATTGACTTTGCACTTGGGTATCTTGCAATTGTTCCTCTTAAAGAACTTGCTCAAATTCAATGGATTTATTCGGAGCCCATCTTTAAAAACTATCATCAATGTCTACATCTCCTCAAGAAAAACTTCTTCACTTGGCAATAGAATTAGATCATGGAAAGTTTGGGGAGCTCTGCAATGATTCTAGACTTACGAAAAACTCATTTCTAGAACATTTTTGTAGATCGAGAGTCTAGGTGAGAATGTGCCTTTCATTCAACCATACTCTAAATGTACAGTCTGTAGAACCAGTGAAGGGTAACCCACCGAGTCTGACAAGTAGACAATTCATGGTGTTGTGATGAACCTGAATCAACTCAACACATTTCCAATCAAATATCCTCCACAGTTTGACAGTTTTATCCCATGAACTAGAATGCAATACACCCTATTCTTCATTCACAACCAAGGAAGAAATTGCATCAACATTTTTGATCCACAAAGCCTTATGATGCCAACAAATGAGAACAAAATTTTAGGGATTAATAGAATTATGAAGCTGATCCTTTACCTTGGGTAGTGTCCCAATTTTTTTTCCCATTCTCCATATGTTGATCTTGTGGTCATTGTGAGCACTAAAACTTTCATCACCAATGCTCACAATAGCCTTCATGGACCCACTTCCCTATCTCAATCGATCGTGCTCACACAAAATTGGTTGCTTTAACACTATGCTATAAGTGGGGTCGGCTATAGTTGAGCACAAATGTCCTCTCCCACATTCAAAACTACAAGACATCACTCTTATCACTTCTTCTCTTGCCTCAATGACTGATTGGAAATGTGTTAGAGCTTGAAATGTGAGGTCCCTAGTTTTGATGACTATGAGACAGTTATGTTGGATTCCAATTTGAGCAACTGTCTAGATGATGGTTTAGAAAGACCGGTGAGTGTCAAAAGATGGTTGTTCCTCAACAATGAACATCACTTATGTCACCTCTTCCAAAGCAACTTCAAAGATTTCGACTTTGAGGGGAACTTTCCTAAAGTGTTCGAGATAGTTTGAGACATTTTATTTCTAATATTTTTTCATTGAAAATTTATTTAAACCCCTAGAAAAATCAAGATCAACCAATCAACAATAAGAAATTGAAGATTAAAAATTAATTTAAAAATAAAACAAATTTTAACTTTAGAAGTTTCAAAAGTTTTGTTATACAAATTAATTGATAAAGGGACTAAAAATAGCTACTAATCAAAGCAATAATCGAATATAGTAATATATTACAAATGGTGACAACAAAGTAAATACTTTGGGATTTACGACTTGCAACCAGATCTTAGGCACAAGTTTCATAAATACGACTGGGTCTTAATATTATCATTGATAATCATAAAAGGGAGCAATCATGCAGGAGGTGGTCCTGAACCCCTAATCTCAAGTTTGGGATGTAACAAGGTGATGTGGAGTATGAATGATAAATACCATGGAAGGTATAGGGAAGAATAATAGACAATGACATTCATATATGACATTAATGGATAGTTGGACTGAAAGGAATTTAAAAGTAAGATTCATATTAAACGTGGTCACCACTTAACCCCTGTCTCAAATGTGAAAAGAGAATAAGAAAATACATATTAAATGACAACACTTCCTATTGGCACAACCCATGTCCTAACCACCAAATGTTTGAGAGGAAATACCAAATAGATAAGTCATTACGTTATAAAGAGCAATGACAAGTTAATAAATCAAAAATTGGTAAAAGTATAGTTTCCAATGTCAAAATCTTTAGTGGAAAAGGAGAGATTGGTGGTGTTATAGAAAGTGTAGAGATTATTGAAAGATAACCACCCCTAAACAAAGGAACAAATTAGAATGAGATATAACATAATCATAATAAAGGAGATGAGAGAAACTTTACCCAATGGGTAATAAAATCTAAGAAATTTTGATCACTTTGTCATAGAAAACTATAAAGGGAGAATGAATAAGGACATAAGAATATTTAAAAAAAATAAAAAATTTGCAAAGAGAAAGTGAGCTTAGTTGAAGAAGTTGTCAGAATGATGCAATATTTAACAATCCAAGATAGGTATTATTTTAGTACAATTTCTAAGTATTGTATTCCTAAGATAGTAAAACTCTCTTATTTGTATTTCTATACGTACTATAAGAGCTATTTACCTTGATTTTTCCTAAGAATGTTATTGCAGGAAAAGGGAGATTGATTTCAAACTTTGAGGGAGTTTGACACATCTTTATGAAGATTGATATTTAGAGGGAGTAAAAAAGTTCATGTGTGTGACTACATGATTTTAATGGGCCTGCGCTTTGTGTACATCATGAGGAAGTGATGAGTTCCAAATGATTATCACTTGTATTTGCAGAAGTCATTGAAATGTGATGAGATGATGGATATTTTATGATGTCTATGCAAATCATGATAGGTTATATTTTGCATGATGGATGTTCATATGGTAAGTATTATGAGAATGTGCGTGCACATACCTTATGAACATTTTGAGTACATGGTGGATGTTATGCAAATTGATGTTCATGAGGCCATTACACATAGTACTTGTTGAATATCAAATGAGTTGACATTCAAGAGGCCATTACTCACAGTACTTAGTGAATATCTTCCAACTCAACATTCAGAAGGCCATTGCTCAAAGAGTACGTGGTGAATGTCAAATGAGTTGACATTTATGAGGCCATTACTCCCAATATCTTTATATTACTTTGAGATAATATATGGTCATGTATTTATCCTCCCTAGCTAAGAGGGAGTGTTGATGTTTGGTAGCTTTAGTTGAATAAACTATGAGACTAAAATGAAATATATATTGAGAGAGAGAGAGAGAGAGAGAGAGAGAGAGAGAGAGAGAGAGAGAGAGATTGATTTTGTTTTGTTATTATATTAATTATATAATATTGGATATACATGTCTCATTAGGAGACATGTCTCTCTATGTCTTTTCCTTAATATAAATAAGAGTGATATCGCTGCTATTGGAAAACACATACCATAAGAGGTAATGCAAATACATTTGCATATCACCGAAAATCAATGATAAGACTTAAATAGCCATATAATAAGTGAATTATAATGATCCATATTACTTGTTTTAATCCCAAGTTAAAAAAATAAATTAAAAAACATATAACTTTAAATTAAAATTATAATGTCTTTTGATTTCTTTCTTTTGACATCTCATTTTCTACATAAATTTCATTTATAAGATATAGTTATGATAGTATATATATACCTTTTAGGAGAATTAACTTTAAATTTTCTCCATATATGCGGTTAAGGAATTTCGAAAAAATATTGTCAGTCGATCGTGACTGTTAGCCTTCGGAACTAATCATCACTGGTTAACTCTTCAGAGCTGATTATAGCCCGTGTTTGCAACTGAAATTTGCGGGAATTGAATTGTAATTGTGGCAGTGAAGAAGGTGAAATGGAAGACGGTAAGTAGAATTGGAAATAATAAAAATTAAGCTCGCAGATGAGCTCAGTTTCTTTTACTGACGAGAGCGTGAAAAATGACAGGGCAAAGAGTGACGACAAATCCCCAGGCGGTTCTCACTGCGCTCTACAACAAGCGAGAAAAGTTGCACGAAGAGCTCCGAATGGTTGAGAAACAGGTGAACATAATTACAACTCCTTGCACTGCTTGAGTTAGGGTTTTCTATAGACGTGAAAATGGTAGATGTTGTTGTTTGTTATTTACGGCATTTAAAGCTCCAAATGAAAGTTTCTTAGTCGTTATCTATTCTGTTCCACAAAATATGTTTCATTAGGCCACCTTAAACTTGCTATTGACGCCCTTAAACCCAGTGAAGAAACCCAATTTCAGAGAAATGAAGAATATATAAATTGAATTTTAGAAACATTTAAGGACGGGACTTGTAAGTGAAGGAATTGAAGCGCTCTCTTGAACTTTGGTTTGTGGGAGAGTTTCATCGATGTAGATGAAAAATTACAGGTTGCGTGTCTATAGATACGTTGCTGTTCAATTGCATGAATTGCATTGAGAGATTTTGGTATATTTTGATAGACCATCCATCACGACCTTTCATCTTTTCTTTTTCAAGGTCAGTTTCTCTTATTTTTTTCGCTTTAATACAGGTGGGGTTACCTCATTAGGTACATGCCTACGCACATTTTATTAATCACCCCTAAAAGTATAAAACTTTTCCATTTTACTCTACGTAGGGTCATATGCCCCAACATACCCCTTGTGATATGAAGTGTCGTTTTTATCACGTTCTTGGAAGAGCCCCAAACTCCGCGAACTTAATCTTGTCAAAGTGATAAGTGAAAACATTTGCTATGCGTTCTTTTCTATGTTAATGATAGTTTAAACTTTTTTGTCTTAAAAGGAAGTAAACTGTTCTAAATACAATTCCTATATTAATGTTTGACAGGACGTGTGTGTAAACAATTAATTTTACAACTTCAAGATATAATACACAAGAAAATTATATTGCAACACACATGTTTACTTTGGGAAAATCTTTTTGGATGAACTGACTCTCCAAAACATTAACCAAATGTATTCATAGTGACAAAAGTTACAATCATAGTTCCATGTAGTTTCTTGATAGGGGGACGGGCTTGAGTAAGGGGGGATGAGGGGCCTAAGTTTTTGGACAGAGGGAGAAGGTTGGGACGTTTTGCGAGCCAACCTCTATAGAATCTTTGAGCATCTAGAACTGAAATTTGGCATCTTTGTGTGACGCCCTAAACAATCTACAAACCTAAGGAAATAAGTGTCCTCGGTACATGTAATTATGATATTGATGAGTGGATGATGCCTAATGTCAGTCCACTTATCTATGATTATGCTGCATCTACTTGTGACCTAGGTACTCTTCATTTTCTGACAAAATATTAATCTTGGAACAGTTCTTATATGAGATTGTTGCCCTCAATTTAGTCTCCCCTGGTGGCACATATGATGGTCTCACCCCTATTATCTTTTCCATAGGTTCCTTATAATAAGAAGAGCTAGCCACGTGGTTGGCAAAGAAGAATTTGCAAGCACGCTCATCTACCTCATCCTTGGCTTGCATGCTGAATAAACAAGACTTGTCATCTTATGTTTCCCCTTAGGCTCTGCTTCCCTTGAATTTAGTGGACTACCCCCTGCTGCCCTGGGCTTTGCTGGTAAGATTACTTTATATCAAAGGGGCTCTTGGCTCATTTTTTTAGGATTTCAGATGGGCAACAATAATATCTCCCAATATAACTTTTATGAGTTTCAGTGTCACCCCTACCTGCTTCTATACTAGAATTATCAAATGATTCATTTTCACTTTCAATTTCTATGTCAACCCCTTGCCTCTGGTTTGCATCCTCACTTATGCTCTGAGAACCCATAATGGTAATGATGCTACACGTAACGATGATTAAAAAATAAATTAGAAAACCTATATGCTGCTCTCATAATTTGTCAATTACAAAGTATGCAAGTCTAAATGCTTAAGGTGTCTAATGTATTGCTAGTTAATCATGATTAATTAATTTTTCTACTGAATTGTACTGATTAAGCAATATGCAATTACTTAAAGAAAAGCGTAAAGCTGCTGCTAAAGTGGTACTGCTTGGGCAATGAAGGGGACAGTCAAACAAGAGCCAAGCAAAGTTGCAATAAATAAGCTATGAACCCGCCTGCATTTAAGTTCCTTACATAGCTCTAGTCCAAAAAGTGCCACACGAAATTCAGCCTCAATGCTTGTGGCAGTTCCAATATGCTTGGATCTTCTTGTAGTCATCTTTCCTTACTGATCTCACGTGATACAACCATTGCCACTAGGGCCTGATTGAGGCGCCATAAAAAATTATTTTGATGCACTGTATCTCAGTTGGGATCCACTTTACTTCCGCATGATTAACTTTGGAGAGAATAGTCTTAACAGTGAAGGTCAGTCCTGGGAATGCTTTCATCATTTCATTGTCCCAGCTAGTAAAGACTTCGTTTTTCCGACTTCTTGTCTTGATAGAAGTGTTTGTCAGTTTTGTGATGTGTTGCCAAGTTTTCCTCACAAGGATTTTATTTCTCCCAACTGGAGTGCATTTAATGTCTCCAGTGAACGAATTTTCTCATTGGTCTATCAAAGCAATGTAATTTTTTCATTGGCCCACAAATTGATGCCTTATTGAAATTGGATAGCGTTTATGTTTGTAGCTGCAAGTTGTATTGGGGTTATGTTGGAATGATTTTCTCCATTTATCTCAAATATCCTTGGTGGTTCATTTATAAGAGAAGAGACTTGGAGAAATTGTTGCTATAATATTGCAAAAATAATTCCTAATACATTTTTGTTATCATGGTGAATACTTGTGAAGTTTTGTAGTTTTGCATTGTGAGAGTTACCTTAGCTTTCTAAACCCTTATCTTTTTGCATTTTTTTTTGATAGAAGTGGTTGAAGAGCCATATCATTTATTATTTGCATAGATGATATTCCATTGAATGAATAACACAAGTCCTTGTGTGGTTACCAACAAACCACATCATAAAATTGAGTTGTGTCCAACAAGAATAGGAACTTTGGAGTTGCCTTTGTGATCTTCTCACAATCTTAGCATATGCCGAGTCTTTGTTCTCGATAGGACTTGATATTTGGTGTTTCATGTTGGAATACTATGTGATTTATCCTATATGTTGGAGTGGTCACAAAACTCGCATCAACAATACCCATTTGAGGTGGAGAAACAATGTGTTGCAGTTTGTAGGGTTTGTATTATTGTGACCATTGGTGATGAGTTGTGTTCGGCATTGCACCTGTATTTAAAGAACCATAGACTCACTTTAGGCATTTCTTTTGCTGCAACTTCTTGGGTTACTTCTCTTCTTGAAAATACATACCTTCAATCCTTTACAAACATGTATGCTTCTTCTTCAAACAAGTGTATGTGAGGCGATGCTGTTCATAAGGGATCAATAGATGGTCCATACCTTATATGGTGTCTTTGAGGCCTACCTTTATCACCAAATGGATTAGTACTATCACCAGTCTCAAGATTTTGATACTTGGCTAGGTCATTATCGGTAACGCCCCGCCAGGGAACCCAAAAGAAATTAACCTAAAGTTTCACTAAGTTTGCCAAACATATTTTTAAAGATAATAACTTAACAACAACAAATATAAAATAGTGGAAGCAATAACATACACATAAACACATACCATAAAACAGACTACAATTCTTAAGGTTCCCATGACGTTGAATCACATTTAAGTTTAATTAATACTAAAATCAATATATAACACATCCACATTAAAGAATAACTACAAGTACAAATCCATTTAAATAATATACAATTATCTCGAATGCCACTTGGCAATAATCAGAATGCACAATCATCCACTGTACAGGTCACAGGGTATGAAGGCTGAAAGAATATACATCATAAAATAGATTACATCATCTCTTTAAGATCCATGAAATAAAAAACAATACAATAGGTATAACCATCCATCATAGTACACAAGAATAGAATAAAAGGAAAAGTAGAGCATAGAACTCCAGCCACAATATCAAATTGATGGATCTCAATGGTAAAAGTAAAAAGCACTACCACCCAACCTCGTGGTAACCCAAAAAGGTCCACTCCCACTGTGTTGAGGAGATAATCTCCAGTCCCAAACAGGATAACAACCCCAAAAGTCAAATTCAACATCTAAGTCAAGGAAAATCTAAAAGCAATGTAATTCAAATGTACCAAGATACAAAAGACATCTAAACCCAGAGGCAATAATGACATGTAGGGAATCTACTATACAAGTGGGCAAGTGTCATTGCATGAGTCAACTCTAAGGTTACCTGGCTAGTCTTTTAATACTCCGGCCCCCTAGTGACTCTATGCGGAACTAGTATCATTTCGTACTGACAAGACATGCTAACGAAACAAGGTCGCAACTAAGCGTCCTCTCTACTCCCATCCTGGTCTGTATTAGCACTTGAGGCATGGGTGAGGAAAGACGAGACTCTTATTAATTCATTTTACTCTCATTTAATGTAATTTTATCACTTATTAAACAACTTACAATGGGTTACCCGCACAACCACTTTAGGGCTCCGGCCTCCATTGCAAGCCACTTCTCGACATCACATACAGATTACCTACCCTAGGCTCATAAAAATACAATCAAAGAATCACAGTTTTCACCTTAGCCCTAAACAAGTGATTGGAAAGCATCAAAAGACAATTTACAATAACACCTCAGTCCTTTACAAGTAACTGGAAAGCATCCAAAAATAACTAATCGAAGACTCAAAGGTGATATTAGAAGAGATACATCGTTCACCTCAGTTCCACATAAGAACACTAGAAAACAATAACCACCAATAGATCAAACTCCTCATAGAAACACACGACACATTACCAAGGTTGGGTATAAAAGATCAGATTCAAAAACATCATCATGACATCACAGAACAAACCCCCAAGCCTTTGGTAACATCCTGATTTGGTCAAAGCTAAGTCAACCCGAAACCCAACATAGAAGTAAACATACAACATATAGTGTAGTTTCGTAGTTCTATTTGGTTTTGAAAACACGCAGTTTGAATTTACAGTAAGGTTCAAGTTTTCGTTTCAATGTAAGTTTTCGATTCGATACAGTTTATAAAATCCCCATATAATTGAACCCATTTTCACTTTTTAATAACTAATTACACAATTACCATTAACTCACAAAATAACATCTTAATTAAATATCATAAAGTAATTTAAATAATTATTACTAGATTATTAAATAATAATAATTGATTAATTTAAATAAAATAATCATAAGATTATTTATAATCAAAATCATTAAATACTAACATTTTAATTTAAACGCATAAAATCATTTTTACTTATTAATAAAACTTAATTAAACTAAATTAACTAAATTAATTAATAAATACTAAACTAAAATAAACAAAATATTAATTATTAATAAATTTAATAATTAATAAAACTATTGTAAAAAAATTAATATAATTTAAATTTAATAAAATTTTAATAAAATATATTAAAATAAAGTCTGGTGTGTTTAAAGGCCCGCTGACTTGCAGTTGTACGTTATCGCAACTCTCTTTCGATCACAGCAGGTCCTACGTCAGCAGTACTTGTTGTTGCAACAGAACTGTTGTGATCTCGTACGCCATGGGGGTAGGGAGAAGGGAGTGGGTGGAGGGTTGGTGGCCCCATCCACCAAAATTTATTCTTTTTTTTTTTTAATAAAAAAACAAAACAAAACGCGCCCCCCCTCCCCCCCCCCCCCAATTTTTATTTTTATTTATTTATAAAAACGTGATCAAATACTTTGATAGGGAAACCTAGAAAAAGCATTCGAATTTACATTATAGAATTCGATTTTTAATCAAAAACCCATTTGTTTAAAATTTAAACGAACGAGGGTTTCAAAAACTCCATTCCTCAAACACAGATAACTTCGATACGAATATAAATTAAGATTCACAATAGGGTTTCATCAATGATATGTAAATTAATCACAAGATTCTACTTGAATATGATGCTAACATGCAAACATGTAATCCTTGCAAAATGAGTTCCAGAGCTTTGATAAAGAGTTCTCCCCTAATTTTGGGGCTTTGATTGTGCAATCACGCTAGGGAACTCGCTGATCAATTTCTTTTAATATTTTATTATCTTTTACATTTTCATGCACACTTTTTGCAATTTAAAATATCTTTATTAAATTAATTTTCTTTCTTTCTTTAATTTAATTTTCGAGGCGTTTTTGATAGAAATATTTATTAACTTAAGTAATAATAATATTTAGCATTTATTTAAAAATGATCCCCTAAATATATTATTATTAAATTAAGTAAATATTATTATGCTCCAAAATTAGAGCTATAACTTTATCTTTAAATTTAATTCTTTTATTTAATTAATTTTTCTCAATTAATTAAATATTGAATTTTCTTTATAAAATTCCCATTAAATTAAATCATTTATAATTCTTTTAATTTGATTAAATTATAACAGAAAATAATCACAAAGCTACAAGACTGAAAATTAAGATTCATAATAAAGTACAGACAACTAGACCACACTCAAGGGTTAAAATCAAGAATTTACATCACTTGACGAATTCGGAAGGGTAAACAACTCGGGTACTTGTCCTACTTTTTTGGGACAAATGGTTTAGGGATATGATTCGGACTCAAGAGTTATCTCCCCTCTTACCATTGAGATATTGCGATAGGGTACGCTCATCCTGGCAATTAGAATCCATGCATGTACAAACACATATTCTAATCTAAATAGGCAATGGCAAAAAGTGGTACATCGTGTAAATCCCGACTAGCAGGTGACTAAGACTCTCTTCCTCAACCACATCAGGAATGTCAATTATAAAGTAAAACAGACATATACACCATATACATGCAAGTATGGGGTAAGTATTCATAGAAACTGCATATAAATCATTCATCTAACTAATCATCATGAGATAACTGAAATCACTAATTGAACATACATATATCATCATCGAAATAATCATAAACATATTAAATAACTAGTAACTCATCACATATAATCAACTGAGTATGAAATGACATTTAATCTAATCCGGTAACCAAGATCATAAAACACAATAAGAAAACTGGCCTAAAAGAATCCGACAATACAATAGAAAAGTCAAGTAGGGGTATGCATTACATAATCTTCTCTTCTTCCACTACCGTCCAACAAGGCTCTTCTTGGCTTGCATTGCCCCTTTGAGATTGTTTGCTAACTTCTTGATTGTTTGGGGTTCCAATTTCTCTCATTGCTAATCTACATGACTTGATAAATCTCTTCAACCTCTATTTTCTCTATTGACTCTCCTTTAGTTGATGTCCTACCTTCCATACAAATTTGGCGATTCCACCTCATTTGCTCTTTGTATGACACCAGAAAACCCCAAACAGAAAGAACCATCCTGGGAAATATTATCTCGGTGCAAGAATCTGCATTGAACGAGTCCATTGTATCGGTTGATACTTCCATAACAACACCTGATTGATTCAATTTTCTTTACTTTATTTCACATGTTGCTAGCATGTGTGACCTCTTGTATTTACGCTACTATCTGACTACTCGGCATAGGAAACTCTATGAATATTTCTCAATATAGATTATAAAACTATGCTCTCCCAATCATTTCATAACATCCGTAATAGAATATTTTTCAACAAATTAAACCCACATACTATTATAGTATTTGTGGAAAATGAAAATAAGAGAGAGAGAGAGACTACAATAATACTCAAGGATAATAAATAGTTTTACATAATTGTATAAGATCATTTCAAAGCAATATAGATAAAGATCTAATTTAAATATTTACCTTAAACACACACACACACACATATATTCAATCTTCTAACTATATATCTTTAATCTATGTTTTCACATATTATTACTTTATATACATATATAATCACCATACATGTACATTTATATCTATCAATATAAATGAATTAATAATTAATTGTAAACATTTTATAGTGAGGATCACACTCCTAGTACAATATTAATATGTTATTGAAATAACATATTATACCTTCTTGACCTTTTAAACCCCTATAAAGGATCTCTTTATATTTAACAAACATTGTATCAAGTAATTAAATAGCATTATGAATGAAATATATAGTTACATGTATACAAATATACATCTATATATAAATATCATATTCTTATTATTGTCATATAATAATGTTAAGGAATAGAACTTAATATATACCTCCTATACTTACCTTAATGAGATCAGTGGGATTGATGCATTCATCACCTTAGGACTGCCTTGAGTCTCACATCAGCCAAGAGGTAGGTAAAGAGTATGTGCCTCTTCTTTAATCTTACTTGACAATGAAGTTATTGCATCACTTATTTCTTTGATTGGTTGTGGCAATTCTGATTTATCGATATTTATTAATAACCATAGACAGTTCGGTCATTAGCAACCTCTAGTTCGCTAATTCTTAACTTTCTTCAATTTCCTTCACATTACGTCTAGAGTCGCCGACAATTGATCTTCACTAATTGACTAAATAACTGACCGAATTGCTCATTGTCCGCAGCCATAATCCCAGGCTATCAAATTTCACAGAGGCCGACAGAATGCGATGGGAAGAAGAAGAGCTCAAATCATATGAAACTGTGTGAGACTCATTATTCGTTGGTCAAAGTCAATGCCTTTTCACAATCATTAGATATTTTTGAATCACATGATCCCACAAAGTCCGTTGATTGTGCACACCCTGATAGTTAATCCCAGAGAAACTCCCATAGATATTGATCAAAATAGTTCTAAGATGCCTAATGTAATCATGCCAACGTGTTTGTTCTTAATGGCTATGGTGATGCAAACAAGACTAGTTTTATTCCTATGGAGCCTCTATGCAATATAGTACTGCATGTCACCTTTTGTATATACATATGTGTTGATGCGAGTTCTGTATCACTTACATAACATATTAGCAATTGAACATTTGATATGGAGTATCAAACATACAATTCCTCTCTTGAAAAGTTATTGCTCATGGGATATGAGAATAACTCCAATGTTCCTTACTCTTGTGGATACTGGCTTAGTTTTATCGATGTGATTTGCTGATAATCATGTAGGCGGCCTTACGCTATTCTTTCGAGGATGACTTGGACTTTGGTGGGATGAAGGTGATGGTGGCTTGGTTTGTGAAATGTGCGGGTGGCAGATAATGTTGATGGTAGTGATGATGGAAGGTGTGTCTACCAGTGATGATGTTGATGGGAAAGCGATGGTTATGGAAGGTGAATGGATGTGCTCTGATACTTAACTTACTTCTTTAAGCTTTGACTACCCAGCTACTCACTATTCTACTCCTACTCCTATGGATGAAAGGTTAGCAAATGGACGGGGATCGAACCTAATGAGAGCTGACCAACGGCCTCACTTCCACAAGTGCAATGATTCAAAGGAATAATAGACTAGTTTACCACACAAAGCTTCCCAACCAGCCGCTAGGATGCTAGTGGTCTAGTATTGATCCCTATCAAAAATTTACCAATGCTACCATACAACTATCCATCTACTTCACTCCTACTTAGCAACTTGAAATGAAACCAACTTTAACAACTTGAAAGGAAATCTAACTAAGTGGAAGTAGAAGACATGCAATAACACCCAATGTTCTTAATCAACATGCCAATCGCAACAATGAAAAAAAGAGCAATTTTGGTATTATCTTCGCAACAATTTCTCCAACACTTTACAAATGAGAGCAAATGGCCTTTTATAGGGGCCAGAAATACAACGGACGGTGGAGATCAAAACAAGATCAACGATCCAGATTGGATCTTCAAAACCCTAATTAGGGTTGCCACCCCATCGGCCAATGAGAAGCTGCCACCTCATCAATGGACCAATGAAAAAAGTGCAAAAAGTGGCAACCAATGAGAAAGCACCAAAATGGCGGCTAATCAGAAATAGACACTTGTCCTATTCTAGAAGAAAGGGGAAATTTGCCACTTGGGCTTACATCAGAGGATCTTCTAATATAACTCTTCCCTTTTCTTTCATTTTCTTAGCTAAGGCAATGAACTTAGCTAGTCTTTCGTTAACTTCTTCCATAGGAGGACAAGGTGTGTGCTTCGCCCTGAGTTCCGTTGACTTCGCCATGCTACTCGCTTCTTGTAGTATCCTTTCGTGATCCTTCTCATATTCCTTCGCAAATCCAATAAAAGCACTGAGAGAGGAAAGGGTGCCCAAATGTTTTTTCTTGATAGCAACCTTTCCTAACTCATCCAACTTCGATCCAAAATTTGTCTCGTTGACATCCTCTTTGCCAAGGGGGATTGTCCTTCCTTTAGTCTGTCCTTCATCCGTATCATGTCCACTGTACCGATATTGGTGTCGGTTATTCTCTTCATTTTCGAGAAGAAGGGCGTTTTGGGCATCATATCCTCTTTGTCTTTCTTAGTCTTGTCCGCTTGGGATTCTTACTTGCACTAACATCCTCCATACTCGTCGCCCTATTACGGGATGGTAGAGTGGTGGACCAGAAGGCAAGTAGAACCAAGGAAAGCAATCCTAAGACTAGAATGAAAGAAGGATGTTAGCTTAAGGACCCCTTGCAACTCTAGATGATGAAAATTCGCCTTAACCAATAATCTTACAGCGACTTTTCGGAATTAGGACTTGACCTTAAGAACTTCAAATCCTTTGCATATCAGAAATTTATCATGCAATTCACCTCCAAATAAAATTACCCAACCTAGGGCAAAAATTGCAGCCTCTTGCAAAAATCAGAATTTTATCTCTCACAAATTTCGGCTCCCACAAATTTCGCCAAGCAAGAAGAGTGCAGATCTGCTCTTGCAAAATCACCAAAGCCTTGAGAAGGAGAAGTGAGAAGTGAGGAAGAAATGGGAGAGAGGCCTCCTCTTATACCCAACTTTCTTACTCCCCCCAAGCTAGCTGACTTGGACCTTGGGAGCAAGAAAAAACAATAATTAATTCAAAAATTATGGCCCACAATTAAATACTTAGCTAAAATTAATTTTTCCATGATGAAAATTAACTTTTTAAATTGCCATTTGGACCAAAATTGCAAAAGGAAAATAAATAATGCCTTAGAGGTGTTAAATATTTCCATTTAATGAAGATTTAGTAATTAATACGTCATTAAAATTGGATTTTGGCTAACCAAAGGTCATTTTTCAATATTAAATTACCAATTTCATTAAAGGCAAAAAGGTTTTCAAGGCAATTTAATCCATTTAAAGCCAAATTTTGCAATTTAAATCCCAATCGATTTAGCTAAGCAATTTTAGCATTTTAACACAAATAGAATTATTTCTCTAGAGCCTAAAAATCGATTTTGCAATTTGATTTCACCATCACAAAAATTAATTTTCTTCACCAAAAAATAATTAAGATTTTCCAAAAGACCAAATTTAACAAAAATTTCATTTTTTGAAAATTATCCAAATTTATACAATTATGTCCAAATTTTCAAAAGAAAATGTCTAAGTACAAAATTCACAATTTTATCCTGCCAAGTTGGAATTAACTTTGAAATTTGTTCGGCCTAAGGATAGAATTGGTGGCTCTAGAAAATCAAGTTAAAAAAAAATCGGGTGAAAATAAGCTAAGTCTCTCCCATTGGCTTGAAAGTGTCCAAGGCTCAAAATTCTCAAAAAATCAAAATTGTTGGACAATCCAAAAATTTGCCGAGGCGATAAAAAAAAAAGGGGGTTCCCCAAAATTTTGGGGCGATGGTGTGAAAACCTCACAACAATATGGAATTCAATGCATATAATATATATTACCCTTTATTCCTTTGTCGGTTGTTTCTTTATCTTTCGTGTTGTTCACGGGAGTCAGGGTCATTGATGTTTCATTCGCCCAATATTTCAACTTAAAGCTAAGAAATCATAGAACAGGCGATAGACAACCCCTGCGTGTTAAGACCAGATGGTAATTTCTTTGGCACAATGGACATCAAGATGACAAGCAATGGCTGTGGAAGGGGTTTCTCTGTCACAAAGAATACCTTGAGGTGATGTAATATTGATTAGCAAGGCTTTGTTCGTTTCTCCTGAGCCTACCACGAATCACAATCTCGTGCTTCACAGTGAAAGATGCTTTAAGTTTTTGTAGAGAAAAGACTTGCCAGATTTTTCTTTCTAACTGCTCTTTCCTTCTCAGTTAGAGTCTTGCTCAAAATTTGGTTTCACCCGTCTTGGCATACGATGCGATTTGTTGTTCCTCCTCTTTGTTCAATTTTGTGCACAATGATTGTTTTGTACAATATGTATTGCCACATGGAAGTCACAATATTATAATATCATAATTATGAATCCGTCATTGCTTAAGACTTTCACGATAGTCACTGTTTCTTTTCAAATAAAATCTCCATTTCTCATTTCTTATTCTTTTAGATTTGCACCTTGCTCGTTATTTTCTATCTTCCTACTTACGTTTGCAGTTTGGCTCTGATATCATGTTTTTTTTCTGAGGATTGCTGCAAATATACTAAGCATTGCCATATTGGTGTGTGTGTTTCAAGTGCAGCAATCTCTCTTTATATTGTGGATGAGATATGGATAGACATGTCCCTTCATGTGGCATGTCTATTCATTAATATTTAATCAATATAATAGTTTATTATTTAACTACGCATACACATACATATTATTATATACATCACATAATGTATATAATGTATGTAACTTTGTTTAATCTCACAAGTTTATCCAACTGAAGCTACCAAACATTAACATGCATTAATATATCTTATCTTGCCTATGCCTTTAGGCTTACATATTAGTGCCAATTGGTAGCGTATCCCATGTTTAGCCTATTAATGCTTAGATTCCATCAACAAGAAGTCAATTTTGGAAGAGTTTTTGGGCAAATATTTGCTTGACACTTGACAATCATTCCCCATGTGTCACCTGTGTATCCATCATATGCATCTGGCTCAACTTCTGGCTCAACTTCTATGATCTTTGGCAAATAGGTCTAAAGTGGTTTGCAATTGTTATTTACTTTTGTATTGGAACTTGCAATACCCACAATTTAGGCCTTGTTCTGCTTATGTGGTGACCTTCTTCCCCAGATGTAGCTGCTGATTTGCAACGGGCTACTGCTGGTGGAGAAATGCACATTCACACCTTAGTGTATTTTTGGTCCCAACAGTTTAACCTTTACAAAATTGTATTTCCATAGGAGGATGATGTAGATTTCTGCCTGATTTTGTTGGAATTTTTGTGATCTAATCAATATATACCCTGTTTAATATGACATTGTGACATATCTTGTGAGTATTAGCTGTTTAACTCATTTGGTGGTAGCTTATGGATGACTTTCTTCAAGTCCTTAATTCTTCTAATAGTCATATGTATTTTTAACCAGGTTTATGATTTGGAGACTACTTATTTGCAAGATTCAAGTCAATGTGGAAATGTTTTAAAGGGCTTTGAAGGGTTTCTTTCATCTACTAAAAATACTGCAAAGTAAGTATCTGTTCTATACCAGTTTTTTCTTATAAAAGGTTCCATATTCTTTTAATGTTTCAGTAATGGCATGCTGTATATTGGATCCACAAGATATTCTTATTTATTATGTATTTAACAACAATGGACTGCTTTTGTTTGGGGACTTTTGATTGAGATACGTTTTGAGTCTTTGACAGACTGTGAAAGTTGTTGCTGAACGAACCATGCATGTGCCTCCTGCCAGCTTGATGGATCCTCTCATCCTATCTTTTAACAGCTTTCAGTTCAATTTTTGTGAATTGATTTCAAAAAGTTGTGGAAATTTTTGAAGCTTTGTAACATAGGAATAGTATGAGAAAATATACACTAAAGGTGTTTTAATGTCTAATGTTCATGGTATTGATAATTTAACACCTTACACTATACTATGATTTCTAAAAAGTGGCACTCACACTCAACTATGCACACTCTGGCTGCAAATTTTAGGACACTTGAATCTTATTTTTGAAAATAAAAATACCTTGCTAGATTATATGATTCGTAATTAGAAAACTGTCACATCTTCCTCCCAAGCTTAGTTAAAAAATTGGCCTTAGCCTATTCTCGCATTCCGATATACTAGTGGCAGTCCAACTACGAATGCTGTGGGGCCCATTTGCCATGTAACGTCCACCTTTCCCACTTGCAGAGTTCTTTCAACACCGACAAGGCTCTATTTGTTTTACTCAGCCTAATGCACATTGACGTGGCACTGGCGTGGTTTCTAGTTAGTTTGTGGCCTATGTGACATTCAAATTCTGTGGGTGGAACATTGGCAATCTATTCATTATGCCAACCTTCCTGGAGCAGTAATGCCTTGCCTATGCTGTGCATGATGAAGTGCTTTGTAATGCCTGGGAATCTCACAGCAAGGGGGGAAGCCTTTATGTTCGTATGAGAAGGAAGGAATGGATACACAGAGAAAGAGGAAAACCTATATCACTGCAGTTTATCGTTCTTGTATTTGCATTTTCTCGAGGACGAGATCCCAACATGAAAGAGGAAGACTGGATGTAGCCCCAGTCTTATGAAAGTATTCAAACCAGATTCAATTTTGCTATAATGCGGGACTGAGATATTGAAGAACCAATCGTGGTAGTCTTGTGCGGGTTGGTAAGTGCTGTAATGATTGGTGTCAAGAGGAGAGATTCACAGGTTGAGGAGGTTTCTTGAGTACAGTTGCAACCCTGTAGGCGGGTGTTGAAGTTGAGGGAGATGATGCCTATTCACTTGCCACAGGGAGCGGAACGATCAGACCTGGGAACCAACTACAAGAAGATAAGTTGCTTGGCATCAGCATTTATTGTTATGATTATATGAATGGTGGGGAGTAACGTTGTCCAAGACAAGGATAGCAGGAGTTCTGAGATCTTCATTGTCTGCTCGCATCTACTATAGTCAAAGTGGAAAAGGCTACACAATCACAGGTTCTTATATCTAGACAGGGCCATTCTTCTTTAATAATATTTCAGGTATACAGTTGTGAGTTTGAAGCTTAAGATTAGACGAGAATGAGCCTTTCTAACGAATGTAATGTCACAAAGGATTATTGTTTGCAGAATTTTCGCTTCTTGCTAATTACTGTTGAATAATTGGTTGTCTTATTCTTTAAAAGTTAGCAATAGTTCTGGTTATTCGATATATTGAGTGACACAAAGCATTACAGCATACACCTGAATACTCAACCCTCAGATTCCTTTTGTAGCAGTCAGATATAAGATTAAATATTTGCAGTGAACACTTCATTAGAAATCTTATAGTGGTATCAGAGCAACGAACTTGCTGCTTAGAGGACGACTGTTTTGAATGCATCAGTATAATAGAGAACCACAAAGAGTTTTGAGGCCCCTACAATTTCTTGAGGGTAGGTCAATATCTGAGATTGTAGAAGTTCATTCGATGGCTGAGAGAGTTGCAAACTGGGCTGAGGAAGCAGATAGAGAAGCAAGGGAAACATTGAGAGCTTTCAGAGAAGGACAAAATTATGTTGCTGATGTCTTGCAGTAGCTTAAAAAAGAAATACAACAAATGAATACCAGGCCAAGAAGACCCCAAAGCCATCATGTGGGGGTGGTAGTGCAGATAGACACCACATCACTCATACCACAGATAGGCCCTTCATGCCCATGTTTGTGGAGCATAATGAGGAAGTTGAGATTGCTAATTCAAGAGCAACAATAGCTATTCCGGAAGATGTCATGACAATGCATGTCTAATGGGATTTGTTTCTGGATAATGTTAAGGCAGATTTAAGCTTTGTCCAGTATATGTGACAGTGAAGGGAGATGGTAAGAGCAAAGGCATGATAGAAGGCCAAGGTGTCTGAACAGGGATTTGAAGCATGCTATGAACAAGCTTACCTTACCAGTATTTGATGGTAGTGGGAAAACTACAGCTATGGAAATGATACATAAGGTGGATACATTTTTTACACTAAAACCCATGACTAAGACTGAGGCAATCAAGTTTGCTACTATGCATTTGGACGAACCAGCTTATGATTGGTGGCATAACAACCTTGTTACTCAAGATTATGGCATGATTAACTCATATGGGGAGTTTAGCAGCAAGCTGATAACTATATTTGACAAGAAGGATATAGAAATTTTCTACAGTTTGTTAGCCCAATTGAAGTACAGTGGTGCTGTGAGGCCTTACCCCGACCCATCATAGCTCAGCTAATGCATTGTGATTTGATATTTCAAGACATTATTTGATTGACTAGACATTGATCTGTATTATTTACGCCATGTGATGATTACTCTAGTATGCTTTGCTTATGATGATTGATGATGTTTTATATAGATGCATGCATTGTGATGGTTTATTTTGGTAATTTAATTTGAATTGATGAATACGTTATGGTATTTCAATTATGCAAATCAGATATATTTAATCAATGTGCAGAAAAAGGAAAAGGTTACTGAAATGAAAATTTGAATGTTTTGGTTAAATTTGATTATGCAAGTTAAGTATATATGTGTGTGTGCGTGTGATTTTTCTCAAACTATTGATATTCGAATGGAGTGTGTAGGAAAATTAACCATGGAATTAATCGGAGAACCAAGAACCAAATCTATGTGCAAACTGTGAGGCCAAGGTTGAATTTAATGAAAAGATTTGAACTTAGTTGTAATGTAATTTGATTCGTAATCGTAATTTGAATTATGTATTAGGTTATTTCATACGGTTATTAGTGACATGTAAATTGTATTATGTAATGTGACTTTATGGCGTCACTTGACACTTGTCATGTATATGTGTAAAATGACATGTCAATTAGGGTTTGGCAATGTGACCCTTAACCTAAAACTGAATTTTATTAGGATCCTAAGTTAATTCCCTTTGTTTAGAGATATCTTGTGAAGCCCCACCAAATAGGAATTCAAATTCAAAATTTTAAGTCACTTATAGAGGCCAAAAAGTGGTTCTAGGAACCAAATTTAGTGGAATTTAAGTACCCAAGTTGTAGGGGTATGAGTTGGGGACCTAATTAGCACCACTAGAAGGCCCAGGTAACTTCAGGGACCCTCCAAATTTCCCAATTTCCAAAAGTTATGAAAATGGAGAAGTCTTGTGTCCCTGCCCTTACCCACACTCTTGCCCAAACATGCATAAATGGTAGGAGACAAGTATGATAGCCTAATGACTTAGGGTCAATTGAAGAAGTCATTGCTTGTAGGTGGGTGGGATTTGGAGACCTTATTAGAGGCCCTTGCAGAACTTAGTGGGTGTTCACCCACTCTCTATCTTAAGAGACACTAAGGTTTGGAATTGGAGTAACAAATGATAGGGCTCTTCTCAACTTTCTATTCCATAACACATTTGAGTAAGGTTGGTGACTTCTTTGCCATAAATGTTCTTCATTTTTTGCAATAAAGTAGTTTGTTTTGAAGTTCTTGTTCTTGCACTCTTGTATTTGTATGTATCGTGGTATTGTGTTTGTGAGGGTTGCAAAAATGGTGATTTCAATCTGTCTTGTTTTTTTCTTGTATTTTCTTGAAGGATTGTTCATGGGTGTGAAGGCATTACTCACCCTTGGGTAAGGAAGAAGTGGTCTTGTGGGGTGAAGGGGTTTGTTGTGACTCTATGGAAGTGTAGAGTCTCTTTTCATGGAAAAGAGGGAAAAAGGAAAGGTCTATGGACCCTTGTTTGTCAATGTATGTTGATGTTATTTGGGGGAGATAAGGAGAGTATGTTTATTGAAGATGTGTGTGATTTTGAGCCTAGTGAAGACATGATATTGTAAGTTGTCATTGCATCTCCTTCATGGACGTTCCACCTTCACCCTTTGTCATGGGTTCATAGGTGTAACCCATTGTGAAAGACTTGGTTGGGTGTTTCTTATGATGTTAATGTTTTGTAGTTTGAGTTTGAATGTGACTTGGTTGGTATTGGTTTTCCTAGCTCATTGGGTGGCCTCCCTGAGGCCTAGGTTGGGAGGTGAGCTCTCCATGGTATTGTTCATCCTTATTTGCAAGTTTTTGTGGATTCAAATATGGGAGCAAACTTGGAATTTTGATCTCTTGATGGTGTCATTGTGAAGGAGGAGAGTTGATGTCTTGTTATGTTACATTTTGTTTGGAGAACTCTCCACTTATATCTCCCTTTTTTGGTTGCATGGTAGCATATATTGTAATGAAAAGAATGATTAAAAGTTCATTTGCAATGTATTTGGTATGGAAATAAGATGCACATGCATATCAATTGATAGGAAATGTTAGTTCCATCATGTGACAAAAGTAGTGATGAATTGATTTAATACTTCTATAATTACCTTCATTGTAATCCTTGATCTCAAGTTGAAATAAAAGATATATTTTTTTGAATCTTTGATTTAAATCACTGTGAGATTTTATTCCTTTGCATTTTGTAATAATGGTGAAAGAATGAAAGTTTGCTTTATTAAGTAGCTTCATAATTTTGTATTGTACATTTAAGCTTCAAATTTAAATGAAATATAAAGTTCATCGAATGAACAACACTTTAATTAGATATGTTGCATACTTTCAATAATATTGGATCCAATAGATTAAATGGATTGAATATTAGTTTAATAAAGTCCATATAAAACATTATGATTGTAGCACTTAGGTGACAAAACCTAGCTAAACTAGTAATTCATTGCATTAACAGAATTGAAATGAATAGAGGCATAAACCGTTTTGAAAGCAAAAGAAACTAGGATATTTTTCCTCCTAATTGAGACCTACAGGTCTTTGGAATTTGTATGGGACGAAAAAAAAAATTCCTCCCTTTCAAATTTCACACACAGTCAATTAATAATTGTATTTTAAAGCCCACTTGTGCATTTAAATATCACTTAACTAAGTATTCATTATGAAAAGAAAATCAATTCAAAAAATTAAGGAGGCAATTTCATTTAAATCATAAACATATAAAGCCATTTAAAAAATGAGCAAGTGGATGGAGTGGGATGTGACCCATGTGGGGTCCACACCCCACCCACCACATTTGCTTCCAAATCCACACTGACTTGTATGAATTAATGTTTTGGCAATCATTTAAACCTTGGCAACATTGTTTAGAAGGTCCTTGAGTTGGTGGGGCCCACAACTCCCCCCAACTCCTTTCCTTACTCTTCCCAAGCATGCCCTCACTTGGTACGCCCACTTGGGCTGACATGGGCCTGCACTCTTTGGGAAGTGCATAGAGCCTCATGGGGGAGCGCTCTCCTAGGATTAGGAGCCACTTGGCAAGTGACATGTGTAGGTGATTGGTAGGTTGGGTGGCGGGGGGGGTAAGTTAGTTGAAGTCCTTTTTAAATTGTAATTAGTTCTATTATGGTATGTGTAGTTGGTAACAGATTAATATGTTAATTGTTCTATATGTTAGATAGTATGAAAATTTAGTAAGTAATCTGGTTTAGTATTTGGTAATAGGTTTTATGAGTTGAGTAGTAAAATTATGTTGGTAAGTTAGAGTTTGTTAGTGGTTATTTTATATTAGTTAGTGATTATTATTTAATTTAGTAATGTTAGATGTTAAGAAACATGTTTTTAGATAGTTAATAAGGGAGGTTTAGTTAGTAGAAGTGGGTTTTATACTTGTAAATAGGTAGTATTTAATTAGTATGTGTGGATATATAGGATTGTGAGTATTTAGTGAAAGATATTTGGAGATAGATTTTATTGTAATATTTAAGTTTAGTTCCTTTATGGGTTTTATTGGAATATTAGTAAACTATTTTTATTCATGATCTTATACTATTTGGTTTAGTTACTTAGTAGCTAGTAGATAGAATTAAAGTAAATCGTTTATTTTTTTGAATAATTGAGGTTAGTGAATAAGGCATATTAATGTAGTGAAATCATGTATTGTTTATAGCACTTAAATGTAATGTATATAGGCATATGGATAGCCTAATTGGATTTAAGTAAACTTATTAGGACTTCATTTCATAATAGTTTTATATGTTGATTTTGTAGTAAGGTTGTTTTAGTGTTAGGAAAATGAATTCATAAGTTGTTGCAATGCACGCATGTACTTAATCTTTTAAAATGTTAACCTAGTAGATCAAACTTTGTATAATGAAATTGAAACCTAATTATTTCCTTGTCTTAAATGGTTTACCTATAATTCATGATTCAATAGTTTAACAACTTGAACCTTATCAACCCGTTATCAAGTGTTTTTGTAGCAACACATTATGACTCATCAATCTTAATCATGAATGTCTTCATTATCAACATAGAAATCATTGTGAATGTGTATTTGAATTAAATAGTATGTTAAACCTTGAAATGAGAATGAGACTCTTTAAACGTACCTTAATTTCACCTTACAACTATCACCTTGATCGATGATGTAAATTTGCATCTTAAACCCTAAACACTTTGTGACCTAAACGTACAACCTTGAAACTTGAAAACTTATATGCTTTAACATACTGTTAACCTATCTGCAACACTTTCCATGCTAGTGTGCGATCAACTTAGTTATAACCGTCTTTTAAAAAAAAGAAAAGATTTGGTGTGTTTTTGCCCTAATCTTTGGGCATGCGAGGTGCCTTGGGCACTTACATTGATGAGTTTCAATGGATATCTATTATGGTCCCTAACATGTCTGAAAGCAAGAAAGTGATGTTTGTGGAGGGTTTGTGTAATGTTCCCTTTAGGGACATTAGAAATATTGAAGTCTTATTCTATATAATATTAAAATTGACTTTGAGAAATAGACGCAAAATATTAAAAGGGTCAATTTAATGTTATACAAAGGACAAAGGGTCAAGGTGGAACAAGACGAAATACCTTACGGAAGTTGAAGAGCCACAAGGGAATAGGACGAAAACCAAAGAGGAGCTGAAGAGTCTTGGTTTGTGTATTAAAAGGGGAAAGAGGGTCATTGCTGGTTATGCTTGATTTTATTATTCAGTTCAATTTTCTCTCTTGCGAGAGTTTTCAGAAAGCTTCAACTTTCAACTAGTTTGAGGATGTAGCCCCTCGTGTTGGCAAACAGTGGACGCAAACCCATTGTCCTAGGAAACATCATTTCAGGTGTTTCATTCGCACTTACAGGTTCTTATTCTAGCATTCCAATCTGACTGTTAAATTTATATTTAGGATTGGGTTTTTGTACTGGTTATTGTATTGCTGTTGTAAAATGCAATAATGTATTTTAAGGAGTTCTAAGAGTTTGCTGGTTTAATCTTTTTGGTTTTTAACACATGGTTATATGTTCGAATCTTGAGTGTTATTTTGAAATTTATGGAATATTATCTGTGGAAAAGCTTTTGGTTTAATTGAATGTCTTGTATTACATTTGTTTATATTTGAGTCTAATATTATATTCAAGAAGGGGCTGGATAAGTGCCGGTGGTATTTCTACTGTTTACAATTGTGCTGGAAATTACTTGCAAAGTTTTATTGCTGATTATATCGGGAAAAGAAAAGAATCAGTAAATATCCGGTTCAGGATATTACAGTTTGAGTGAGATATGCTAAGGGTTTGTTAAAGTGTTGAAACCCAATACTCTCCAAGATGCAATTAAGTTGGCACTTGATTTAAATAGTTCATCATCAGTGGTTCAGCCTCTTAAAAAGTCTTTCAAGGGGTCAAAGACCAATCTGAAATCTTAAAAATTGAGATAGCTTCAGATGATGAAAACGAAGACAACAAATCTGATGACAGCGATGAATATGGCAATCTCAAGCAGTCCCATGTGGAGAAGGTTGAGGGACAGGTTTCAGGTCAAGCACCTAGGATTGCCACCCTCCTAGAGTACCTACAAGCAGTCTTATCCACTTGAAGGGAGTAGTAAAAGGGAAGCAAATAGTTTGCTTAATGGATATGAGAGCTACACAACTTCATCAGTGCCTCCATGGTAGTGAAAAGGAAGTTACATTTGAATGCGGTTCTACATTTTGATGTTAAGATTGCTGGAGGAACGTACTTAATTGCTCTGAGATGATCTTGCAGCTTGAGATTCAGCTGAGTAGTTGCACACTGCCTACAGATTTCTATGTGATTTAGTTAGGAGGGACGGATGGCATTTTGGGTCTACAGTAGCTCCAAACTCTTGGCAGGTACACCATCAATCGTGATCAGAAGCAGATTGAGTTTATGAGGGGAGATCAACAGATCGTACTTAGAGCTATGATTGATAGAGGCCCTAGGGTTCAATATTATTGTTTAGAGAATGCCATGTATTAATGGTTAAACATGTGCAGACTCAAAGGAGTATTCATTTTATTGTTTAGTTTGTGGGCATTCTAAATTTTTCTTATTATTATTCAATGAAGTGATCTTTTGGTGTGGTTGTGTTTTTCCCCTTGAGTAGGAGGGTTTTCTCAGGATAAACTTTGTGTTCTTTATCTTATATGTTGCTTTATTTGATCGCTTACATTTCTGATCGTAAAATTTGACATGGTATCAGAGTGGATTTTGAAAAGATCTGATCAGTTTTGGTTAAGCAGTGAAAGCCTTGAAGTTGTGAAGATTTATTATAGTCTTTGCCTTGTATATTTTTCTCCATGCTCTTTGTATTGACTGCATCGAAATCACTTGTTGAAGGTGCAAAATTCTGTATACTTGTCTCCGCCACTTTCTTGGTCACAATTTAGGCTATCAAGACATTTTTTAACATGTGAGTTGACCTAAAGGTGTTCAATACAATTTGGAGAATTCATGGGAATGCCTCATGTTCAGCATATTTGTATCTCTTGGTACCAAATGACCTAGTTTACCGGAGATTATTCCAATATTCAAAGCAGCTATAGTTTATACAATATGAAGGAGATGAGTCATAAAATCAGATTCGAAGTTTCTTCGAGCATCATTCATGAGTTGTTTCATGTGAGATTTACCATTAAGTGAATATATGAGCATAAAGTATTCAGAGTTAAGGATATTAATATATCGTTGCCTTGATGGATCTAATTCAAAGAGAATACAAGCATAGCATGGGGTGTCATATTGAAGCTTGGGTGAATATTGATGAAGATATGAATTTCTGAATCAAATTGCCTTTTTGACTTCCAATGTCAGATTAGTCTCTTGACTGCCTATCTTACAATTTATGACAACAAACCTGCCACAAATATTGCTTCTGATTTTAGACCAAAAAATTGCATCTTTTATACACCAATGCTGAGTTGATATTGGGTTGATTTGCAACTTTGGTGGTGGTCCTTGAGCAAGGTTCTGATGCACGCTCAATGATCAACAACTAGCATATAGTGTCTCACTCCCAACAGGTTGTGGAGATCATCTTGGAGGGGATCATTATAGTATTGATTTGGACCATGGTTTTTGATATCAGAGAAAGATATGAAGATTGAAATCTGAGAGGGCATTGCTAAATTGATCACCAATAAAGAGATAAGTTGGATTGAGGAGCAAATGGATGACTGATTAATTATCCAAAATTGCATAAGGAATTCAAATGAGGAAGAGCTTAAGACATCCAATGAGGAAGCTATGCCAGCCAGAGAAATGAACACACATGAAGACTTAGATTGTGGTCATGAGTCTAAGTTGATGTCACATAACTAGGCTGGGTCAACCTTGGATGGAGAGTTTGCAACAAGAAGGTGGTTAAAAGAAAAAAAAAGAGACGAGGACACTAAACAACGAAGAACCTATCATTGTGATCAGTTTCTTCCAGAGGAGGAAACAACATTCAGAGGGAGTTAAATTCTGAGAATTCCTAGGCACAAGTTGAGAGTTTCAGATTTAGTCCTTTCCAAACTACGTAGAACTGACATGCGGGTGCAGGAATACCATTCTTAAGTATGTTTGCACATGTTTTGTGCATATTTGTGTATGTTTAGACATTTGTTGGGTGCAATTAAGAGGCACTGTAGCATGAATTTGGAGATTGTTTACAGTTGCACTGAGATACTTAACGCTGCAATGTACTCAACTAACTTTGAGGAGCTTTAGTTATTTAAGTGTCACTGAAGAGGGTAGACAGGTTTCATTATCAAAGGCACTGCATATTCATCGTGCGTGAGTTCTGGGCAAGAATTTACAAACAGTTCGCTTGTATCTGGATGTGACTTCAATCTGTGGGTTCTTTCATTGTATTGTCACAACATATCTAATATATTACCTAGTTTGAGTGTTTTAATACTCTTTAGTGACTCGTAATTTATATCAGGTCAGAGATTCAGAGGGAGCTTGAGTGGTAGATTCAGAGTGCCAAGTCCTTTGTAGAGGACCAACAAGCTCATGAAACAATGTAGCTTCAAAAGCTCCTTGTTTGATCAAACATTAGAGTCAACTATAACATTTTGTGATAATCAAAACTGTGTGAAGCTCTATATCATTACACTGTGAGAATGCTTTCCTTACTAAGAGGGTATCTTCTTAGGAGTCTCAACATTCAATTGTTCCTATTATGAGCTTAATGCATTTTTCTTCAAGAGGGATAAATTTGAGGTAAAAGCCCTTGTAATACATTTTACTCTGAGACAAGAGAATTTCAGGTGAAAGCACTTGTAATGCTTTTGCTCTGAGAGGGAATAATTTGAGGTGAAAGCCCTTGTAATGCATTTTCTTTGAGATAGAGAAATTTGAGGTGAAAGCTCTTGTAATGCAATTTTTCTTTGAGAGGAGCAATTTGAGGTAAATGCCCTTGTTATGCATTATTTTCCCTAATGGAGAAATTTGAGGCAAAAGCACTTGTTGCTCTTTCCACTCATGCGAGTAGCCATAGTGGATGTCGAGTGACTCCGTGATGAGAGCTTGTGTTTATTCCATAGTAACATGAATTGGAATCGTATTGGAATTGGCACGGCCGAATCGAATTGAATCGTGAATCGGGGGTGAATCGGCGATGAATCGACAAATTTGAAAAAACCCTTTAAATGTAAAGATTTTCACAATTTAAGACTTATTTCATGCACCCTTTATTGAATATAACTTAAAAACACTATAACATCATCAGATAGAATCTAACATACATAAACATGAAACATAAAATCCATCACATACGTAACTATGTTATCATTATGTACTAAAATGTAAATTGTAGGCTAGCTGAAGTAAATAAAAATCAAATGATCATAATGATTCAAATCATAGAATCAGTAAGATGAAATCATGAAGATCTGTAAGACATCAAATCATAAATGTATGTATAAATCTAAGATGAAGATCTATGAAAGTTTGAAACATATGTCTATCAGTGATTCAGTATCACTATCAATATCTATACAGTGTAAACAAAATATAAAAACAAGGCTCCAGCTCAAGCCTCATCATCCTCATCATCATCCTCTAGCTCTGTTGCAGCCTCAACCTTAGCCTCTGAGTATCCAGTTTGCCTATGAGAAAGGCGTGTAAGATAGGTCCTAGAGGACTGCCGAGTGATGTCCCCTGCATGGGCAATGGGCTCACGAATAACGTCGCTAGGGCCTGCGTCTGTGCGTGCGCGTGTGCGTCTACCAATGCCTGAACGTGCTCTAGCTACCTCCTCTGCCTTGGCCACAACCTCAACCTCTACATCCACCTGGTCAACCCACGCGCGGTCTTCCTCAGTGAAGACTGGGTCCACGGTCTCTGTGATCCACTCTGATTTTGGATCAATCTCCTCCAGAATGATCGGAGAGGAGTTAGCGCCCAAAATCTGTCTGATCCTAAGGCGAAGGTTGTAATGAACAAAGACAAAATCATTCAACCTCTGCACTGTCAACGTGTTTCTCCTCTTCGAGTGGATGTGCTCGAACATGGACCAACTGCGCTCACATCTAGAAGCGCTGCTCGGCTAACTCAGAATGCGGATGGCAATTTTTTGAAGGTTTGGGGTTGTGGCCCCAAACATTTGCCACCATCTATTTGAAATAAGGAAAAAACAAAAACAATTAGTCTCATTTACAAATTACAACTCTAAAATTAATGCATTATATAATCCACTTTAAGTTTAGAATCTAGATTCATGAACATTGAATATATTATTTAATTTTTACCTGGCTGTAGTGTTGTCTGAGCATTTATGACCATCTTGCCAGAGAAAAGTGGCCCCTCCTTATTGTTGAACAAGTCTAGCTCAACAATTGCAGCAGCGCTATTTTCATCGCTACTCAATCTCTGAATCACTGTGTATAAGCCAGTGAGAACCTCCGCATCCGCCTTGAACTCAGGACGGAAACGAAATGCCGGATTCAGATAATAAGCTGCTGCGTGGATGGGTCGATGGAGCTGATTCTGCCAACTCCTATCGATGATGTCCCAAATAGGGCCGTACCTCTCCTGCACTCCTGCATATTGGGCTCTGATGGCCTCCTTGGCCCTATCCATGCCCTCATAAATGTAGCCCATAGAGGGCTTCTCCCCATCAGCAGTTCGTAGCAAAGCTACAAGGCGCTTAGTGACCCATATATAAAGTAAAACGAAAAATTTGAGTCAAAACTTAAATATAAAATAATATAACTTAAAGTAAAAGCAAAATACTAAATGTTAAATTGCAATAAATTTACCTTAAGGATTTCTCTAGCGGGTTTCCAAAAACCATCCTCATCAAATATGCAATCTGCCACATCTAACCCTATAGTGGTCGTAGCATAGGAAGAGCAAATCCACTCCTGCCCAACAAACATGCTCCTCAATCCATCCCTTGATGTCAACAAGGACTGCAAGGTGATGAAATTCGAGGCAAACCTCGTGATACTTGGGCAAACTAACTCCTTGCCTCCTGTGTACTTCCTCATTGTGCTAAGGACAAATGCATGATTATAAATGAATTTGCATATGTTTTTTGCCCTTTCCACACATGACTTGACAAACTCAAGTTTGCCAATTTCCTCCAACATGAGGCCAATGTAGTGTGTCGCACAAGGGGACCAAAATATGGTGGGGTGCCTCTCCATCAAAAGTTTACCTACAACAATTTTAAGTCAATTAGAAACTCCAATTTCAAAATTCAAATAAATTTATTTTCAAAACTTGAAAAGTTAAAAGTTTACCTACTGCAACATAATTTGCTGCATTATCCGTCACCACCTGGATCACATTTTGTTCCCCCACCTCTGCTATAACTTCCTCAATAACCTCACATAAAAATGTGGCATTTTTCACATGTGCGGAAGCATCAATGGATTTTATGAACATGGTATATCCTACAAGTAACAAAACAACGAATTATAATATTAAATGGAGCATTAACGAATTAGCATTCAACAAATCAAAATTTACAATTATGTATGTAGGAAAGTAGAATGATCAATCACCTCCACAGGATACAAGAAAATTGAGGAGTGTTCTATTCCTCCTATCGGTCCAACCATCAGTCATGATGGTGCAACCTTTTGCAATCCATTCCTTTCGGTTCTCTTCGAGGTCAGCCCTCATGTCCTCTACCATCTCATCCAGGAGGTGTCCGCTCAACTCAGCCTCAGTTGGGGCTTTAAACCTCGGACCACAAATAGCAACCGCATCTATCATATTCTGCCAATAAGGAGCCCTGTCACAAATAAAAGTTTAGATGTCAAAGACTCAAATTATAAAACAAGTAGATATAATTAAAGTTTTACTTTTCCTTTTAATTTTAACTTTAAAGAAAACAAAGAAAAAAGAATCAATTACCTGGCTGCAATAAATGAAATATTGCAAAAGTACCAAAATTTGCATATCTCCTTTCTGGCAGCATCGTGAATCTCCTTGTTCAAACCCATGCCCTCAAGCGTGGGTTGGTAACCAGGAGTAGTGCGGGGCACAAAGTAACTATCCATTCTGTTTTTCCGCACTCTAGGCTGTAATAGGTTGGTGTGGGACTCTGTCTCAGTATGTGACCGACTAGCACTAGCACTAGCACTAGCACTAGCACTAGCACTAGCACTAGCATTAGCACGAGCATAAGAACTAGGATAAAAAGGAGGCCTAGAAGAACCCTCTCCAACACAACCTACGGATGCGGAAGCTGATGCAGATGCAGATGTGGATGCGGCTGTGGATGCAGGAACATGGGAGCCAATACCCCTTAACCCTTCAACTTGCATTTTCCTATTTGCTTTGTCTTTTTCAATTTTTTCTAATGCCATTAAGCAAGTGCATTTTGCCTCGGGAGTTTGGTGAGTGCAAACTGTAACATTGTGTCCAAGTATAGCAGCAATGTGGAATTTCAATCTATAAATACCCCCGGAAGTTATTTTTTCTTTACAAAACATGCATTTTGTTTGATATTTGGTTCTTCTAGGAAACTCTTCATTATATTTCCAACATTCATCTTTTTTACCCATTGGAATTTGCGAAAAATGAGAGCAAAGGCTGCTGCAATAATTTTTTTAATGTAAAATATCAAAGTTTGAAGCTAATAAAAGTTAGAAAACAACAAACCTTAGCTTGCAACTTAGTAAAAATAAAGAATTCAAGATTTACACTAAAATTCTTGAAAACTATAGAAATTTAACAAAAACTGAATAATACACTAAAAATTTAACAAAAAATGCATAATACACTAACATGCAAGAAAAAAAAAAGCACTTACCTCTTGCAAATGAGTTGAGGAGTGTTGATATTGGCTGCTTAATGCTCCCAAAGCAATTGATGGGCTCCCCAAATGGCCTGCTGATCTCTTTGGTGCTCTACCTTGTTGCCGGTTGGAAACCTATGACTTTTCTTTTCTCTTCTTCTCTCTCACTTTTTCTCTCTTCTACTCATGCTTAACAAATATAAGGCCCTTTAGGGTTATAACAAAGAGAATAGGTCAAAAACAAAGTAAAAAAAACAAGTGATTTAAAAAAAATTTTCAATTTCCCTTTTTACATGCCGCGGGTGATTCATACCCGATTTTTAAAGGCGATTTTGGCGATTTTTCCATGAATCGCCTAAATCAGCGATTCATAGCCCAGAAATCAGTGATACCGATACACGATGCAAAAAAAATCGCACAACATGAATCTGGTCGTGGAATCGCCGATTCAGGCGATTTTTGGGTGGTTCTGGTTACTATGGTTTATTCAGATGGGAGTAGCTATGGTGAACATCATGTTGCATGACTCCATGATGCTATCACATTGAGAGACTCGTGCTAAATTTTGTTTTCTTCACAATGGGCGTAACCATTATGATTGTCATGTTGAGACACTTCATGACATGAGAACTAGAAAAAAATCTCCTTTGCCAAGAAGGAAAGTTGAAGATTATAGCTGCAAGAGGTATTCTCCTTACCTGAGATGAATGCATCAATATTTTGTTTGAGTTGATGAAATGCTGTTTCTCTACTGCAGTTATTCTTATTTTTCTATTTTGGTCAGAGTACAAAAAGTCTTCTTTTTTGTTCATTTCATCTATTTGGACCAAAGTAACAAGAATTGGAATCAGATCAGAATCAGCAAGGCCGAATTGAATCATGAATCGCCATAAATTGGAAAATTAAAAAAACCCTTGAAATTTAGTGAGCAACTTATTTCATAAGCCCTTTATCGCTGATTTGATTCACTGATTCACAAAAAATCGTTTGGCTTGAATTGAATCGTCGAATTGCGTGAATCGCATGAATCGTTGTGATTCTTGGAACTATGATTTGGACTAGTGTCACATGTTAGTGACAACCTCTGAAGATATAAAGAGCCTTAAAAGGTCACAATAGAGCATGCAAAAAGCTAAGTTGTCGGTTCGGGTTTGGTTCCAAGTTCGGAGTTCGAGAACCGATTCGCAATTTCGTCAAAATTTTGGAAAGGGGTTTGGGTTTGTTTGGGTTCGTTAGTACAAAAACATGTAAAAATTATAAAAATTAATACATATATATATATATATATATATATATATATATATATATATATATATATATATATATATATCTATATATATACATATATATAAACATTTTTATGAAGCATGAGTTAAAATTAGAATGTAGCATAGTAGCATAAACACATTTAAACAACAAAAAATTTAAAACACCATAAACAATTAAACTTGTAATCATAGTGATCATACCATCATATAGTAACATAGTTGAATCTACTTCAACATCATAGATTCAAAACATTTAAAATATCAAGTTCAAGTATCGTTGTTTCACGTTCATTGTTTAACTAATGGAAGGAATATCTATTAATATTCATAGTTCTAAGTTCTTCAATCTTCATCTTCTTCTTCTCCGGTATTACTTGCGCTAAGGCCAATGGGATCAGCAACAAAATCAACAATGGTATTGACATCTAAGTCATCAAAATCATCAATTGTAAGCCGAGTAGTGGAAGCATCCAAGTCCGCAATCTCTGCACCTATATCCCACTTCTTTGTCTCCTCTTTTTGTATTCATGACTTTTGTGCAAAAGAAGGCGCAAGTTGTTATGCACAAATACTGGGTTCTCTGCTTTTTTTTGATTGCAACCTATTGCGCTTCACCGAGTGGATGAAAGAATAGGTGCTCCAATTTCTTTTTGATGCAGAAGAACTAGCAACCTATGAAGACAACATAGGGTAAGCAATTAAAAAATAATTAATTCAATCTTATAAAAAATTTAAAATCACTTTCTAGTCATGATTCTTTTGAAGATAAAGGGAGCTAATTTATTTTAAATAAAACTAATTTGTGATATAATTTTGATTGCAAGGGGCTGCACTGTTTGGCCATGGAGGTACCACCAACCATGAGCATCCTTCTTGAACCGATGACGAAGAACATCATTACTTAGACCTCTAGCATTGACAAACTCTATGAACTCATCCATGATTACCTCTCTCATATCATTATTAGGAAATATTCTTCTAAATGCTGCCTGGTACTCGTCAACCACTTCCATATCTCTATATGGTGGCAACCTTATTGGTAGACTACAATATTGTGAGCTTTAGTTTTGAGGGTTAAGGCATAGGCAAGCAAATGTAATGGAGTGGTCATTTTGTTCCATCATTCAAAAATATTTTTTTTGCACTTGTTAGAAAAAGGTCTCTTGCGGATCTTGCTCCTTCTCATTTATAACTTGCTTGATCTTCTCGAGCGTTGAGTCTATGCCATCGTAGATCTCTCCAAGGCAAGGCCTATCCATGTCAGTGTACCTAAGCATGCTCATAATGGGCTCGGTGATCTTAAGGAGATATTCCACACGTTCCCACCATGACTCTGCCAATAGCCTATACTTTATTTTGTTTGCCCTTTCAGTGTTCTTTTGCTTCCATACACCCCAATTGTGGCTGATTACCATACCTTGAAGTGCATCTTTCACTGCGCAAGTCATCTTAAAACGATTACATATGATGCAAAACGGGTCTCAGCAACCTATGACATAAATTAGAGCAAAAAACAATTATCAGATACATATTTTAGAAAAGTATACACATTGCACAAATAGAATATGAAAAATAAAAAATTGTCAAATATTAAAAATTAAATTACTAACTTGAGTTCAAGTTCATTTACATTCAATAGCTCCAATTTTGAGTGGTTTTTGAAAAGAGATTGAGTGATGCGGTGGTTTCTGACAAACATTTGGATGTTCTTAGCCTCTTCAAACCCTGTTTTGATCCACTCAATTTGGTTCCCGATCTTTTGTAGCATAAGATTGAGTGGATGGATTGCACAAGGTGTCCAAAAGATATGTTGATATCGTGATTCAACCAACAAACTAGTTGCTCTACAATTCTTTGCGTTGTCCATTATGACTTGGACAACGTTTCTTGCATCCACTTGTTCAATGGCCTCAATTAGGATATTAGCAATAAATGGCCCATCTTTTACTTTGCCCTCACAATCAACCACGTTAAGAAACATTGCCCCTTTAGGACATTGATCAAGGGACGGTTCCTAGAATCCTTCCAGCCATCTGAAACAATTGTCACCCCTGTCTCAACCTACGAGTCCCTTATGGGCTTGAATTTATCTTCAATCCGTTCAACCTCTTCATCCAACAAGGTGGTGCACACTTTCTCATACCCAGGGCCACAAAACCCTCTTGGAGCTTCATTGGAACCCCTCAACATGTCCTTCCAAAATGGAGAGCGGAGAACATTAAAGGACAACCCATTTGCATACAGGCATCTTCCCACCTTAATGTCAGCAATTTCCCGGCTCTTATTTTGAAAAGCAATTTCTAGTGCCCCCTTTCTTTTGTGTACAAGGGGACAGATTCAATGTTAGTTTCTGCTGTGGTACTAAAGAAGGGGTGGTCTTGTACTATAACATTTGGGGGGGGGGGGGGGGGGGGGGGGCGCTGCATTCCCTTTGCTCTTTTACTTTTACTTTTATTGCTACTGAGTTCTGTTGCCTTGTGTCCTCTCTCTTCAGCTGCCTCATGCTCTTCAATATATTAACACTATTTCATTTGGTATAGGGGCACCTTTTTTGCTAGGGCATTTCTTGACTCCTCTTCCAGTGTAACCACATAAATGACCTACTACACGATAATAAGAACTATTTCTTCTACACCACATCCCCGACATCTCCAATGGAATGCACCACCTCTTGGAAGGGGTTTTATAATGACTACATACTTCCATAGAGGAGAATCAGAGTTGGGTTCCATTCTTTGTTTGGTGTTGCCTATTGATGAAGAGGTAGATGCCATTCCTTTCCCTATGACAAGAAATTAGATACATGTTCATAATTTATATGCAAGAAAATGACATTTTGGAAAAATGGAAAATGAAAAAACTAGAACAAAAACAATAGCAAATGGAATAAGATCTTACCTTTTCCAGCCATTGCAAGCTTGCAAATGTGTATGAATGATGCACAAGCACTTGAAGAACACCAACAAATCAATCTTCAAACTCCTTGCACAACTAGATGCTTGCTCAAAAACTTATGTGCTCTTCCTTAAGACAAAATAACCTGTTTAGAAACATAAAATGACAACGAGAGGCCACAAAAGCAATTCATAACAACTTTTAGGGTTTATGTACACCAAAAAACAATAAAATGTTGCCCAAAAAACACTTTTCCAGCCGTCTGCAGGGGCCCAGTTCGCTATGGGTTTGAAAATTTGGAGTTGGTTTGCCCTGGTTCGATCCCAGTTTGAACCCGATCGAACCAGCAGTGCAAAAATTGTACCCTGGTTGAACCAAATTTGAATCGGACCCGAACTTCGAATTGGTTCGAACTTTCTTGGGTGCGGAGGGGGGGAGGTACCCGTGCAACCTTGGCAAAATGTTGGACAGTGGAAGCTTTACCGCCTATTGTAATGCCAGTCTTTGAAGAGACACGTGTGTATTTTTTTAATTATCAAATAGCCTCATTGTGCGTGGTTTGTAGCAAGAGAAGGGCCTAAGGCTTGCATAACTGGTTGAATTATAAGAGACACATATGCTGCGTCAGTTAGAAGACAAATAGCCTTGCCATCTTGTGTTATGGCAATCTGAGTTTTGTTTTTGGCTATTCGAGTTAGTGTTAGGGTCAATTAAAAAAGGGTGTGTTCATTCTTTTGAAGTTAGGGATTATTGTTTATTATTGGAGCGTGTTGTTATCAATGGGAGAGCAAGGCAGAGATGCTGATCAATATTGTGTATTCTTTATTTTAGTATCATGTTGTTTTCTGTAAATGTTCATCAAGTATTTATTAGTATAGCATAGATGAAGAGTTAGTATTCTGTAAATTATTATTGTGTTGTATACTGTGAACATCTATTCCAGCAAGTTTCGGTGATTTGTCAAAGGCATGGTTGTAATAGTTGAAAGTATTCTCTTTGTATTCCATGAGTAGTATGGGTAATCATTTGACATCTATCGTGCACGCTTATTCAGTGTCTATCAGGGATGCTATAATCATGAGTGTTGATTATCATGGATTCTTATTTTGAGATTGGCTAGGTGTTTGTTGTTATTAGTACAGTTTGTGCAACATCCATTACTATTCAGGAGTATTATTTTTGAAAGTATATCTATGGAAGGGTTCAATGTTATCGTCTAGAGAATGCCATGTATTGATGGTTAAGCATTTGCAGACACAAAGGAGTATTCATTTTATTGTTCCGTTTGAGAGCATTGTAAATTTCTCTTATTATTATTCAATAAAGTGATCTTTTGGCATGGTTGGATTTTCCCTGTAGGAGGGTTTCCATGGGATAAATTTAAGTTTGTTGTCTTATATATTGTTTATTTGACTGCTTACATTTATGGTTGTTAAATTCAACACAAAGGACGAGTGTCCAAAGATGCAAAAATGGACATAGTTATGTATAGTTGTGAAGACAGTTGGAATAATCAGTTTGAGAACCTTATGAATAGGGAGCATGAATGTTGTTATTGTGACCACTCTCAATGTTTCCTTTAATCATAGAAAATGATACTTGCTTTTGTTTATTTTAACTCTCTGTCTCTTTATAGAATCAAGATGGCTTTGATTGTTAAACACATCAGCCATTTCTCACTTCTTCAACTGCAATTTTTGGTCCGCTGATATTTTCCCGGATTTATCATGACAATATCTTAATAAATTGAAATGTCTTTTATTTTTTAGCATGCCAAGAAATTCCTGAGTAAGATATTTGCTTTTGTGGTCTAACACTAAGTTACAAGGTTCGCTGAATTTTTGGCATCAGGTTCGAAATTTGGCAAACTGTAATGTCCCCATTGGTTGCCAGGATCAGAATTTCAAGGATTAGCCTAATATTGGATCCTCGTAGGCTAATGAGGATTGTTAGAAGGTCTTCTAAGAATTGATTCATCTCCAACATTCAACAATTTATGGATTTGACCTTCGTTTGATGTCATTTGGAGTCCATTTGCCATACTTACTATGTATAGTAAGTCAGGGGTAATAGAGATGAACCCTTTCTATTTTTAGGAAGTGTATTTGGTCACATGGGGAATTATGAGGAGAGATTCCTATTTTAGACGGCATGGTAATCAAACAAGTATTTCAAGAAATATTAAAGTTCAAGTGACTTAAGTGATTTATTTAAATATTTTAATGTTATAAAGTTACTTAAGTGACTAAAAGATGACATAGTCTTTTATTCCACATTGCTAAGTTGTTCGAGCTTCTCCTCATTTCGAAGTTATAAAGGAAAGCATTTGCATTGGGATTGTTACCACGAATATATGATATTTCTACAAAATCTTAAAGGTTGCTTAAATGTGACTGGATATTTCCTAAGGACGAAACCCCTTGAGGAAAGTAGTGAGGCTAGATGAAACCCTAGTAACTCGTATTTTCATTTCAGAACTGAAGTTCCAGATTGATCCATTAAAGATTTGCAAGGAGTGGAAGTTCAACAGTAAAGTGAGTCGGGTATCGATAGTCATTTCAAGGAATTGGTACGTACAGTCTAGTATTGGTATTCTGGTTTTTACTTGGCAGTAGAAATAGCAGATAATAAATTCAGAGCTAAGGGAGTAGCCAAAGTATTTGCAGAGGCATAGCTCCAGGTGTTGAGCAATTCATGTAAAGTCTGAACCATGACTGGTCTCAACTCTTTTGCCACAAAGAGATACTAAAGAGTATACTAGAAGTGAGCTGGAATAGAGCAGCATATTAGTATATAATCCATGTGAGGGCAGCATATAGTAAGAGAAGTTGGCTGCAGTCAAGGGAAGAAAATAGAACTCACGTGAGCAGGTTCCAGCAGACAATCTCACGTTTGAGATAACAGTTACCAGGTATCGGGTAGGCAACAGGAGTGTAAGTTGGAGGACCACATCAGTTTCAGATCTTGGTCGAGCTTCCCCAGCTGTAACACCTATTGAGAAGTGGGGAGAGTAGAATTAGGTTGGCATATAATATAGAACAGGAGTCTGAGAACACTCACAGTGGTTTCCAATTACTTCACATGGCCATTTACCTTCTAGCAACATTGTTACTTCGCCAGTTGCATAGGCTTACGTCTCCTAGCCAACGGGTATTTCATTGCTATATCATTTGTACTGTTTATTTATTATAATTCATTCTAAGGTTGTATCTCTGTAAACTCCTAAAAGTCTGAGTTGCTTTTGTACGATTTTCAATAGCATAAAGGGAATCGATTGGATAGCAGACAACATTAAGTTTGTTGCATTATTACCTTGCTGTAACTCTATATTGCAATTTTATGTATTTAATATATCAATACTATGAGTCTTTGCAAATATTAAATCAATGAAGCGGACATTTGAAAGTGAGAGTGAATCATGGTCATAATCAAGCTACAGGGAGTCATTGACCAACAGTAGTATTGTGTATGCCAACTGTTTGATTAAATTCTGTGGGTAGAAATTCAACATCTACTCAATATCTTCCAGGAAGATTATTACAGTGGTATCAGAGTTGTGCATCCTACCAGCCTGTGAAACAAACTTTGAGCCTGTGAAACATATTTTCAGGGAAATTTAATGAGAGCGCCAAACCTGCCACCCTGTTGGGTTTGTTTTGCATTTGTGAACAAATCAGAAATCGCATAGTTTCTAGGAGTATGTTATTGCTATTATTGCAAAGGTGTTTTGGCAAAGTTGTGGACGACATTCAAATGAGACAATTATAATAGCTAGTGAGTTATGTGGTTATTGGTGGTAGCATAGACACTCGTTTCGATTCAGTTGGTGGCCAATCTATTATTTATCAAAGCAGAGTATTTTGCCAGCCTGTGTGGTTATCGGAAATTGTTTATCAGAAATTCTAATCAGAGATTTCATCAGAAACATTTTACAAAAGGTTTAATCTGAATGGTTTAAATTTTTTGATAAATGTTTTGAAAATCGTATTCTATTGAAAGTTTGGAAGAGTACTTCTATGTGAGAAATAAAGTGATGCTATTGCCAGAGCTATAAGTCCTGCTATCTCGTGGAGTAGGAAAATTATTTTATGTTCAGATTTGCTATTGCGTTTGGAGTGACCAGCACTCTAGCTTTCTTTTTCTATGGACAAACATAGAAGGATTGGTAGTTCTAGAAGCCGGTGGAGTAATGCGAAATTTAGCATGAAAATGAATGCTTTGTAGGAGAGTATCGAAAGACTTAAGCTTCATCATCAGAGTTTGGCAGAGAGCTTGTTGGATCCAGAGATAGTTGAGAGGACAACGAAGTATATAGTTTCTGCCTTTAGAAAGTTGACTTTGAGATTGCAGGGAAGGAAGCTTCAGTTTTCCCCGACAGGTGTCCATGATGCAGATGTACCTGTATTTAGTACAAGACCTGTTAGTCCTATCTGCAATGTTGATGGTGGACTCATTTTACAAAGATCAGTAGATGTGTTAGTACCCTTGGTGGATAGGGGCACTAAGCTTTAGCATGTTGAGGCCCATAGAGTTGTTGTAGTCAATGCAGAGACAATTGATGCAATTATTACTACTGATACTTCAAGCTCTCTTGAGGAGGGAATAATTATTGGAGATTTGTATGGGAGTTGTCATAGTGTTGCTCTAGTGCAGGAGGCATTGGCTTTCTCAAGTGGGACCGATGCATGTATGGAGTCACCCAACTGTGATGCCGGTGATTTGGGTGTTACAGTGGAGTCAGTAGATGTGGGTTCATGCTCTAGCGTTATTGATTCATAGCCCGGAATAGGGTCGTGTGCAAAGTGAGGTGACGACAGTTGAGACTCTATTAGGTGATGGGGATGTAGATAGTGTGGACACCTCTAGTGATTTGTTGGATGATGCTATGATTTGCACTGGGTATGATACCCCTTGTTAGATATTGGGTGATGACTCTTATGAGATTTTGGATGAGTCTTAGGATCAATGTTTACAGGATCTTACTATTAAGGTGGAAGCTGAGACATGTGGGGAGATTGAGATTGCGAGGGCTTCTATTTCTTCGGAGGAGTTGTTTGAGGTACATAGTAGTTGTATCTCGGATGCAGAGTTGTGCAAGGACGATAGCACACGTATAAGTGATCTTGTGGTGGATAGTTTTGATTTAGTTTCCTATTATGGTAAAGTTAGTGAGATACAGAGCTTGCATAGGAGTTAGGGGTTACAAAGACATCATGTGACTTATCAACTGAAGGTGAGTGATAGTGACATTTATTCATCTCTTAATCATTATGATGCTATTCAACATATGCTAGCTACATCTGGTTGGGGTGCCCCAGTGTCAGATGAGCACAGTAATAGTATTCTTTTTCTAGCAGAGGTTTATGCACTTCGAGAGGCTGTTAGGATCTTGAAGCATAGTTACTCTCAGTTAGTTGATGACAGAGATTACCTTTTGGAGTGGGGTAGCACTTGCTATGAGGCATTGTTAAGGAAGGAGGAGGAGGTGGTTGAGCTCACTCGAGAGCTTGAGGTGATGGTGGACTCTCTTTAGTATACTTAGTTGGCTCTTCAGGAGTCATAGTCACAGTTGGGTGAGGTTACCGTGGAGTTAGAACGGGTATAGTCAACACCAACCCCAGACCCTATTCAGTTACATATTGTGGTTGGTGGTGAGTTTGTTTCTACGGTTGAGGATGAGGGACATGATGATGTGGCGAACATATTCGTCCAGGATATGAGTGTAGTATGTATAGAGGAGGCGAAAGCATCAGTGGAGACAGGCTCTCATGGTAATTTGCTTCCTTCTTCTGGAAGTGAATCTATTTCTTCTTTTCATACAGTTGGTAGCATTGGACAGTTGGCACTGTCACATTTTTAGAGATATCAGCTATGGATTGCAGGGGAGCAGATTGATGCTTCCACATATAATTTCTATTGTATTGAGTCAATCATGGAGTATTTTCTTGATGGCTCGGATTTGCGGGAGGTCTCATACAGTATATTTGAGGGTGCTTTCTTTCGAGGCTCTCATGCTATTCGACGATTGGTGAGGAAGATTGTAGAGACCTTGGCTACAATACCTCCCAATAGGGATTTTCTGGTTGGGCTTGTTGAGAGGGTTTCCCAAGATCTTGCCCGACCAATAGTTCAGAGTCAGAGATTGGAGCCATCTTCTGATCTCTAGTTTGATGACGATGAGCCCTTGATAGAGATTGAGAGTTTTTATTGGCATTACACTGTGAGGAGTGCTTATCACTTTTCTTTTGACCCACAAGTGGACTTGGTTTTCAGTATTATGGATGGTGATTGAAGGTTTGGTATTCATGAGACCTGCAGGGGGCGTACTTCTCCACTAATGGAGGGAGATTCTGAGATACAGGGTATTGTGAAACAATTGGATGTGCTAGTGAATGAGATGAATCAAAATTACAAATGAATGACCCAACTGATTTCAAAGCCAAGATTTGAGCAAACTCGTGATTTTCGGAGGTCCAACGTCTGTTGTTTCATGCTGTTTTTTTTGGGTGTGGAAACCTGTCTCTGTGCATCCAATCTTAATATTTCCTGCCGCCTCAAATAGACGCCTCTCTGCTACGAAAACCATCTAGTTTTTTGCCTTCAAAATTGCCATTTTTCTGCTACTATTGACCTCCATAGTCACTGACTAAGGTTTTCTTCGAAACAATAGGTGGGGCAGAGGGGAACTTTTTCGTTGGAGAAGATGAGGCTACTGGTGAGGCTTTAGTTTGGCTATAGATAGTAAGGGAAAATCCAACATCATATGAATAAGCAAGCAAGTATACATACATTTGATCCTAGTGAAAGGAAGGTCCAAAGAAGGTTGGTTAAAATACTCGCTTCGTACTTAGGCCAAAACTCCTCTTTGACCTCAAAATATTTTTTGGTTATTGATTCTTTGTGTGTTTTTCGAGAGCTCAACTCGATTGTCGTCCTTTTTTTTGGGTGCCTCGATTTTTGAGCCATCAGATCTAGAAACCGACAACATATTCCTTCTGGGTTTTTCAAGCTCTCTTTTAGGTCAATCTTCGAATTTTTCGGGTCTTCCATTTTTTTGCCTCAAAGAACATGCCTTAACATTTTTTCATTGAAAAACGTGCCATGACATCTCTAACAAACATTTTGCTCAAGCACAACTCCAAATTCAATGGTCGAAATTATGATACTTGGAAGGAGCGGATCATCACAATTTTTGAATATTAGAACATCGATGAACTTGTTCTGGATGTTACGAAGCGTCTGACTGCTCCCGGTCCTGATCAGGATACATGGGATCTGAATAATCAAGAGGCAGTGATGCTTCTCAAGTTATCCGTCGCTGATGATCAACTCCCTCAGATTTCATCTGGCAAGACAACTGCCAAGATTTGGACACATCTCAAAGGTCTTCATGAGACTTCTGACAAAAGCAGAGCTTTTTTCTTGAAGAATACTTTGTTTTCTATTATCATGGATGAACGCACCTTGCTCCAGGCAACACTTGAATAGGATTCAAGAAATCGATGACCAGTTACTTGCCATCTGTCGCAAGATGGAGAAAGAGGATATTGTGGTTATCACTCTTTGGAGTTTACCAATGTCCTATGAGCATTTTATCGAGACTCTCAACATCACGTCTTCTAGTGTTGATTTGAAGTTCACTGATCTTTGCAAACTTTTGATTTAACAAGATCGATGGAAACAATAGTTCGGTAGCACCTCCACCTCCACCTCCACAAAGCAAGCCTTTGCTGCTAAATCCTTTCAGAAGGATAAAGGCAAGTTTTAGTAGCCATCTCAATAGAAGTCTTCTGCTCCAGCATCAGATGGTTCCCAAAAGAACATTCAATGCAACTACTGACACAAGTTTGGACACATGAAGGTTGAATGTCGAAAATGCTTAGCTGCACAATCTAAGCAATCGGGTTCGCAACCCAAAGCGAACAGTGCAGAGCACACTGAGTAGACGAAAACTGTCTTTTACGTCTTTATGTCTAAAAGACCTATAGATTATGTGAAGTTGTCTACCTGGTACATTGATTTAGGTGCCTCTTGTCACTTTACCCACTGCAGAGACTAGTTTACTGACTACCACCCTTATTCCAATTCGGTTATTTTGGTGGAGGAGAAGAGTACACAGTTGTCGACAAAGGCAACATTCAGATTTAGTCTACTGGGAGGAATCTTATATGTACTACGTTCTAGGGATGGAACTAAATCTACTCTTAGTCAGTCAGTTGCTATGACATTCTCCACACTTGGATGTCACCTTTAGTTCACATTAGTGCACCATCACTGATTGAGCGACTCAGTCTACTGTTGCAGTAGGTCTTGAGAATCATGGTCTTTTTAGACTTACCGATTTTGGTGATTCTCGGGACTTAGCTATGGCTGCTCAACGGTCTTCTGTTACTTTGGCATCAGCGATACATGCACTTAAATGTGCATTATCTCTCATAGCTTGCTTGAGATGAGCTTGTTCTTGGATTGCCAGAGATTCAGACTCAACAAGAGTTTGTGATGCATGCTAGGCTGGGAAGCAACATCGCACACCTTTCACTAGTAGTGATTCATGGCGCGCTTCTCATAAAAGTGTAGTTGAATGTCGGAACATAACAATCATCAAGATGGCTCGATCCATGCTCGAACATAGACATGTTCCAAAGAAGTTTTGGGCAGAAGCAGTTAACACTATAGTTTATCTGTTTAACCAGTCACCCACAATGGCAATCAAAGGTAAAACTCTGGAAGAGGCCTGGTTAGGTCGCAAGCCCAAAATCAGTGACCTGAAGGTTTTTGGCTCCCTTGCTTTTGTTTGGATCTCTGATGTGTCACACACTGAGTTGGATACCAAGAGTCAGAAACTCATGCTTGCTGGATATAATAGTCTTCACAAAGCCTACTGCTTGATCGATGTTGAGACATCTTGTCCCATCTATAGTCGTGATGTAGTCTTTGATGACTAGCGAGGACCTTTCATGCCTATTTCTCCTGTTCCTGATCCAACAGACTAGCCTATGAAGGTTCATGATTCGGGAGTTCGGCTTCCATTAGGTCCACTTGATGGGAGGGCTCCAATAGCTCCTGTAGCTCTAGTTATACCTGTGATCCCTATACAGACACCCCTAGTTTCTCCTGTAGGATCACATTGCTTTGTAGATGCTTCACCTAAGTTTGATCCAGATTCTTCTGATGAGGAACTTGATCATCACACATCTCTTGATACTAATGTTGGTCATTCTCCTATCCGGCCTAAGTGGTGGGTTAAGACACTTGCTGATCTTCGTGATGATGAGCTCATTGATGGATAACTGCTTGAAAAAAGAGCAAACCTAGAGAGTCAACTTTGCTCTCATGGCCAACATTCACAGCGCATTTGAACCTCAAACATATTCCGAGGCTAAAGGAATTCCAGAGTGAGAATGGGCCATGACATTTGAACACCAAAGCCTGTTGAAGAACAACACTTGGGTCCTTTCTGATCTTCCACCAGGGAAGAAACCCATTGGTTGCAAATGGGTTTACAAAATCAAATACAAATCGGATGGTACTTTGGATAAGTACAAAGCTCGTTTAGTTGCGAAGGGCTTTTTGCAGCGTCAGGGCATTGATTATGAGGAGACCTTTGCTCCTATTGCAAAGATGAGCACCATTAGATTAGTCTTAGCCATGGGAGCACAATTTGGCTGGAAAGTCTATCAGATGGATGTCAAGAGCGCTTTGCTGAATGGTGATCTCCATGAAGAGGTCTACATGATGCAGCTTCCTGGTTTCAAGGTTGCTGGTGAAGACCATCAGGTTCTCAGATTGGTAAAAGCTTTCTATGGCTTGAAGCAGGCCCCTCAGGCATGGTACATAAAAATTGATAAGTACCTTAGTGATCAAGGCTTCAAGAGGAGTTCTTCAGACTCAAATCTGTACATCAAGACTACTGATAGTGACATCATCCTTCTGGTTATTTATGTGGATGATTTGATCATCATTGGCAGTTTGACATCTTTGATTCAGGGAATCAAACAGAGTTTATGCCAGTGTTTTGATATGATTGACCTTGGGCTCATGCACTATTGCCTAGGTGTTGAGGTTTGGCAACAATCTTCTGGTATATTCATCTCTCAGTCCAAATATGCCAAGGCTCTATTGGACAAATTCCGTTTGTAGGATTGCAAGCCTGCATCTACACCTATGGAGAAAGGTCTCAAGTTATCCGCAAAGTTCGATTCTCCTTCCGTTGATGATACTACATACAGGCAACTAGTAGGTAGCCTCATCTACCTCTCTGCTACTAGGCTTGATATCAGCTTCGCAGTTAGCTATATCTGGCATTTTATGATAGCTCCTAAGGCCGATCATTGGATGGCAGCAAAGCACATGCTTCGTTATGTGAAAGGCACTTCCGATTATAGACTTCTGTACTCTCAAAGTTCTAATCCTAAACTCAGTGGGTTCACAGATTCAGATTGGGCAAGCTCTGTTGATGATATAAAGTCAACTTCTCGATATGTGTTTAGTTTGGGATACAGTGCAGTCACATGGACCAGTAAGGAGCAGCAATTAGTTTCTTTGTCCTTTACAAAGGCTGAATACAAAGGGACTGTTAAGGCAGGATGTGAAGTTGTTTGGCTTCGTTGGATGCTTGGGGATATGCAGATGTCACCAGCATGACCGACTACTCTGTTTGTTGATAACGAAAGCGTTATCAAGTTAGCACGAAATCCAGTCTTCCATGAATGAACCAAGCATGCAGATGTTCACTGTCACTACATACGCCAACTGGTTGAAGACATGACAATAGATCTGCAGTATGTTCCTACCGCAGATCAGACTAGTGACATCCTCACCAAGCCTCTTCGTCCTGATAAGTTTGTCAAATTCAGAGGACACCTTGGTGTTCTAGATAGATTAACCATTAAGGGAGGGTATTATGATAATAGATAATCGTCTATTATTATTTAATGGTAATCTATTGTAAATATTTAGTTAGCTTTAGTGAGCTGTAGCTTTTTTAGCTTTTTCAGCTAGAATAGAATGTTTCTATTACGATCGTTTCCTAAGGAAACATCGTTCCATTCTTTTGTATATAAGGACCTCTCGGTCTCTGTTAATAACAAGCAAGTATTTTACCAATTACTTCGTAATAAATAGTTAGTATATAATTTATTTATTATATTAATGTGTCAACAAATTTAAAACTTTACTATTTTTAATATTTTTCGTTGTTTTGTAAAGTTGAAATAAAAAACTAATGTATTTCTATTTTATGTTTTAGTTAATATGATGGGTGATTTTATTTTGTTTTTAAAGTTTAATGTTTTATAAATAAAATATAGTATAATTTTAATTTGTAAGAGTCAATAGAAGAAAATGAAAATATTGGATATACTATTATATATAATTTATTTTTTATATCAGGCGAATTTAATATCATTTTTTTTCTTAATTTTTATCCTTATTGAACTTCATCCGAATTTCATAGTTGCCGAACTCGAACCCAAACTTGAACCTTGTGACTTAGGTCTTACATATTCATAGATTTGTATGTATAAAGATATTTTCTTTGGTATTTGTATCCCATTTTCATGATTAATTATTTCAAAGGAAAAAGTTATTTTGGGAGTGGAGCATGTATTGTGGTACCCAATTTTTTCTTTTGACATGATTAAATGCAGAAAATGACCCTCTCAATTTTTTCAGCTTAAAGCGGTCGCGGAAGTTTCAACCTGAAGACAGACTGTTCTCGTTGTCATCAGTCACATCACCTGCAGTATGTCATTATCCTTTCTATTCTGAAGATTTACTACTTGTGTGCCTGATTGATCACTTCTTTTTTTTGTTGGAGTTTATATTCTATTTTTGGTCTTATAGATAAAGAATAATCTGAGCATGTGTGAGTTTTAGTGTAGAATTTCTAATATTTGTATCATCACTATCTTGGAATTTTCTAACCTCCATGATTCCAATATGTTTTTCTTTCTGATTGGAAATGCATTGGATTATGTTTTGTTTTCTGATTGGAAATGCATTGGGATTCATGCATGTTTCTTTCATATGGTAGCAATACATATTTGTTGTCATCTTCGTTTGATATTTCTCCAATATTTGGCAATGGTTGGAGTGATCGTCATATTTATATTGCTTTTAATCTCTAAATTTAATTGAGCTGTGTCGTAAACCTTATTTTGGGATAAGGTAATATTGAGGGCAACCACACCTTCAGTTTTGTGTGTGTCCTAACATTAATTTAGTACTTTATGGTTGAGGATGAGAATTGGAGAGGAGATACTGTTATTGTTGTATATTTTTATTTTTGAAGAAGAGAAGAAATATAGTATAGTTTTGAGTGTACATATTTGAATATATGGAATTTTAAGCAATGGCACTTGAAAACAAATAAAATGTGAAGAAAAAGTGCCATGTTGGAGCTAATTCCTTGAGCAAAATAAATATTCATTACTGTAACCCTGTGAAAAGATGATGTTATCTTTTGTTGGTTTGAATCAAATTTGCTGTAATAGAGGGGGTGGATGTTTTCTTGTGATGACGAGGTTTACAAGAATGGTTTTGTTTCATCTAAACATAGTGGTCGGATATTGGATGATAACAAAAGTGGCTAGGATAGGGGATTTTTGGCTGGCTCTTGCATAAGTTTGAAAAAGTTAAGGATGTGTCACTACAGTTTGCATGACAGTTTTTCTCTTTCCAAACATGGTGATGGGATATTGGATGATAGCAAACTGTAACATCCCCTTTTTAGCCAGTGTCAGAGGATGAGTTGTTAGGCCATCATTGTGACCCTTGTGGGCTAATGTTATGGATAGGGGGTCTTGGTTGAGCCAGTGGCTAGTTTTCCCACTCCAGTGGTTGGGTTTGTTCAGGTTTGCTCTTTCTTTGAGTCAGATTGACATACTTACTATTTATAGTAAGTTACTATTTTGGGAAAGATAGGGTTACTATTTCTGAGCAGGTCATTTGAACAGTTGGTAGTAGCATTGACTTGTAGGGCCATCGACAAAGCTTCCAGTTTGGGACTTACTGGTTTTAGTAAGTCAATTTTTGGTCAATGCTTTTTTTGGTAGGGCACCTTGGCATTTGAGTCAGTCAGTGAGTAGACAGTTTTGGAGCGGGTCCTTCATGGATTTAAATGAGCTATTTAAGTTATTAATAATCTTTAATTAAATCCCTTTTTTTTAATTATAAATATAAGTATTATATAATAAGGTGCTCTCATGTGCATTTAATGCTTATTTTTAATTATTAAGTGACTTTGTACTTATATTTGTAGGGAAATATAATAAATTATTATATTTTAAACATGGCCACAAAAGTAAATATTTTTCAAATGCCTAAATTTGTTTAAGTTATGCAAAGTGTCAAAGTGTGAACTGCATGCTATAAACCAATTTATATTGAAAGTTATAAATGCATCAAAATGCAAGCATTGATGGATTCTATTCTGCATTTGATAATTGTGAAATAGTGAGAAATTTTGCGATAAGTGTTTTGTAGAAGGAAGGACTCATGAAATTGGGAATTCCTCACTTTGGATCTGCCCGCTTTGTGACTTGGGGGAGGCTGAGACAGAGACTCACTTCATTTTCCGATGCCCCATCTGCCGCAAGATCAAAGGGAGATTCTACTGCTTGTTTAGGGAGACTTGGTCTCTCCCAACCTGTTTTAGATATACGGAGCAGAGGTGCCATGTGATCTATCTTCAAGAGACATGGAGGCTTCGGGATCTCACTCTGCAGTGGCTATTCCCCTTGAAGCCACACTCAAACCAGCTCATTACTTCATTCTTTATAATGGTTACCCCCACATGGGGTATGAAACAAGCATTGGATCCTTCATTTGTGTCTTCTAGGGATGTGAGACCTCGCAGATCCTTCACTCAGCATCAGTCTTCCTCTAGAGCTTCCAGAGATCCTCGGAGATGGTATGGGATTTCTAGTCCCACTGCTTACCAGCCGGTTCTGGATTTTTTCCCGGTTGCTTGGAGTAACTAGTTGGGCTGTCTGGTTTGGTGGTTTCATCTTGGCTCTTTTTTGTTCTGTTATGTCTTTTCCCTGGACACCGTTTGGTGTTCCTCCTTTACGATGTATTGCTTCCTTGTTTCTAATTAGTCCCTTGGAGCCTCTTGTTGGTCTTTTGTTGGACTTTAATAAGTTTATCTTATCAACTATTGTGCTATTGAATGGTTCATTCAGATCCATTAACATGTTTTCAATTGAGGTTGAATAGTGAACTATACATTGCAGAATCTAAACAAAGATTGTTTCAGATTGCATGTGGAGAATCTAGCATTCAGGAAATAGTGAAATCACAGCTTCTATATGGTTTGCGTTTGGCATATTTACAAGTGATAGTTGGGGTGCCGTTTGAAAACCAGTGCATTTTGAATGAGCTTTTGGCTTTATCTTACCCAACATTGGACATCTAGGGGTTGCAATGCAACGTTGTAGACCATTCAAAGAATGGCTACAAATTTGATGTGCTGTGTTGATTTCCAGGTTTTTGAATTTGCAAAATATTTATATTTTACTATGTGGAATGATCTTGTATTTCAATTGCAGTGTTGGAACGAAGAGCTGTTAGTCAAGCATTGTTCACAAGTACATTTTCAAAATTGGATTGTGATTGTCTCGTTTGCAATTACTTTTAAATTTCATGCATTGTGATTGTTTCATTTAAAAAATCCTTAGAAGCATATATCTGAAAAAACGTTCAGAGTTAGACATATAAAAAATTCAAGAAGAATTAGAGCCTGCATGCAAAGTGTTTGACAAAATGTCAAACATCTAAAGTTGAACCAATCCAGTGTTTTTCAAAGTTAGAACCAATTGGGGCTCTTACATAGAGGGAGAGAGAGAGAGAGAGAGAGAGGAAACATTAGTACTTCTCAGATTAATGAGAAATCTGATCTTATAAGAGGAGTTGTATAAGCATAAGAGAGGCTAGAAAGAGAGGAATGAGCAACATCAAATATTCCACTGTATTTCCAGAGAGAGAAATAGAGACTGCTTTCTTATTTTCTTTTTCATCTCCATGTTTAAGGAAAAATAAGGAATGCGAATTCAAGATTCAAGCAAGGAGCATTTCAACTTCTGCGAGGAAAATATTTCTGCTCTGTAACTCTTGAATTTTTTACAATATTTTTGGTGTGTGGGAGTGAGATAAATTTATTGCAATATAGTATCCACTTTTGACTCTTGCATGCTCTGTGTTGTTCTGAAATGGATTCTGATTGGCCAATGTTTCAGCACTGGTATGGAGACTAGAAAACTGGGAGAGATAAATGTAAAGTGTTTGTGAACAGAGACTGGTGCACTACCTTTTACAGCATGAGTAAAATTAAATATGTACCCACATCTTTTTATTAACGTCTTCTACAAGTGGGTAGGGAGAATTTTGATAATCAGAGTTCTCAGTTCCATCTCATTCCTTTAAATGAGGCAGGTTTTTCAAGGCTAAGGATGGGAAGTTTTTATGTTAATGGTAAGAGTTGTTGGCCAAGCTCGTAATGGAGTGATGAAAAGCTGTGTGTCAACACTAAGAGACTTCATTTGTGTGTGAAATTTTCAAGATCGAGCCGTTAGGACTTGTAAACTGGATTGGACTTGGTTTTGGATCTTGGAGCTTAATTAAGATTTTCTTTAACCCACAAAGGCTCAATGAGATTTCTTGCTTTTGGTGACTGATATATTCAATATATTTTTCTGTATGCTTTAGAGTCTCCAACCCAAGGTTTATTTAGCCCAAAAAAGTGTTTACTTTTCTAGTATCACATAAACCCAACTTCAATAAAAATTGCTGAAAAGAGAAACTAACAAAGATATAATTTATTCTAGGAGGCTCTCTCAGAAAATTTTCAATATATTCTTAGAATGCTCAGTAGATGCTAAGGTGGAAATTTAGAATGATCAGTCATCAAACATATCTTTAATATAAAATAAGATATGAAATATAAAATAAATTATGAACTTTAGTCGATCCAATTCCAACTTTCTTAAATTAAAATTTGATTTTCTTTAGGAGGAAATTAATAAGCTAAGGTTGACAGGGATTATTCTACAATGCTTTTTTGTGATTTGTATATGATTATATGGTCAGTAGTCTTCTTTCAAACATGGAAAGTCTACAGCATTTTTGGTAGCATCTTTTTGCATTTAATATGCCAATTGGCTCTAACTATAAAAAAACCACAACTTTTTCTTCTGAAAAATAGGTGAAAAGTTCAATATTAAGATATCAAAAAAGACATCACCTAAATTCTTCCCTTCTGATGTAACACAAAATGAGATGTGTACAGTAAATTGTTCTATAAATTATGGGAACAATTGGGGATTTAATATGCAGAACAAACTTAAACTAATATCTTGCCCTTTTCTTCTTAGCCTAGGTTCAAGGAAATTTAACACTTCTGCACTAAATGGGAGATTTAATATTTTGTTATCTAGTGTACAAGAAAATCTGAATACCATGGATGCTTGTAATTTTCCATAACACAGAGATTGGAAAAAAACCAGTAAAACAAGATCAAATTGGCACAAACACAAGACGAGAATCAAGCATGAAAATTCATAGTTCAAATTCTTGCCGATATGTTGGTGATAAATCATTTTCTCGCGAGAAGTTCCACTTGGTGAGAAAAGTTGAGATGTTATCACTGTTTTTTGTGGACAAGATTTTGAACTTCTCCCAGCGAGAAGTTGATGATAACTTGGCCATTTCTTGCGATAACTTACTGACTTCTCACGGGCAGCGTGCCAGTAAATACCTGTGCATGAAAAACATCATTTTATTTTTTTGTTTTCTGTGTTTAGCTTCTTGGGTGGAGAAGGGTTTTGGAGCAGCACCTAAGGGTTTTGGCAGTGATTTGTAGCAATTTCCACTAGATTAGGAGAGGGCTCAAAGCTCTTTCCAAGCAAATCCGGATCCAAAAGTAAGTTTCTCAATAATTTTTTTTTTTGACTTAAAGTTCTTTTTGTCTTTTCACACTTGCATATCTTGCATCTAACTTAATTAAGACTCTAGGAATATCATTTGTAATGTTCTCTAATACTTGACATAGGTCTAACACCATCTTTTTGCAATTTTTCCAAAAACCATCAAGTTTTTCTCAATAATTTCAAAACCTAAAGGGCAATACATTTTTGTTTTATTCTCTGATTTTCCAGCAAAAATGGCTTCCTCTACATCTGGGTCAGCTGCAGCATCTCCCAATGGTCTCGTAGCATATCCATTTGGATTGATAGGCATGCGCCCTAAAGGGGCTAGAGACTTTGCATGGAAATATGCCTTAGAAGGAATAGAGTATAATAGTGTCATATGCATGAAATGTGAAAAACAAATCCGCGGAGGCATATCTCGTTTGAAGTACCACCTTGCTGGTATAGAAAAGGGTGACACAAGCATTTGTGATAAGACTACAAAGGAAATAAAAAAGGAGATGATTGCTTTGCTTAGTGCCCAAGAAGAGAAGAAGTTGAAAGGGGAAAGGGAAAAATTGGCCATGAGGGCATCCATTTACGAATTGCAAGGTATGTTTCCGTTTAAGAATCATTTATTATTTTCTAATCACGGCTAATGATTGTGCTAAAACAATTATCATGATTCATAATGAAATGATGTGGGTTGTGACTAGGTATCGTGGGTTGTGACTAGGTATCCCAGTCACCTTTAATGAAGAAGAAGAAGCACTTGAGGGGATAGTGGGCTCTTTTCATGGCCCACGGATCCGCGCATGGAACACACCTACCCGTGCCAGGTCCTTGGGATCAACTTCCACATCTATTGGTTCTAGTAGACCACAAAACTCTTCTATTGATAGTTATTTTGTGCATAGAAACACGCTTGGAGCACAACCATCATTGGAGGGTATTGGATGGAACTGTGATGTGCATGAGTAACTTGACATTCAATGTGCTGATTTTTGGTTTTTTAACAAGCTCTTCTTCAATGTTGGAGCAAGTTCATATTTTTTGAATTTTGTGACTGGTTGTACGGTAGCGAGAAAGGGCTACAAGCCACCTACTCCAACAGCCTTGAGTGGGAGGTAGTTCACTTGTTTCAAATTTTAATACTTTTACAGTTTTACAATTTACTTGTTTTTGTTGAAAGTAATTTATCTTAATCAAAGTTCTGTACTTAAAGTTAGTCTCATTTTTTATTTTGTGCTCGTAGATTGTTGAAAGATGCTTGTTTCTAGGGGTAAAGATGTGGTTGAAGAGCAAAAGTTACAGTGGAAATAGTATGGCTGCACCATACTTTCAGATGGATGGACGGATGGAAAAAATCGTACCATCATCAACTTTTTAGTTTCTTGCATGGATCAAGTAGTCTTTCTTAAATCCTTGGATGCCTCGGACAAGATAAAGACGACTATGTAATGTTCTGTTGTCCAACTAACCCTCAGGAATAGATTTGTCCATGTTTAGACCTGACGAATGCCAGAATCACATTCGACCTAATGTGCACGGGTCACAGTGGCCATACAGGGAAGCATAAAAAAAAGGCTGTATGGTATCCACTTGGAGATGCTGGGAGGTAGGTAAAATTGAAGGCCGTATGGTAAAGTTGATGGTCGTATGGTATGGAGGATTGGCTAACAAATAGGCCTTATGGCAGCTTGTACAGGGAGCAGCAAATGGTAAGTCTGTAGGATATTACAGGAGGCCATACAGTAGGCTTGGGAAGGCCGTACAATATGGGAAAAGCAGGCCGTACTGTGTGGTGAGGTAGGGCCGTACGGATGGAGGAAACAGGGCCGTACAAATGGGGAAACAGGGTCGTATGGATGGGTAATGCTGTAGTGTGTTGCGGGTAGCGGATGGTGTACAGATGGAAGGTGGATTCAGTTATGCAACCATAAACTTATAGTCCCGAATTTATTAGATAAAAGCTAGACAGGATTGGAGATTGAACACAAATAACCTTCAATTAATATTTGCAACAAGATGGTGCTCCGATTTGCTAGATCCGAGGAAAGTATTACGGGCGATGGAATAGGGTGAGGGTTGAATCCCACCGAAATTGGAATAGCCAAGTAGGGAAGATCTTTCACTTCCGAAATGACGAACAAAGAAATAATCCAAAATGCATACCAACAACTACCTACAAGTCGTGCTTAAATACTCGTTAGGGAAACCTTTCTGAGGGTGTACAAAGATAGCTGACGGCTACACCTCCCTACGGAAACAAAAATAAAAAAAAGGTCCGAGATATACTAAATCAATCGGCCCGTTAACAAAGGTTGGATCAAATATTTATTTAACGACAGGAACATTACAGTCCTTCCATCCCAAAGTTTGCTTGTCCTCAAGCAAATGCAAATTCAATTCTTGGAAACCATCTATAATCAACTTCTTTAGTTTCGAATCAGGTACCAAGTAGATCTTATCCCTGTAGTAAATGATATCATCAATAACTTTGTATCTTTCATCATGTATATAGCCATCCATCAACTAACATGCAAAATAGTTCTTTAAGTACTTGACCAATAGATGGGTCCGCCAGTTATGCAAGGAATGGGGCAAGGTGTTGATTGTTATGTTTTTAGTTGCAGCAGTTGGGATCTTATCATGTTTACAAATGGCTTCCATCTTCTTGATTGTGACTTCCCTTGATCCTTTATTTGACATTCCTCTTAGCAACACCTTCTTGCCATCCGTCTCGAATGAAAAGTCCATCCTCTTGAAACATTGGGTGTATTGGTCAAGGGTCTCCATCCATTGGATGCCCAATATGATATCAATATCAACCAAATCTATGACAAAGAAATTAGATGTCAAGTTATAGTTTCTCATGGAAATTTGTAGCCGTGGGATCACATGAGTGAAGGGTAACAAGGTTCCTCTGGCAACCTTAACCTCAAATCCTCCATGCTCTACTGCATGTAATCCCTTACTAGTGACCAAAGATGATTTGATGAAATTGAGTGTGATGCATGATTGTGACACAGTTCTTGTGAATTGTGCCATGAACCCTGAAGATACTACTTCCAGCCATTGTAGTGAAGGTAGCAATGGAACCTCCTTTTTGTATTAGGGCACTTATTCTCTCTTGCTGGTTACTTTCTTTACTAGTCACTATAGGTACTTGTCCTTCGTCGTCATCAGGAAGCACCTCAATGTAATGAATCTTTCATTTCCCAAGGCAGTGATGACCTGGTCCCCATGATTCTTTGGACGTGAAACAGAGTTTTTTCCTCTAGAGTTCTTGTCGAGAGTCTTCATCCAATGGAGGTTTTTCTGAATTGGCTCCTTGTCTTTGAATTCTTGTGGGGACGGTGTTGGTGTAGCTATGTGAGTTTTGGAGGAAGATGCGGCCATGTCTCGCACCTTCTTAATGGCCTCATTGAGTTGAACCCTTTGATCTAGCCTCTCAAAGGCTTTTTCAGCCCATCCATGAATAACACGATTCAACGTCTTTCAGATATGTTTGTGACTAATACTGACAAGCTTTGGAACTCTGTGATGTAATTGTCTACCGTACCTATTTGCTTTAGCTGAGCTAGATTTTTGAAGCTTAGTTCAGGTTCCTTCCCATCAAAACGGTCAATGAGTCTCTTAGTGAACTCGATATAAGAGGTTACTTGGTTGTGGCCAAGAGTAAACAATCCATGGTGCCACCATTCTTCCACCAGTCCTTCCAGATGGAGTGCTGTGAACTTGATTGCTTCCTCTTTGGGCATCGGGTTGAGTTGGAAATAGGTGTTTGCCTTCAGAACCCGTGCCTATGCAGTGATGGCTCTAGATCCATCAAATGGTGATAAGTAGACTTTCCCGATCTTTCTCTTGAGATCATCATTAAAATAACCACGATTTCCTCCACTTGAATATCTCATTCTTAGATCAACATAGTCTTTGTAAGATATATCACCTTCCATATTCACGTTCTTCCAATCTTCCCGAAGTTTTTCTTGCATTTCCTGAAAAGTGGGCTCTCTTTCTTTGCATGGTGCTTCCGTTCTTGAAAGGAAGATGGGTATTGAGGGTCGAGAGCGAGAGGGTTGAAAGTTTGTCCTTTCCGAAACAAAGTCGTCGCTATGCCCATTTTGTTCTCCTGTTGTCTTTCCTTTGGCCAATTTTTATAGTGTTTCCTGCATAAGCCTTTGGGTTTCGTTGATTTGCATTTGGTTTCTGTTGAGCACTCTTAAAAGATTCACGAGTTCTATCATAGGATCTTGATGATCTGCCATTCTACCAATAAGGTTATTTCGCCTTCTCCTTCGAGTATAAATTGGCATTGACTCCCACAAGTTGGCAGAATCACTGGCTTTGATACCACTGTAATGTTCCATTGTCCAACTAACCTTTAGGAATAGATCTGTCCATGTGTGAACCTGGCGAATGCTAGAATCACACTCGACCTAACATGCATGGGTCACAGTGGCCGTACAGGGAAGCCTAAAAAAAAGGCCATACATATCCACTTAGAGATGTTGGGAGACCGAAAAATTGAAGGCCGTACTGTAAAGTTGATGGTTGTATGGGGATTGGTTAACTGATAGGCCGTACGACAGGCTGTACGGGCAATAGCAAATGGCAAGTCTGTAGGATATAATAGGGGGCCGTACGATAGCTGGGTGGTCGTATAGTATGCTTGGGAAGGTCGTACCATATGGGAAAAGCAAGCCATATGGTGTGGGGAGGCAGGGCCATACAAATGGAGAAAATAGGGCCATAGGGATGGAGAAATAGGGTTGTACGAATGGGTAATGCCGTCGCGGGTTGCGGGTAGCAGATGTAGAGATGGAAGGTGGGTTCAGTCATGCAACCATAAACTTATATTCTCGAATTTATCAAATAAAAGCTAGAGAAGAATGAAGATTGAACACAAATAACCTTTGATTAATATTTGCAATGAGATGGTGCTCCGATTTGCTAGATCTATGCGAAGTATTACAGGCGACAAAATAGGGTGAGGGTTGAACCCCATCGAAACCGGAATAGCCAAGTAAGGAAGATCTTTCACTTCTGAAATGGAAAACAACTGAGAATCCCCACGGGAATTTGCAGTACAAAGAAATAATCCAAAACACATACCAACAACTACATACAAGTCATGCTTAAATACCCTTTGGGGAAACTTCTCCGAGGGTGTACAAAGATAACCCATGGCTACACCTATCTACGAAAACAAAAATAAAAAAGGGTCCGAGATATACCAAACCAATCGGCCTATTAACAAAGGTTGGATTAAATATTTATTTAATGATGGGGACATTACAGGCTGAGAGTTTGTGTAATAATCCAAGCTTGTTTTGGTCAAAGAAAATCAAACTGGGACTAGAGACGTTTTGTCAAATGGTTTGCATGTCTCCCGGGTCTTTAAGTCTTGATACTGCTTTAAGAAATCACTCTAGGAAATACAACAATATGACAAAGACTTTGCAAAACAATGTGAAATTTAGGAAACAATAGTGCTGGATTATACTATTCTCTACTATAGCAAACTTATGCAATAATATAGCTATCCAGAATCATAGAGACAAAGACTAATTGTATTACAATGTGCTAGCTCATGTTTATACCACTAACACAAGTTTCAAACCCAATGGAGTGAATAAGTGGAACCTGGTCTAAAACGCATAGAGTTGGAAGTCTGCACTACTGCTCACAACATGCTTTTAATGGCTACAGTTCTGGAGCTGTCAACTCCCAAGCGCTTCAACACTCATCTTGATTTACTGGTATCAGACTTAGCGTCATGTTTATAGCCCGTGACCCCTTTGTAAGTGTAGATGTAGATGCCGTAACCAATATACTGACCGCTAACCCTGCCGTCCCTTATGCTCCTTGCGGATTATGGTGTATACTCGCTGACTGTAATATCCATTGCTGAAGGTGATCCGACTTCCATGTAGGCTCGGTATGCAGGTTTCTCAACCACGTTAAACTCTCCACCCTCAGCTATGGATATCTTCTAACCTTGAATGTTGTCCAAGTATGAACTGTCTTCTGATGTGCTACACTCACTGATTACTATAACTGACTTTCTACTGCCATACTTCTTCTTGCCGTCAAGTTTCAATCTCTCATAAACCTTCAAAATATCAATTTTGACTTGTACATGCTAGTTACTTGGAAATATCTTCAATCACCTGTATTTCTACCCCTGAACTTCCGCTTCTCATAAGTCTTCAATGTATCAATTTGGAAACTCGGTTCTAAAGTGCAATGTGAGATGCTAGGTTTGCGTTTAGCCTCAATATTCCTCCTTAAGGGGTTTCGTCCTTAGGAAGTATCCAGTCACAATAAGCAACCTTTCGGATTTGTATAATAGCATATATTCATTGTGTCCATCCCAATGTAGCTCCACACTTTTATAACCTTGATATGAGGGAAGACACAAACAACTAGGCAATGTGGGATTAAAAGCCAATTTCGTCTTTTAGTCACTTAAGTAACTTTATAAGTTTATAACATTAAAATATTTAAATAAATCACTTAAGTCACATGAACTTTAATATCTCTTGAAATACTTGTTTGATTGCCATGCCGTCTGAAATAGGAATCTCTCCTCATAATTCCCCATGTGACCAAATACACTTTCTAAAAATAGAAAGGGTCCATCTTTATTACCCCCGACTTACTATACATAGTAAGTATGGCAATGGAGTCCAAATGACATCGAATGAAGGCCAAATCCATAAATTGCTGAAAGTTGGAGATGATTTCAATCCTCAAAAGACCCTCTAACCATCCTCATTAGCCTATGAGGGTCCAATATTAGGCTAATCCTCGAAATTTTGATGCTGGCAACTAATGGGGACATTACACTTTGGCTCTAATGCTAGAGAATGTTGTGATGGAGGTTGGGGCTGAAAATGTGGTGCAAATCATAACCGACAATACAACGACATATGTGGCAGTGGGTAGGATCTTACAAAAAAAGCATAACACACTCTTTTGGTCTCCTTGTGTAGCACATGTTATTGACCTTCTTTTGGAGGATATAGGGCAATTGGATTGGGTGAAACGGGTTGTAGAGGAAGCAAGGAAGATAACAAAATACATCTACAATCACCCTTGGGTTCTTTGCTTGATGAGAGATTACACTGAAGACAAGGAGTTGGTTAGACCCGCAGTTACAAGAGTTGCAATGATTTTTGTAACATTGCAAAGTGTTCTTCATCGTATGAATCCTTTGAGGCATATGTTTGTGTGTCCAAAATGGCTATAGTCAAGTTATTCAAAGAAGGTCGATGGATAGAGTGTTGCACGCATTGTGTTTGACATCCAATTTTTTGATCGAGCTACATAAATTGTGGAGGTAACTTGGAAACTTCAAAATTTGATTTTTTTTGTACTTATTAATCATGTCTTTCATTATTAATTTATAACCCTACTCTTTGATTAATAATTGTTTTCTACTTTTCAAGAAGGTCGATGGATAGAGTGTTGCATGTATTGTGTTTGACATCGAGTTTTTTGATTAAGCTACAGAAATTGTGGAGGTAACTTGGAAAGTTCAAAATTTGATTTTTTTTGTACTTATTAATCATGTCTTTTATTACCCTACTCTCTGATTAATAATAGGCGGTGAAGCCCTTGGTTAGAGTTCTCCGCTTGGTAGATGGGGAACAAACCCCAATGGGGTCCCTTTATGAGGCCATGGATAGGGCGAAAGAAGCTGTAAGAAATAAGTATAGAGGAGAGAGCCTAAAATTTCAGCCCATATGGGATATTATTGATAGGAGATGGAGCAATCAGCTCCACCAACCCATTCATGCAGTGAGGTATTTCCTCAACCCTTGTTATCGCTTCTCTCCATCATATGCGGATCCCGATGGAGAGGTCATGGAGGGCTTTAGTGAATGTATGTAGAGGATGGTACATGACAATGCGGTGAGAGACCTCATTGTGGCCGAGATGGAAGTGTATGAAAATGCAATGGGAAAACTATTCTCCTTAGCCTTGGCAAAGAGAGGCAGACACACTCAGACCCTAGGTACAATATTTGGAATTTGGAGTCTCTCACATGCATGATGAGTAGATAAATACTAAGCTACACAAATTTGTCCTCATCTTGCTTTCTAACTCTTTAATATTTATCTTGTAGATGCTCGGTGGCGAAATTGGGGTGGCAATGCCCCAAATCAACAAAAGCTTGCTCTTCGCATCTTATGTCAGCCTTGTAGCTCATCCAGTTGTGAGTGTAATTGAAGTTTGTTCAAATCTATTCACACAAAGAGGAGGAACAAGTTGGGACAAAAATGCCTAAATGACCTTGTCTTTGTGCATTGTAACCTCAAGTTGCACATAAGAAAGGTAATGTCAGCAGCAACTGAGCCACTTGATCTAGATGACATAGATCCTTTTGGCGATTGGACAGCACAGGAGCAACCTTCACTGTTTACTGAGGATGAAATATATGAGTTGGAGAGGGAGGCTATGGAGGAGGGTGGTTTTGTAGTGGGATTAGGTGACATTCAGGAGGAGGGCAGTGAGAGTGAGGACAATGATAGTGAGCACATTGATAGTGAGGATGAGGAGGATGATGAGTCATTGCCAAGGCCAACACCAGCACCACCACAGACGACTGCTATGGCTAGAGTTGCTAGACCCCCTCCCTCTCCCATAGTTTTTACTAGAACTACTGGGAAGGGGAAGAGGAAGATGTAGACTAGTTTCATATTGAAGTTTACATTTGTATTTGCTTATATTTTGACAAAGACAATTCAATATTTGTAGCTTGCTTTAGAGTTTAGAGTCTGTGACTACATCGACATTCCACACAAGGATGCGATTTTGTTACTAATTGTATTTATATATATCTAGATCAGCTTGTTTGGTTTGTTTACTCATTTACTGATTCAATACATGCATCTACTTGTTGAATTTTGTGAAAAAAATGCATTTTTAATTAAACCAAAGTCATTTTTAAAATTCCTGATATTTTCCTAAGAAGTTGCTGATTTCTCTCCAATATTTGCGGAGAATTTTTTTTGAGAAGTGGCCAAGAATGAGATTTTTAACTATGCACGTAATAGTTGCATACAAAGCTACAAAACTTTGTCGTTGGCAAGTAATAAAAAAAGAAAAAAAGAAAAGAGTCAAAATTTGTGTTTGTGTGGTGGTTTATTGGCCGCTACCAACAATTGGTGTTTTCAATTAGTGTTGGCATACTTATAATATATTTCATGTTGGATTGTTCATGTGATATCTAGTAAACATTGCATATCTGATGAATGAGAATAAAGGTTTATTGTTCGAGAATATGCTTGTAATTAATTTAAAATAAAAAAACATTCTACAAGGACAAAGACGCAAGTGGAGGGATGAAAAATAAGATGTAAAAGAAAAATTATTTTAAGGTGACAGTTTTAAATTTAAATTATTCTAGGGGAAAAGCATTGAAAAATCAAGGTAAAAGATAGGAGTATTTGGTGGATGGATATAATAAATTTAAAGCCCTGAAAAATAGAAATAAGGACTATTAAAATATGAAGAATGGTTTGTGTTGAAATTTTTCATTGATGCCGAGTTATGCGTTGGTTGTTCCATTTTTGTTAATATCTAAAGTCAACAGTTTCAGAGAATTGCATTGAGTTTGTTGCTAATACTGTATGTTGTGATTGCATCCTTGATATATGCCACCACAGATTGATTTGAGGAGTTTGTATTGGTCGTTAAGGTATTTCTGCCAGCTCCAGCAGGTTAGATTGAAAAACAATAATCATCTGCAGCCAACAGTAGCTCTGATAATGTTTCTTGTCATTTTCCTTTGCTTAGCTTGACACATACTTTCCTCTGTTATGTACAAGTGGCTTCAAAACAACAGTTTCTATTGTATATGTGGCATTCCTATTCACCAGTCTGATGGTTTGGATTGAACATCGACGTTTTTTCTATCTTTTGGAAGATCATATCAGATGGGGCAGTTATATTATCTGCAGTTGGCAGTGTAATTGTTTTCTACCAAGAATCTTTGTAGCTGTTACAAGTCCACTTCGAGCCGTTATCAGTTTTTGAAAAAAGAATGATGAAGGCTTGTCTTGTTGTATGGTGTTATGGTTCGAATGATGCTGCATATCATTGTATGTGATAAAGATATCAGTCCCAGGTAACCATCTGTTAGATGTGATTGAGGTGAGTGCAAACAGTTTTTTCCTGTGTGCAGACAGCGAGTTGGGAACCAATTATGCGTTCCAGAATTTTAAAATTTGTAGAGTAAACAATTCTATCGGGCTGCGATGTGATGTCTTTGAGATAAACACAAAAAACAGTATTGAGTGTGCTGTAACAAAATAAGATTGGAGGGTTTGTGGACTGCATTCCTTTATGGAGTGTGTGTGGACTGCATTCCTTTATTGTGTGCTATTTCTTGTCTTGTTATCGGATGCATGTGGGTGTCAAAGATTTTGCAGAATAACAAGCGTTGTAAAAATTCTGTGCAGAAGTTTGAAAGGGAGGCTAGCTGAAAATATTGGGAGGCAAGTAAGATTTTTGGGTAGTATTGTGACCCGTGCATTTCATTTTGAATACCTGGTTTGTTGTCAAACAAGTTGGAGAAAAAGACAGAATAAGATGAAGCATAGCTGGAGTATTCTAAGTTGAGCAATAGAAGGTTGTTTTGAAAAAGCTCCTTTTCATTCATTAACGTGAGAGCATGCTTTGTGCAGTTGGAACAATCTGAAATGTTCTAAGAAAAAGGGGATCTGTGCTGAATGAATTAGCAGAGTGTTGTTTTGCAAGAATTAATGCAGCAGTAGCAATATATCTTCAAGGGAGTGTAATATACTTGTGTTGCTGGACTAATGACAGATTGTTTTCCTTGTTGAAGTTCTTGCTAGTTACATGCAAATGGTTGTAGCCATATGGTTGATTGTATGAGTTGTTGCTGTTAGTGGGAGAGGCTGAAGCCTGAACTTTGATAGTGCTGAGATAAGAGTTGTAGCTCTTCTTGTAGCCTATTTCTGATCATTAGTGGACTGTGGTTTTTATCCAGAAGGGTTTTCGATGTGAGAAAATGTTTGTGTTGTCTTCGTCCTATGTGATCTTGTTTCCGTCTTCCCTTGTGATAAAATTTTAAAATCCTGACTCACCCCCTCCCCCTCTTAGTATTTTCGTTTGTTTTTCAATTGGTATCAGAGAAGGTTCTCTCTTTAAAAGATTAAAAACCTGTGAATTAGTCTATCCTGTGTCGCTATGAGTGCCCTAGAAGGTCTAACCACAAACTGTGCTCAGCTTTTTGATGGAACAAGTTATGCCTTTTGGAGTATTCGTATGAAACCTACATTATGTCTCTTGGTTTGGATGTTTATATGAGTGTGGTCAATGGATATACTATTCTAGCTTGGCCCCTGTAATGTTCCCTTCTCCGCGCTAGGCTTTCTTGGTGCCTTGTTGGTCTATCTTTCCATCCAAATAGGCAAATGACATTAATATAGAGGATGCGAGCCAGTCACAGGAATTTATTTGGTTTCGTTTGGGGAAATATTTAAGTTGAGGAGCTTTTTTATAGTTAAGTCACTTTATTTTATAAAGTGGATTTGTAAAGCTGCTTTATGACTTAAAGTTATTTTATAACAAAAGTAACTTAAGTGACTAAAAGACGAAAATGACTTTTATCCCACATTGCCTAGTTGTTTGTACTTCCCCTCATATCGAGTTTATAAAAGCAATGAGCTTCCTTGGGATTGACACCATGAAATATATCAATATGTTGAAAGACAAAATTGGTTGCTTAAATGTGACTGGTTGCTTTGAGGATGAAACCCCTTAAGGCAGTATTGAGGAGTTGGCTGTAGCCCCAACCATTGTTTGGAGACTACATTCAGTTGACATGGAGATTGGAGGAGTGACACTTTGTTCTTATCGAGTTTGCCCCCAAGAATCAGACTATCTCACATATACATAGAGTTGGGAGTTCATGGTGATAGTCGGAGTTTGAGGGACAAGTCTGTGGTAGGTGGGGAGATATCACAACAGTTCACAGCTGTAGGGAAGGTCATCTGGGCAGCGTATTACCAGGTCTGTAGGACATTAGTGAAGAGGAATCCAGGTTGCCAGATAACCTCTGTTCTCATGCGGTTAGGAAGGAGCATGGGTTTATGATTTATGGTTGAAGTCTGAGGTGCCGTGGGTGATCTGCCGGGAGTTGGGTGTGTTGAATTAAGGTAGCAGTTGCAGCTACAGTGCTGGAGTCAGCGAGGAGTCTCACCATTCCATTCCTGCATGAGGAGTAAGCAAGCCATGGGTGCTTAGTCACTCTGCCTCCACGGCAACTTCATGTTTCAATACTATCCACTTGGTACTTGTTTGCAATTAGTTAATATGTCTGTAGTTCAGGATTGAACACAAGAGTATGGTGTTGCCAGTTTGTTGTGTATCACAAGCTATCTAATAGATAAATCGAGGACCTGTTTTAAAGCAATTTTGAGGGTGATATGAGTTTCTTTCTTCCAAGCATTCACATTTTATAAAGTTGTTAGTCATTGTTTTGCTCTACGGGTTCAGATTCTTAAAGCCCCTACTACTGTTGATGGGAAAAAGGACATCGAAAATAATGCAAAAGTCATGAATGCACTTTTATGTGGTCTCTCTGAATCAGAATTTGTCAAAATAATGCACCGTGATTGAGCGAAAGACATATGGGACAAGCTGCTCAATGCTTATCACGGTGATGGTAAAGTTAGGTAGGCAAAAGTTAAGACCGAGAGAATGATTTTTGAAGGCATTCGTATGAAAGAAAAATAGACTGTTGCTGCCTATTTTCCAAGAGTTGATGAAGTTGTAAATGCTATGAAAGGACCTGGTGAGACAATTGATAAAAATACCATTGTTCAAAAGATTCTACACACTTCCTTTGAAATTTAATGCTAAACTCTATGTAATTGAAGAATTGTTATCTTTGGATATTCTCACTGTTGATAAGCTACATGGTAACTTGAGTGCATATGAAATACGAACAAATGTTGACGGGTCTTCAAATGGAGAAACCGCATTCAAGGTTACTAAAGTTGGAAAGGAGCAAAAGCCAAGTGAAAGCGCAAAAGAAGATTCAAACGGTGAAATTGTTTATCTTGTAAGTAAGTTAAAGAAAGCACTTGCCAAACACAAAGGTATGCTAGCCGTAAAATGTTTTAACTGTGGTAAAACCAGTCACTTTGCTTCAAAATGTCCTAATGAGAAAGAATATGACATCAGTGATGAAACAAGTTCAAAGCTTAGAAGGTCAAAGCAATTTGTAAAAGGAAATAGAAAGTCTGATAAGTTTAAGAAGAGACTTTATTCAAAGGAAGACAACGATATTTTTTCTAGCAGTGAGGAGGATGATCAGAATGATGAAATTTTATTTATGGCTATAGATATATTAATTTGAAAGGGCATGCAAAATGTGGAGTTCCTAAGTTTGATGTTACTAACTTCACTCTTTGGAGTTATAGAATGCTGACTTATATAAAATCGCTTGATATTGATGTTTGGAATTGTCTTAAAGATGATTGATGCCAAAGAGAAGAAAGCTTTTGACAACAGTGCAAAGGCGATGAGTGCAATTTTAAGTTATTTAACTGATTCTGAGCATGAGAAATATTCACTTTTTTTTGCAACTAAGGAGATTTGGGAGCAACTTCAGGCAACATATGCCAAAAAATCTTGAGGGATGTGTGTATGGCTAAGGAAGACGCTCAAAATTGATAACCAAGATGATGCAGATTTAACCATTCAAGGACATGATGATGTGGCAGCTGATGAAGTTGATTTATAACTTGAATTAGTTGCAGCACTTGCTGAAATTAAGAGATTTAAGAAGAAAAATCAGCTACTTCCTGAACTAATTCAAGTTGAAAGTCAAGAAAAGATGAAAAAAACCATGGTCCTTTGTGAAGTTGAGAAACTTCTCATTGATTCAAAACTGCAGAATGAGGAAGCCAAGAAGATTCAAGAGGATTTGGAGAATCAAATTAAGATGAAAGAAGATAATTTTTGCTAGTTAGAAGCTGAAGCTGCCTCACTTAGGAATATTGGCAAATTCTCAACCTCGTTAGGTAAAGAAGTAACAAATCTAAGGAGCTGCATGCCTTTGGATAATCTTCTTGCTTCTCAAAAACATCCACTAGACAAAAGCGGAATTGGACTAGAAGCTGGTCAATGTTCTATGTCACAAGGGATAGTTCCACAGATTGCAAATGGAGAGCAACCTGCTACCTCTAAGCAAGATTACTTGAATAAGTCTAATAAAACCTTCTTTCATGGACATTGTTTTGCTTGCAATTACTTTGGTCATAAAGCTACTACTGACTGCATATATTTTGCTAGAAGAAAATTCCATCTCTAATAGGAGCACCTTTAGATCTTTTGGAAACTATAATGTTATTTGTTGTAGATGCAATAACTTTGGTCATGCTGCAAAATTTTGTTAGAGCAACTTTGCAGGACACTCTAACAATGCTAGAACTAAGAGCAAACCAAAGATTGTTGAAGTCCAACTAAGAAAAGATCAAGAGGTATCTCTTAAATCTTTAGTTGTGCAAATTGCTTTTCTAGAAAGAAATGAAAAGGATATTCGGTATGTTGATAGTGGAAGCACTAGGCACATGACTGGTGGCTTAAGTCAAATTTTTATACTTTAGAAAATGAATGGTGGAAAGGTTAGATTTGGAGGTTGTTCATCTGCTGAAGTTGCTGGTATAGGTACTCGTATGTTGAATAATGGTGAAACTAAAGTTGACAATGTGTTACATGTCAAAGGTGTGGAAAACAATTTACCAAGTGTGAGTCAGCTTTGTGATCAAGGATATGATCTTTCTTTTAATTCAAATTGTTGCACCATTAGCAAGGGAGAACTTATAGCTAATGCCGCAAGAGCATAAAATAACCTTTATGTTCTTGATGGTACTAACTGTTGGAATACAAACACCACTGAGAGGGGGGGTGAATTAGTGGTTTAAAATACTTTTAAAAACGTGAAACAATTACAAGTTATAAAAATTTAACACATGAGCAAGATAGTTAATGAATAACATAGTGACACAATATTTTAATGTGGAAAACCCCTTGGGGTAAAAAACCACTTTGAATCTGAAACATTATTGGCCTCTTGGACAAATCTTTTAGAGCTACAACTCTGGGAAGCAGCAACACCCTATTTTAGAAATGCCAATTTCAAAGAACACCAATCACTTACACCTGAAGCACCAACTTCATGAATACAAGAAGCACCAACTTCAAAAATGAACAAGTGAGATATAAAATTAGAGGATCATCTCTATTACAACACAAACCACGACTCACTAGTTTCAACTTCTTGTTGAAAACACAATGCTGGATATAAACATCCAATATCCAAATATATTTTCTTTTTCCATTAAAATATCTGATCAATTACTAATATGAATGAATGAAGCAGCAATATATAACCCTTCTTCTACCTCTGATAAACTTCTTCAATAAAAATCAAATCACACATATGAAAATAAAAACATAAAGCATTACCCTCTTCTTTGCTGTTAAAAATCTGCTTGCAAACTGTTCGGTCTACAAGGAATTCCACACCAATTCTGCAACTTATATCAAAGCCACCTATTGGATGTTTTAGAGGAATGTATCCTCTACTTATAAACCAAGAAAGTCGAAATTTTGGAGGCAGTTACATACCCCAAACTTCCATTAGACCAAAACCGCTCAAAATTGCCAAAACTGTCATAACAATTTGGTACCTTTTTCTGATAAACAAACTTTTCTCTTTCCACATGTGTTATGCAAAAACTATCAAAGACCCATTTTAGCTGATTCTGAGACCTTTCCAAAAAGGTATGATAGTTGGGGTCTATCTGATAAAAAAGCTTGTCGAATTTCTAATAGACCAAAACTGTTTTTTTAATATCCGTTTTAAAAAACAATGTGAACATTAAGTGTTAATTGTATAACACTTAAGTATTTGTCTTCAATATGTTTTGAACAATATTGAAGGACATCAAATAAAATAATTACATGATGTTAGCCATACCATATGCTCATTATGTTAGCCATATCATATGCTCATTATTGACATCAGTGACAACAATCAAAGACCAAATACCAAGGGTTCAACATACTTTCCCTTTGGCATTGATGTCAATACCAACTTCCACTTGTATATCCATGTGTACCTATATATCCTGTATTTGTACCTGTATACCTCTATATCCATGTGTACCTATACCTGTATATCCATCATGTAGACATCTTCATTTTTCTCTCCCCTTGACATCAATAACAAAGGAGATATACCAAGGTTTCAGTGAAACAAAAAGATAAGCAAAATATGCTCCCCTTGAAACCTATCACTCATTTATGAACTTATGCAAGAGAAGAGAGGGATAAAAGCCCCAATCTTGTTCTTAACCCTTCAAATGTGGCTTTTGAGAGAGTGTTTGTAAATATGTCAGCAAGCTGATCTGAAGAAGAGGAACAAATTCTAATTCAACATTACCATTCAAGACATGTTCCCTTATGAAATGATAACGAACATCAATGTGCTTGGTGCTTGAATGCATAATTGAATTCTTAGAAATATTGATTGCACTCTGATTATCACAATAGATAGGAACTGGTTTAGATAGGAATTGGTTTAGACACTATTACTTTCATATTTGATAAAGTTTGAACCATCCAAAGAACCTATTGACAACAAGAACATGCGGCTATATATTCAGCCTCTGCAGTAGAAAGTGTAGTAGATTCTTGCATTTTACTATGCCAACACACTAGCCTGTTACCCAAGAAAAATGTTGCTCTTGAAGTACTTTTTATTTCATCTAGACAACCTGCCCAATCTGAGTTAGTATAAACAACAAATCTGAAGTCATCATGTTTAGGATACCAAATTCCATAATCCAAAGTACCCTGAATATATCTGAAAATTCTTTTAACTGCTATAACATGAGATTCTTTAGGTGAAGATTGAAATCTTGCAACCAAACATACAACATGCATGATATCAGGCCTTGAAGCTGTGAGATATAGTAAACTACCAATCATAGATCTATAAGTAGTTTGATCAACACTAGGAGAGCCATCATTTTTAGTAAGTTTACATCCTATTATCATTGGTGTTCCCATAGGCTTACAATCTTCCATATGAAATTTCTTTAACATTTCTTTTGCATACTTAGTTTGGGATAAGAATATACCATTTTCCAACTGAGAAATTTGCAACCCAAGAAAATAGGATAGTTCCCCAAGCATGGACATTTGAAATTCAGATTGCATAAGCTTTGAAAAACTTTGACTTAAAGCATCATCATTGGATCCAAATACTATATCATCAACATAAACAAGAACAATGAGAACATCATCACATGTACCATATATGTACAAATTGCTATCAACACCACATCTTCTGAAGCCATTTTTGATAAGATAGTGATCCAACCTAGAATACCAAGCCCTTGGAGCTTGTTTCAAACCATAAAGAGCCTTTTTTAACTTGCAGACATGGTTAGGATAGTCTTTGTTCTCAAATCCTTCAGGTTGATTCATATAAACCTCTTCATCAAGATAACCATTAAGAAATGTCGTTTTAACATCCATTTGGTACATTTTAAAGCCCTTGAACGCTGAATATGCAAGAAAGATTCTTATTGCTTCAATTCTAGCCACTGGTGCAAAAGTTTCATCAAAGTCCACACCTATTTGTGCATAACCCTTACAAACCAATCTAGCCTTGTTTCTTGATATCTTTCCATTTTCATCAAGTTTATTTCTAAAGATCCATTTAGCACCTATTACATTTTTATCTTTAGGTCTAGGCACTAATTCCCAAGTTTTATTTTTTTCAATTTGACTTAGTTCCTCTTTCATAGCATTAACCCAAAACTCATCCATACTAGCTTCTTTATATGATTTAGGTTCAATTTGAGATAACAAACAAAGATTAGCACATTCACTAGATGTAGTTCTTGTTCTCGTTTAAATATCTGCATGTTTATCCCCTTTAATCTGTTCTTGAGGATTATACTTCTTCAATCTTGTTCCTATAGCCTTTGTACCTGTGGGTTTTGATGTTTCTATTTGATCTTTTATCTCTTCTTCAGCTTCAACAACTTTATTATTTGCTTCTTTCAAGTCTTTATCATTGTCTTGTAGGAAAGTATTATCCATTCTTATTTCCTTTTTATCCTGCACAACTACGTCCACTTTCACATGTATAGTTTCAACAAGTTTATTCAACCTTTTATTAAAACATTTGTAAGCTTTACTTTGGGAAGAATATCCTTAAAAGATTCCTTCATCACATCTTGAATCAAAGCTTCCTATTTTATCATCAGAATTCTTAATGAAGCATCTACTTCCAAAAATTCTAAAATGCTTAACAGATGCAGCATGTCCATACCATAACTCATAAGGAGTGTACTTAGTTTTTACCCTTAGTTGTGCCTTGTTTAAAATATATACTGCTGTTTGAACTGCTTCTTTCCAATACCTGTTTGGTACTTTAAGTTTAGATTCATCTAACATAGTCCTTGCCATTTCTTTCACTGTTCGGTTCTATCTCTCAACAACTTCATTTTGTTGAAGTGTCTTGGATGCTGCATATTCTCTTTTGATGCCATGTTTTTCACAATAATCAACAAATTCATCTGAAGTAAACTCACTATCTTTATCTGATCATAAGCATTTAATCTTCATGTTTGACTCATTTTCAACCATTTTCCTAAAAATCTTAAACTTGTTAAATGCCTCTGATTTATGCTTTAAGAATGTTACCCATAAATCAATATGTACTAATTGCAATGGTTTAGATACAAAATATTCTTTTGAAGGAAAAGATGCCTTTGTTTGTTTACCATATTGACACCCTTCACAAATAACATTCTTTGGCTTACTTATACATGGCATACCTCTTACTTTCTGATGCTTACTAACTTTTACCAAGTTGTCAAAATTCAAGTGCCCAAGCCTTTTGTGCCATAACCAACTTCCATTCACCTGTCCCATAAGACAAACATCTTCATGATTGTTAGTATTTATGATATCTTTTAAATTGTATACATTCCCTTTAGATCTTTTACCTAATGCAACCAACTGTCCAGATTTTAATTTGATTTGGCAACCATGGTCATCAAAAACAACTTCATATCCATGATCACAAATTTGACTAACACTTAGAAGATTGTGCTTTAATCCATCAACATAATACACATCATGAATGGACATTTTGTCACTAAGCATCAAAGAACCTAAACCTTTAATTTGCCTTGAAGAATCATCACCAAAACTAACATTGCCACCTTTATAGTTAATCAATTTGTCAAACTTCGTTCTATCTCCTGTCATGTGTCTAGAACAACCACTATCTATTATCCAAAAGCCTTTTTCTTCAGAATGTAGAGCCATTTGAACAAACATAGACTTATTAATCTTAGGCCTCCATATCTTAGTCATTTTAGTATTAACTTCTTTATCAACTTTTAGACTAGCATAAGATTGATCATTCTGAATTCGCTTAGTTTTGCAATTACTCATAACATGACCAAAGAGATTGCATTTGTAACATCTTAGACTATTCATTTTAGGAAAGGAATAACGAAAATGAAACTTTGAATACCTCCTTGACATGTATCTGCAATTACTTATTCTATGTCCATATTGATGACACATGAAGCAATACCCATCAAAGAAAGAAGTGAACCTGTTTGAGTATCTTTTACCCATGAATGAAGTGCTTGATGTAACTTGATTTTTATCATTAGAAATGTGATTACTTGCTGATGTAACTTGATGTAAGCTGCATTTTTACCTGCATTTGATGTGGTAGCATTCTGATTTGTATCCTTATTTTCAGATTTAAATATCTCGAATAAAGATTCATCTTTCTTGTTACTAGAACATTGTCCAAGTTCAAAACCAATTCCCATTAGATCATCAGTTCCTTGTTTACTTAACATATCATCCAAAGTAGTGTTCTCATATTTTTCCAACTTTCTTCTATATGATACTACTTCATTCATTAATCTTGTACATTCCCAATCTTTAGAACTTAACTCTTCCTTAATGATAAAGACAATTCTCTTTTGTTCCTCAACTTGTAATTTCAATTCTACAACTTGTTTATTTAAGTCCTTAGTTTCTTTTTCAAAGTTCTTTTTTTTTGAAGAATTGATTTTCTTGAACACTTAAATTCCTTTTTAATTCCTTGATATTCTTAAGTGCATAAAGAAATTCACATTTTAAATCAGCCTTAACAAGTTCAACATCATCATCACTATTTGATTCTTAACAAGTAGTTTCTATAGCCATGAATGAAACTTCATTTTCATCACATTCAAAACTACTAGAGTCACTATTTGATACATCAACAATCAAACTCTTCTTCTTCTTAAAGAACTTCTTTTTGTTATAGAATTTCTTTTTACTTGATTTCTCTTTCTCATCATCTACTTCATCATGACTATTATAAGGACATTTAGATGCAAAGTGTCCTATTTTACCACAATTAAAGCATTTGGAAGGAAGTTTACCTTTCTATTTACCTGCTCCTTTATTTAATTTCCTTGATAAATGCGCTTCAAGAATATCAAGATCTTTTGATTCTAAAGAGACTTGCTTCACTTTCTTTTCCACCTTGAATGCTGCTTCTTTGCTTGTGGATTCCTATTTGCCAAAATTTCTCATTTCATAAGCTACAAGTGCTCCATGAATATCTTCCATTGTATACTTGTTAATATCTCTAGTTTCTTCTATAGAACATATCTTAGAATCAAATTTATCATTAAGAGATCTCAAAACTTTCTTTACAACATCAATATCATCAATTTTTTCACCAAGTCCTCTTATGCCATTTACAGTTTCATCTATCTTAAGGAGATAGTCTTCTACCTTTTCATCATTACCCATCTTAAGGTCTTCAAATCTTGATTTCAAATGTTGTATCTTGGCTTCTTTAACTCTATCATTACCATGATATGTGTTTTTCAATTTGTCCCATACTTCTTTAGAAGAATTGCAATGCATTACCTTAACAAAAACATCTTTAGATAAACTGTTAAGTATAGCAAATTAAGCTTTCATATCAGTTTCATACTTCCTCTTTTCATCGGGATCTATAGGCAAAGTATTAAGAACTTTATAACCATTAACAACTGAAGGCCAAACATCAACATTAATAGATAACAAATATGTTTGCATCATTACTTCTCAAAAAGCATAATCTGATCCATCAAATATAGGAACCTTTGAAGAACTATCTTGAGCCATAAAAGATAAGTATTCCACTCAACCAAAATCTACCCAAAGTTGTTAAACTTGATATAGGGAACCTTGCTCTGATACCACTTGTTGGAATACAAACACCAAGCGGGGGGGTTGAATCAGTGGTTTAAAATACTTTTGAAAACTTGAAACAATTACAAGTTATAAAAAATTAACTCGAGCAAGATAGTTAATGAATAACAAAGTGACACAATATTTTAACATGGAAAACCCCTTAGGGTAAAAAACCACTTTCAATCTGAAACTTTATTGGCCTCTTGGGCAAATCTTTTAGAGCTACAACTCTGGGAAACAGCAACACCCTGTTTTAGAAACACCAATTTCAAGGAACACCAATCCCTTACACTTGAAGCACCAACTTCATGAATACAAGAAGCACCAACTTCAAAAATGAACAAGTGAGATATAAAATTAGAGGATCATCTCTATTACAACACAAACCACGAATCACTAGTTTCAACTTCTTGTTGAAAACACAATGCTAGATATACTTCTATCCTCCTCAAAACATCCAATATCCAAATATATTTTCTTTTCCATTAAAAGATCTGATCAAATATTGATATGAATGAATAAAGCAGCAATATATAACCCTTCTTCTACCTTTGATAAACTTCTTCAATAAAAATCAAATCATAAATATGAAAATAGAAACATAAAGCATTTCCCTCTTCTTTGCTGTTAAAAATCTGCTTGCAAATTGTTCGGTCTACGAGGAATTCCACACCAATTCTGCAACTTCTATCAAAACCACCTGTTGGATGTTTTAGAGGAATGTATCCTTTACTTATAAACCAAGAAAGTCGAAATTTTGGAGATAGTTATATACCCCAAACTTCCATTAGACCAAAACTGCTCAAAATTGCCAAAACTGTCATAACAATTTGGTACTTGTTTATGATAAACAAACTTTTTCTCTTTCCACACATGTTATGCAAAAGCTAACAAAGACCCATTTTAGCTAACTCCGAGACCTTTCCAAAAAAGTATGATAGTTGGGGTCTATCTGATAAAAAAACTTGTTGAGTTTCTAATAGACCAAAATTGTTTTTTTATATCCGTTTTCAAAACCAATGTGAACATTAAGTGTTAATTGTATAACACATAAGTATTTGTCTTCAATATGTTTTGAACAATATTGAAGGACATCAAATAAGATAATTACATGATGTTAGCCATACCATATGCTCATTATGTTAGCCATATCATATGCTCATTATTGACATCAATGACAACAATCAAAGACCAAATACCAAGGGTTCAACAACTAACAAGGAAACTTATTATTTAAGTAAAGTTAATGAAGCATGGCTTTGGCCCAAAAGACTTGGGCACATTAATTATGAAAATATGGTCAAGACCAGCAAGAAGGAAGCTGTTTGAGATCTTTGTTTATTGAAAAAGCTAACATACATTACCTGCAAAACTTGTCAAATGGGAAAGCAAACATGAACATCGATTAAACCAAAGGAACTCTCCAGCTCCAAGCCTCTCGAGCTTGTTCATACGGATCTATGTAGACCAACTAGAAGAACAAGTCTACAAGGTGAAAGGTATTTAATGTTGTTGATTGATGATTTCTCATGAATGACTTGGGTTTCTTTTTTAAAGAAAAATCAAAAGATTTTGATAAGTATAAAGCTTTTAAAGCATTGGATGAAAATAAAAAGAACTCAAAGATTAAATATTTACGCTCTAGATAATGGTGGTGAATTTACTCCTAATGAGTTTTTAAGTTTTTGTAAACAAGATGGAATCCAAAGGCAAGTTTAAGCTCCTAGAACACCACAACAAATTGGTGTTGTGCAAAGAAAGAACAGAATAGTCCAAGAGATGGCTCATTGCATGATGAATGAAGGTAAAGTTAGTGATGCTTTTTGGAGAGAAGCTGTCCATACAACTATATACACTCAAACAAAAGTTTATTAAGAACTTGGTAAAACAAGACACGTTATGAACTTTGAAATGGTAAACCAGCAATATTAAATACTTTAAAATTATTGGTAGTCCTTGTTATATTAGAAAAGATGATGATAATTTGGGCAAGATTGATTCTAGTTTCTTAACTACTCTTCAAAAAGAAAACCTTTTAAATTCTACAACAAAAGGCTACAAAAAATTGTTGAAAGTATGACTATGAAAGTTCATGAAGTCACTAATGAGTCTTGTGAGAATGTGAATGATAGAAATAATGGGAGAAAGGAAGAGACCAATACTATTGTTCATTTGTCTCCTCCATCATCACAAGCTAGGACAATATAAGAAATCAAACCCGTATGGCAATGGCAAATACTAATCAAACTTAGTTAATGGGTAGAAGTGGTGACCAACGGTTTGACATCAGCATTTTTAACTCTTCTGCAATATGGTAGAGCAGCAATGCAATAACGTGAATAACCAAAAAGAGTCTCAGAAATTGTAGTATGTTTTCAAACACATTCAATCGGATATTCAGTTACCCTGAGTTACATTCCATAGTGGACGTTTAGCAGCAATTTTCAGAAATATACCGGTCTGAACTTATAGACTTGACGTTTTACATAAATAAACATAAGGCAAGTATCAATGGCACCTGATGTTGCTGTGAATGGCTTGCCTCTTCACTCGATCTTGACTTCGGTAGAGTTCCGTTTGCCAATCCGCTTAGTTCAGACTCTTGACGGTCTGTATTAAAATCCCCAATGCTCCCACTATTGTTGCTAGTGTCACTTGGACTTGCAACTCCAGTTATGCTACCCGCAGCCTATCCGAGCTTTCCTACGTGAAAGTTGGGTCTCTTTACCTCTCCCTCTCCACCGGTGAGAATGTAGGATAACTGACACCTCCAAACCTCCATGTTATGAGCCAGACTACTTGTTTGAATGTACGCAATTGTTAGTACAACCTCCCTACTATGCTAATATCAGTAATGGCCACTAAATTACACCTTGTCGGTTGACTCTACTACCTCTAGTTAATCTCGGAAAATCTCTTCTTGTATATGTTCGATCGATCACTTACTTTTGAATGTCGTTCCACAGCTACGATGAATCACCATGCAAGCTCTATGTTTGGTTATGAGTGAAGCCTTCGATGAGATGTTGGGGCTATGTCCAGCTTCTCCATTGTCTCAATGGGTATCGTCCTCAAGAGCAACCAGTCACATTTAAGCAACCAATGATATTCTGGATAGTTGTACTATCCCCACTTTAATAGTCGACCAAGTGTGTGTGCATTAGCCTAGTTCTACATGGTCCCGAGGGCTAATGAAGGGTTTAAAGGGATCTTAGAGTGTTTTGGCCTAGTCATCTCCAATTTGGGTCAAAACGGAGTTGATTTACTTAGTTTCAGGCATACTTACTATTTTTAGTAAGTCAACAGGACACAGGGAAAGTTAGTTTTGGTGATTGAATTTGATACTCTGTGGCGAGAGCTTTCCGACGAGCTATCACTTGTGCTATTCAGAGTCCGATAGCTAAGATATTTTTATGCTTGAAGTATTATTAAAGTAACAATTAATTTAGTAGTAAAATACTAAAGTGTTACTTTAATATTAAATTTTATGGGAATATGTGCAAATCAAAAGGGGTGCCTAAGGGAGACATAAGTGATTATTTTAATATGTTTTATATCGCACATCTTTTATCCCACATTGCTCATGTGAGTGGAATGGACCCTTGGAGAAAGAATAAAAGGGAGCGTTAGTGGCTTCATTCAACAGGTTGAATATGAGAAGAAAATGAATGTGTGAGTTGTAGATCTGTTCTTAGCATTAGAGGACGTCTATCCTCTCGTGTGACATTCTAGATGTCATTCCCTTTCCCTTGGGGTTTGGCCTTTGGAATTCATTGCTATCAGCTTTATATCCGGCAGATTGGGTGCATTTGCAACTACAACCAAGTTCCAGTAGCGAGTTACTGTAGCAGCCGAGTTACTGTAGCAGTGCATCATTATAGCAATCGTATCACTGTAGCAGCCACACCATTGTAGCAACACATCACTGTAGCAGTGCGTGACTGTAGCAGCTATCATTATAGTAGCCATGCCACTGTAGTAGTTGAGTTACTGTAGCAAGTTACTCTAGCAGTTTCACTGTAGCAGTTGCAGTGTTTGATAAAATTACCATATAGTTTTGAATACTTGTAAGTATATTTTGGGGATATCGGTTACGATGGTATTAGAGCTTTAAGTCTTGCCATCCTGTGTAAGCCTTACAGGGAATTTGGAACAGCCAGATAAAGGAAAAAGTGTTTGACGAAATGTCAAAACACTAAAGTTTGAAATATAACAGGTTTAGAATGTATGTTTGAGCATGTGACAGAGACCATTAACTTCCGCCATACCAGAGCAAGACAACAAATAGTCAGACTCATAGAGTGAGTAGTCAAGTTCATCGTGTAGGTGGACATAGAATCCAATCATATAGACACAGAGGAGATATTCTTTGCACAGGACATTAGTATGGGTGACCGAGATGATAGGAATACAGGACTAGGCAGAGGCAGGAATGTTGGTCCAGATCAGGAGGAGGTAATGTTTAGACGGTTACTGGGTACGTTAGAGGAGGGGCAACGTATGCAACAGGAGCAGAATAGGCGAATGGATATGATGTTGCAGCTTATGGCTAGACAGATGGGCATCAATATTAATCTAGGTGATGCAAACAATGGAAATGAGGGCAATGATAATAATGGAGGCTGAGGCAACAACAATGGTCCCGAGAATAACATTAATGGTAATAATAACAGACATGGCAACAATGGGAATGAGGCTAATAACTTTAGACATGTTGCACGCCTAGCTCGGACAGCGAGCTCGAGACCTCTTCAACCCACCTTCCCACCCAGAGATCTGGTTCAACCAGTAAATGAACTGTAGATTACCGAGTTACAAGGTTAGTTTAGGAGGGATTGGGAGGCTAGTGGACCAGAGTTTCTGGCGGATATTTCCCTCAGAGATTATATGGACTTAAGGATGAGACACATGCCTAGAGCAGGAGGGAGAAATCAAAACTTTCAGCTTAGAAAGAATATTGGAAAAATTTCTTTACCCTATTATGATGCGTCAAGGAAGATGACTGCACGAGCTTGGGTGCAAAAGGTGGATACATACTTCTAGCTGAATCCTATGCCTGAGGAGGAGGCTATCAAGTATGCGGCTATTCATTTGGATGGTCCAACGCATGAGTGGTGGCACCATGGCATGGTAACCTTGGGGCATAATCAAATCACATCTTACGAGGAGTTCACTGAGAGACTCATAGAGAGATTTGATACCAAAGATATTGAGTTACAATTTAAAGATTTGGCAACTCAAGTAGTGGGGATCATTTGAGACATACATCAGTGAATTTCAGAGGTTAGTTGTGTTGGTTACAGATATTTTAGAGAGGAGATTAGTAGTGCTATTTATGGATGGACTCTTAGATCCCTTGAGGGGTTGGGTCAAGGGGCATGACCCGGCTACATTATAGGAGGCTAGTAAGAAGGCTCGTGACTTAGCACCTTCTTCTTTTAATAGCATATTTCAGCCTAGGGATTCACATATGAAGAAGGATGAGGATAAGCACAAAAACCCTTTTTACCAAGATGCACAACCAAAAGGGGATAATAGGAAGTTGGATAATGACACCCTGAATGAGTTGAGGAGGAAGAAGTTGTGTTTTCATTGTAGAGAGCCTTGGGACTTATCTCATAAGTGCCCTCTCAAGGCTAAGGCAAATCAAATGTAGTATTTTTCAGCTTAGGAGTCACAGTCAGAGGGGGAGGATCAACACTCTGATTCGGATGAGAGTAGCACTCTAGAGGAGAACATCATTCCTAGGGATGATAGGTCAAAAGCCGATCACATTTAGGGTCAAGGGTACTATCCAGGGGCAGAAAGTGATCTCTCTCGTTGACACTGGGGCTACACATAACTTCATAGATGCACGGTTAGTAGCCACGAGAGGATTACAGATTGAGGAGCATGCTGGGTTTAGAGTCATGGTAGCTAATGGTGACAAATTATTATGCACTCAGAAGATATTTAATCTTCACATCAGGTTTGGAGATGGCTATGAGTTGGAGGATGAGCTCTATGTAGTAGAGATGGGAGACTATGATGTCACCCTCGGCATGACATGGATGGCCTCGCTAGTTGAGTTCACACTCAACCTAGCAAAACTAGAGATGAGATTCTAGCATGAGGGAAGAATTGTTGTACTTAGAGGACTTTTGGATGGGAGTTGCAAAGTAGTCTCCATAAGGAGAATGCAAAGACTTTTTCGGCATAATGACATAGAGTGGGCAGCAAAGTGTTTCATTATTCCAGCCCCATTGGAGCCACAGGTAAAGAGTCATCCACCGAATATCCAAAAGATACTTAACAGGCATGCCAAAGTATTTGGCGATATTCCACACGGGGTTCCTCCTGACAGGGAAATAGAGCATGTTATTGAGCTCGAGGAGGGAGCCAAACCGGTCATGATTACCCCCTATCGCCATCCTAAGAAACATAAGGATGAGATAGAGAAGGCAATTAAGGAGCTATTGGAGATGGGGCATATCAAGTCTAGCAAAAGCCCTTTTGCTTCAGTAGTAGTTCTAGTGAAGCAGAAGGATGGGATGATGTGCATGTGCATCAATTATAGGGCACTAAATAAAAAAAATTAAAAAAAGGTATCCCATTATGAGGATTGATGAGTTGCATGGTGCACGCTTCTTCACCATAATTGATTTAGTATCCAGATACCACTAGAGCAGGATGAGAGCAGAGGACATCGAGAAGATAGCCTTCCGATGTCACTATGGCCACTTCGAGTTTATGGTTATGCCATTTGGGCTAACCAATGCACCTGCCACATTTCAAAGTTGTATGAACTAGGTGTTCAAGGGGCAATTGAGGAGATTCGTCTTGGTCTTCTTTGATGACATCTTGGTCTTCAGTAAGACTTGGGAGGAGCACTTGCAGCATTTGGAGGAGGTGTTATCTATTCTAGATGGAGAGTCATTGTATGCCAAGTAATCAAAATGCGAGTTTGGCATGACCGAGCTCCTTTACCTTGGCCATATCATTAGTGCCTATGGTGTTTGGGTTGATCTTGAAAAGATTAGAGCTATTTTGGATTGGTCTACTCCCACAAACCTCACACAGATTAAGGGTTTCTTTGGTTTATGTGGTTTTTACAAGAGGTTTATTAGGGGATTCTCACAGATTGCCGCACCTTTGACAAATCTTACCAAGAAAGGAGCCTTCACATGGACAGAGGCAGCGCAGAGATGTTTTGACCACTTCAAATAGGTGATGTCATCTTGTCCAGTTCTAGCTCTACCTGAATTCATGAGGCCATTTGAGCTTCAATGTGATGTTTTAGGAGATGGAATATGAGCAGTATTGATATAGGAGAGACATCCCAGTGCATTTGAGAGTAGGAAGCTCCGAGGAGTTGAGAGGAGTTATTCTATCTACGACAGGGAAATGTTGGCCATAATGCATGCATTGGCCAAATTCCGATCATATTTGGTAGGTGGGTGTTTTGTGATCAAAATTGATCACAATAGTATTAAATACTTCATGAGCCAGCGTGAGCTTAATGATCAGCAACAAAAATGTGTTACTAAATTGTAGGCTTATGACTTTGATATAGAGTTTGTCAAAGGTAAAAAAAATGTGGTGGCTAATGCTTTATCTCAGAGACCTCACTTATGTGCTTTGGTAGAGGTTTCAGGAGATTGGAGACATCGAATTGCAGCAGAGTATGTAGGAGATGATTGGGCTTCTGGGATAGTTACGGGCATCATTCAAGATGACAGGTATGTGGTGTTGGATGGGTTGATCAGATTTCAGGACAGGGTTTATTTGATCCCTACATCACAGTTTAGAGAGGAGATTCTGAGGGCATTTCATGATGCACCTACAACTGGGCATCCAGGGGTCTTCAAGATCTATAGGCAGATCCGAGAGCTGTTCTCATGGAGAGGGCTCAAGGATGATGTTTAGAAGTATGTCAGTGAGCGTGCAGTTTGTCAGCAGAATAAGGGAGAGCACACATTTCCTGCAGGTTTAGTACAACCCTTGCCAATTCTGGACAGGAAATAAGAAAGTATTTCTATGGACTTCATCATTGGTTTGTCACAAGTGCAGGGAAGAGATTGGATTTATGTGGTGGTAGACAAATTAACAAAGTTCGCTCACTTCTTTGCTATCCCTTCTACTTATACAGCATCACAGGTTGTAGATTTATTCTTCAGAGAGGTCTTTAGGTTGCATGGGATACCAAGATTTATTGTTAGTGACAGGGATAGCAAGTTCATGAGCACCTTTTGGTAGGAGTTGTTCAGGTTGTGCGGTAGAGATCTTACACCTAGTATGATTTACCACCCTCAGATAGATGGGCAGACGGAAATAGTAAATAAATGGGTGGAAGGTTATTTGCGGAACTATGTGACTGCACAACAGAGAGCGTGGGTCAAGTGGTTATAAATGGGGGAGTATTGTTACAATACCACATATCACATGACCATTAGGATGACTCCATTTATGGCATTGTATGGGTATGAAGCACCTAGCTTCATGAATTTAGTTTTGGGGAGCAACCGAGTGCCCAAAGCCAAAAACCTGTTGCAAGATGGTCAGGATATCCTGAGAGCACTCAAGGAGAACATACAACAGGCTCAAAATCAGCAGAAGTTGTATGCTGATCAGCATAGGGTAGAGCGTAGTTTTGAGGTAGGGGATATGGTGTATTTGAGGCTACAACCATATAGACAGTCATCACTCAAAAGGAGTGAAGCAGAGAAGCTGAAACCTAGATTTTATGGTCTCTACAAGGTGATTCGCAAAGTGGGAGAAGTCGCCTATGAGCTTGAGCTTCCAGAGGGCAGTGAGGTGCACAATGTATTTCATGTGTCGAGGCTTAAGAAAACCATTGGTCAGAGTGTAGTTTTGTCTACAAATTTACCCCCTTTGGATGAGGAGGGGAAGTTCGTGTTAGTAGCTGAGGCTATTTTGGACACCTGAGAAAGGAAACTCAGAACCAAGATAGTGAAGGAGTATTTGGTCATGTTAGAAATGGAAAAAGAAATATGAAAATAAGCAATACCAGGAAAGAATCTAAGCGAGTTAATGCATGAATAGATATTACCATAAGGTAGGAGAGAGAAAGCTTCAAGATCCAACACCATGAGACAAGATATTTGGAAAGGGGAAAACAAAGAAAACCCCTTGTGACATTATGAATGAGGCATGAAAAGCCTAAGGAGAGAGAGAGAGAGAGAGAGAGAGAGAGAGAGAGAGAGAGAGAGAGAGAGCAATCACTCATACAATAATTGAGAAGAGGAAGAAACCTCATTAAAATGAGAGAGGAGGGTCATCTCTTAAATAGAGATGAGAGAGAGGAGTTAGAATGTAACTCCCATGTCTATGAATGCCACCATTCATAAGTGTGTGAGGCCAAGTGTGAGATTCCTCTTAAGGAGGAATAATCTAAATTACAAATTACAATAAATATTTGTTCTCACATATTCCACGAGAGGACAAAATAAGATGTAGTGGAAAAAGGAAAAAAATGAAATATATTAGGATACCTTGGCTTATATCCTAATATATTATAACAATAAAGAAATGAGGTCTAACCTTGCTTTATAAACACACCAAGGAAAGATTACAACTTCTAACACCCCCCTTTAATCTTTACTTGGGGTAATTATATCAAGGGGTATGAACTTAATCTTCAATATGAAGTAATTTGATTGTCTTCAAGCCATATGGTACATTTGTAGATCCAAGAGAAGTACATGAGTCCTTTGAATGTGATAAAGTGGAAGCATAGACACATCTTCATATGTGAAAAATTGAGAAGGTTCCTTGATAGATCACCTGGAAAATAAGCATAGAACAAAAAACAAGACAACTATCCACAAGTAGAATTACATTGAATGGAGAAGCTAGTAAAAAAAATGAAGTTATAATAATTTAATCAAGGGGGAACTAAGAGAGATGAGGATAAACAAGAAAACAATCACAGATATCATCAGCCAAGAACAACATTGCAACAATATGATTAGTTTTCAATCATAATTTTTTGGTTTATCTTATATATCTTAATTTCCATTAAAGTATTTAAAAAAATAAAATTGTAACTTGAATTTTTTGGTGCTTGAGGCACATGTTCTACTTATTTATTATTGTCTCTCTTATATTTCTTTGATAAATATTCAATGTGATAATGTTCTGCATACTTTATTGCCTAGATCGTGGGTCATGTAGGTGATGGAGTCGTGACCCATTCACTTGTAGTGGGATGACTCATTAGTGGACTGTCTATATCCATGTGATTGACACAATGTTGATGCAGGTTTCATTAGTTGGCCTTGTCTGTGGTCATTTGTGAATTCGTATGTTCCTTTCATCAGAGACTTATTGCATCTATTATGATCATTTTGAGCTTATGACTTATTTTAGATATCATGTTAACTCCACTGCATGTTGGTGAACACATTCATTTATTCTCATCTCTCTTAGTTCCTCCTTGATTAAATTATTATAACTTCATTTTAAATTTTTTTTTACTAACTTGACCATTCAATGTAATTCTACTTGTGGGTAGTTGTCTTGTTTTTTGTTCTCTGCCTTTTTTTTCAGGTGATCCATCAAGGAACCTTCTTGATTTTTCACATATGAAGATGTCTCTATGTTTCCACTTGATCACATTGAAAGGACTCATGTACTTATCTTGGATCTGCAAATGTACCATATGACTTGAAGACAATCAAATTACTTCATATTGAAGATTAAGTTGCAGATTGTTGTAAATTATGGGTTTAATACCCCTTGATATAATTACCCCAAGTAAAGATTAAAGGGGGGTGTTAGAAGTTGTAATCTTTCCTTGGTGTTTTTATAAAGCAAGGTTAGACCTCATTTCTTTATTGTTATAATATATTAAGATATAAGCCAAGGTATCCTAATATATTTCATTTTTGTCCTTTTTCCACTACATCTTATTTTGGCCTCTAGTGGAATATGTGAGAACAAATATTTATTGTAATTTTTAATTTAGATTATTCCTCCTTAAGAGGAATCTCACACTTGGCCTCACACACTTATGAATGGTGGCATTCATAGACATGGGAGTTACATTCTAACTCCTCTCTCTCATCTCTATTTAAGAGATGACCCTCCTCTCTCATTTCTAATGAGGTTTTCTTCCTCTTCTCAATTATTGTATGAGCGATTGCTCTCTCTCTCTCTCTCTCTTCTTAGGCTTTTCATGCCTCATTCATAATGTCACAAGGGGTTTTTTTTGCTTTCCCCTTTCCAAATGTCTTGTCTCATGGTGTTGGATCTTGAAGCTTTCTCTCTCCTATCTTATGGTAATATCTTTTCATGCATTAACTCGCTTAGATTCTTTCCTGGTATTGCTTTTTTTACATATTTCTTTTTCCATTTCTAACAGGTCAGATGGAAAGACCTGCTGGAGGAGGATGCTACATGGGAGAGTGAGCAGGTTATTCAGCAGATTGGATTGAGATTGCTTGAGGACAAGCAATTTCAAGGGGGGCGGACTGTAATGTCCCCACTTTAGTAGTCGACCAAGTGTGTGTGCATTGGCCTAGTGTTACATGGTTCCGAGGGCTAACAAAAGGTTTAAAGGGATCTTAGCGTGTTTTGGCCTAGTCATCTCTAGTTTGGGCCAAAATGGAGTTGATTTACTCAGTTTCAGGCATACTTACTATTTTTAGTAAGTCAGTAGGACACAGGGGAGGCTAGTTTTGGTGATTGAATTTGATACTCCGCGGCGAGAGCTTTCTGACGAGCTATCACTTGTGCTATTCGGAGTCTGATAGCTAAGATATTTTTATGCCTGAAGTATTATTAAAGTAACAATTAATTTAGTTGTAAAATATTAAAGTGTTACTTTAATATTAAATTTTATGGGAATATGTGGAAATCAAGAGGGGCGCCTAAGGGAGACATAAGTGATTTTTTTAATATGTTTTATATCGCACATCTCTTATCCCACATTGCTCATGTGAGTGGAATGTACCCTTGGAGAAAGAATAAAAGGGAGCATTAGTGGCTTCATTCGGTAGGTTGAATATGAGAAGAAAATTGATGTGTGAGTTGCAGATCTATTCTTGGCATTAGAGGACGTCTATCCTCTCGTGTGACATTCTAGATGTCATTCCCTTGGGATTTGGCCTTTGGAATTCATTGCTAGCAGCTTTATATCCGGTAGATTGGGTGTATTTCTAGCTACAACCAAGTTCTTGTAGCTGCCGAGATACTGTAGTACTGCGTATCACTGTAGCAGCCGCGTCATTGTAGCAGTGCGTGACTGTAGCAGCCGTCACTATAGCAGCTATGCCACTGTAGTAGTCGAGTTACTGTAACAAGTTACTATAGCAGTTGCATATTGTTTGTAGCAGGTCAATCCAAGGGCCACACCCTCAACTATTTGATGTAAACAATGTTTGTTCCAATTTATTGCTGGAGTATTCAGTGAATTAGCTTTGCACTTGTTATTAAATTTTGTAAATTAATATAAATATAGTGTGCTGGTTATTTCTGCAATCTATTTTATGCTTCATAAATTCCTATATTTATGTTACATGCCAAACACAACACGATACAGACAACCTTTTAGAGCCACAAGGGTTGTAGCATATAACGGAGACTGCAAGCTAAGTGTTTGATAAAACTACCATATAGTTGTGAATACTTGTAAGCAGATTTTGGGGTAATCCATTACAATAATATTACTTCTCATGGTCTCAATCCCAAGGAAGTTCATTGCTTTTATAACTTCGATATGAGGGGAAGTACAAACAACTATGCAATGTGGGATAGAAGCCATTTTCGTCTTTTAGTCACTTAAGTTACTTTTTTTATAAAAATGACTATAAGTCATGAAGTAAATTTATAAATCCACTTTATAAAATAAAGTGACCTAACTACGGGAAAGCTCCTCAACTTTAATATCCCCCCAAATGAGACCAAATAAATTCCTGTGACTGGCTGGCATCCTCTAGATTAATGCCATTAGCCTATCCGGATGGAAAGATAGACCAACAAGGTGCCAGAAAGGCCTAACGTGGAGAAGGGGACATTACGGAGAACAGACACAAACAAGCAAAATATTGAAAAAGAGGTACTCGCACAAAATGACAATAGTTCCTCCTCCAATGATGCAGCTGAAACTACAAACAAATTATCCGAGTATGGGTTACAAAATGAAATTGGTACAACTTCTTCCAATACTCCTAAATTTGTGCAAATAGGCCATTCTATTGAATAAGTATCACCTGAAAATAGAAGTAGATTTACTAGAAAGGTTGTCAATTATTATGAAGATGATGATGTTTCTTTACTTTCTTTGCTTGAGCATAAATGTTTTGAAAAGGCAGCAAAAGATAAGCATTGCATCGCTGCTATGGAAGAAGAATTAGAGCAAATTCAAAAGAGTAACACATGAGAATTTGTGCCAAGACCCAAGGATAAAAATGTCATTGGCACTAAATGGGTCTCTACCAAGAAGGGCAAGTGGTGAGAAATGAGGCACACTTAGTGTGTAAAAGTTATGCTTAGATTGATGGTGTGGATTGTGATGAAACACTTGGACCGGTAGCAAGTTTAGAAGCTAGTAAAACTTCCTTTCCTTTGCCTCATTTAAAGGATTCAAAGTTTATCAAATGAACATTAATTTAACATTTTTGAATGGTGATTTAAATGAAGTAGTATACGCTGAACAACGTAAAGGTTCTACCTTGACTAACAATTTTGACTATGCGTGCACATTAAAGAAGATTCTATATGGCCTTAAATAAGCTCCAAGAGCTTGGTATGACAGGCTAGATAAATGCCTACAGCAACAAGGTTTCGAAAAGGGATATGTTGATAGCAATCTATATGTCAAAGAAAAAGGTAACATCATTCTCATTGTTGCTTATGTGGATGACTTAATTTTTGGAAATGATTGCCTTAAATTGACAAAGGAGTTTGCTGCAAACATGAAACAAGAATTCAAAATGTCTATGTTGGGTGAATTATCCTACTTTCTTGGGCTGCAGATTCACCAATCAGCAGAAAGAACGTTCTTGTCTCAATCAAAATATATTAGAGAGTTGTAAAAAATTCCAGAATGGAGGATTGTAATCTAGTTAGCACTCCAATGGAAAATGGTTTTAAACTAAGTAAAGAAGATGAATATCCATGTGTTAATCAATCTTTTCACAGGTCAGTGGTTGACAGTTTATTGTTTGTTACAACCACTAGACATGACATTATGCAGGCTGTTGGTTATGTTGCAAGTTTTCAAGCAACACCAAAAGAGACTCATTTGCAAGCAGTGAAAAGAATTTTCAAGTATCTAAAAGGGACTGTTAACTTTGGTTTTATGATATCCTAAATGGTCTGATTTTATTCGACAGACTACACTGATTCAGATTGGGGAGGATTGTTGGATGATAAGAAAAGTACAAGTGGTGGCACATTTTTCTTTAGTGACTGTCTTGTTTTGTGGTTAATCAAAAAATAATCTTGCACCTCACTATCTACAACTGAAGCTGTATACATTGTAGTTGTATCATGTTGCACGCAGGTAATTTGGATGAAACATACATTCCTTGACTTTAAATTTGAGTTTGTAGATCCTATCTCTATCTATTGTGACAATACCCATGCTATAGATATTTCCAAGAATCCTGTTATACACTCACACACTAAACATATTCTAATCATATTTCACTTTTGAAGGAGTAGGTTGCTAATCATGTTGTCAAGCTAGAATATGTGTGGACTAAAGAGTTGGTGGCTGATAAGTTTTACTAAACCATTACCCCGGGAATGCTTTGAATATCTCAGGATCAAACTTGGTGTACTCTTACCTCACTGAATGGCTTGCTTCTAGGGGAAGTGCTTAAATAATTTATCTTTCACTGCAATTTTTCGCTGTGTATACATTTGTTAATACCCCAGGAACGCTTTGAATATCTCAGGAGCAAACTTGGTGTTCTATTACCTCACTGAATGGCTTGCTTCTTGGGGAAGTGCTTAAACGATTTATCTTTCACCCCAATGTTTCAGCTGTGTATACATTTGTTAAATGACTATTGATGTCAAAGCGGGAGTAGTTACCATTCAGGGGGAGCAGAAGGGATTGCTATAAATAAAAAATAGGGGGAGGTTATTGGTATTTTTATTTTTCTTTGATGCCGAGTTATGTGTTGGTTATTCCATTGTTGTTAATATACAAAGTTGACAGTTTCAGACAATTGCATTGAGTTTTTTGTTAATATTGTATGTTGTTATCACACCCTTGATATATGTCACCACAATTAGGTTTGAGGAATTTGTATTGGTCGTTAAGGTATTTCTGCCAACTTGAGCAGGTTAGAGTGGAAAGCAATAATCATCTGAAACCAAAACAGAAGCTCTGACAATGTTTCTTGTCCGTTTCCTTTGCTTAGCTCAACACATCCTTTCCTGTTGTTCTGTACAAGTGGCTTCAAAATGACAGTTTCTATTGTATATGTGGCATTCCTACTCAACAGTCTGACAGTTAGGATTGAACAGAGACGTTTTTTCTGCATTTTGGAGAGTATGTCAGATGGGGCAGTTACATTATTCGCTGTTGGCAGTGGAATCGTTTGCTACCAAAAATCCTTATAGCTGTTACAAGTCCACTTCCAGCTGTGCATCAGTTTTTATTAAAAAAAAATGATGAAGGCTTGTCTTGTTCTATGGTGTTATGGTTTGAATGACATTGCTTATCATTATATGTGAGAAGTATATCAGTCCCCGATAACCATCTGTTAGATGTGATTGATGTGAATGCGAACTATTTCTTTCTCATGTGCAGATAGTGAATTGGAAAATGATTTTGTGTTCCATATTTTAAAAATTAGTAAGGTAAATGATTCTATTGGGCTGCGATATGATATCTTTGAGACAAGGAAAAAAAAAGTATCGAGTGTACTGTAACCAAATAAGATTGAAGGGTATGTGGACTGCATTCCTTTTATTGTGTGCGATTTCTTCTCTTGTTATCAGATGCATGCTAGTGTCAAAGCTTTTGCAGAATAACAAGTGTTGTAAAAAATACTGTGCGGATACAGTTCCAAAGGGAGGCTACTTGAAAAATTGGGAGCCAAGTAAGACGTTGGGGTAATATCATGACCCATGCATTTCATTTTGAATACTTGGTCTGTTGTCGAACAGGTTGGAAAAATAGATAGAATAAGATCGAGCATAGCTGTAGTATTCTAAGTTGAGAAATAGAAGGTGGTTTTGAAAAAGTTCCTTTTCATTCATTTACATAAGAACATGTTTTGAACTTTTGTGCAGTTGGAGCAATCTCCAATTTTATAAAGAAAAATGGGATCTGTGCTTAATAAATTATCATAGTGAATTATTTGTAAGAATTAATGCAGCAGTAGCAATATATCTTCAAGGGAGTCTAATAAACTCGTGCTGCTGGACTAATGAAAGATTACTTTCCTTGTTGAAGTTCTTGCGAGTTATATGCAAATGGTTGTAGCCATATAGTTGATTTTATGAGTTGTTGCTCTTAGTAGGAGAGGTTGAAGCCTGAACTTTGATATTGTTGAGATAAAGAGTCATAGCTATCTTTGTATTGGGTTGTAGCCCATTTCTGATCATTAGTGGACCGTAGTTTTTTTACCCAAAAGGGTTTTCCAAGTGAGAGAATCTTTGTGTTGTCTTCATCTTGTGTGATCTTGTTTTGGTCTTCCCTTGTTGTAAAATTTTAAAATACTGATACAACCTCTCCCCTTTTCAGTATTTTCTTTTGTTTTTTAGTTTGTTATTAAAATAAAAATACATAAAGCATGGTTAAAGTTTTATAAAACATGTCAAATACAGACAAAGAAATAGAAAAATGCAAATTCTTAAAGGAAAAGAAGTCACCAATGCACAAGGCTGAAATTTGTACTGTATATAGCTTGTACGACATCCTTACGTGGAAATTTGTACTGTATATGGCTTGCAGAATCTTGGTTCGATTCTTTGCTATAGTGTGGACATTCATTGAAGGTACGACCTTTATTTTATTTCATTACATGGTCTCGTCACATATGACCTTCTAGCATATGACTCACATTTGATTTCTATGAATTTCTTAACCCTTTCCTGCATTCGTTGTACAACATCTTATCATTGCTTGCATCGAACAACACTTTTTTCTTGGTTTATAGTTTTATAGGTTAGTAGTCTTTATCGCACAACCTCATCCCTTCATCATACAACACTCTCTTTCTAGGAAATATCCACCTGGGATACATGCTTCAAGAGGCTTGGCAAAACTTTGTGGACAACTAGCACACTCCACTTAAGGTTTTTGACATTTAAGGGAGGGTTGCCCAAATAGCTTCATTTGTAAAAGAAGAAGAAGCTGCTGATAAATTGATGAAAAGGCCGAAACAAAGTTTTTATCAACATCCATCCTCAAAGAAAACAATGCAATTACCCAAGGAGCCAATTGTATCCTCCAAACACCCATTCTTGCAAGTACCTATACTGGAAGTTGAAAAGGAAGAAGTATAAACTATTTCCTGCAAAAGAGGTCCATTGGACAAAGCATTTAAAATGGAGTCTAGAGCGCTTGCTGATCAAGCCATTGCACGATGTCTCTATGCCAATGGTCTTGCTTTCAATATGGTAATATCACCATATTGGAAGGAAATGGTGGCAGCCATACTTAAAGCGCCAGATGATTACAGAAGTCCCGAATATGAGAAGGTGTGTACTACCATGTTGACAAAAGAGAGGATTTGGGTAGATAGAGCTCTTCAACCAGTTATAAATTCATGGAATAATTCATGTGTTTCTATTGTTTCGGATGGGTGGAAAGATACTAGAAACCGACTATTGATTAATGTGATTGTAGTGTCACCCAAGGGGGCAATGTTCTTGAAAGCAGTTGATTGTGAAGGGGAAGTGAAAGATTCACAATTCATTTCCAAAATTCTAATTGAGGCCATAGAGATGGTGGGTAGTGAGAATGTAGTTCAAGTGATTACAGATAATGCAAAAACTTGTAGGGGTGCAGGTGCTTTGGTTGAGGGCCAGTATGACCATATTTTTTGGGCACCATGCACCATACACACCCTAAACTTGGTCATGAAACAAATTGGCCCCCAAATAGATTGCATGAAGCAAATTTACCAGGAGGGAGAGGAGATACAAATGTTTGTGACGAACCACCATATGTCACAATCCATATTTAGATCATTCTCCAATTTGGAGTTGCTAAAGGTAAATTCAAATTGTAAATTTATAATTAGTAAATACTAAGTCTCAAGTTTTTTTTATTTAATTAAATTATTTGTATATATTTTATGTCATTCAATATTTATTTACATATTGTTACAATTTACTTAGGTGGTTGAGACCTAGTTTGCATCTCGTATTATTGTTATGAGACAAGTTGTCAAGGTGCAAGAGGCATTAAGCCAAATGGTTATTTCAACCCAATGGGGTATATGGAAAGCTTCAAATTCAGAGAGGGCATAAAAGGTCAAAGCATTGATCTTGGATGATAGTTGGTGGGATCATGTGTGATCTATATTAGATTTCACAGACCCTATCATGACTAAAAGTACAACATCGAGTCAAGTGCAACATTGATGTCTAAAAGTCACATTATGTACAAAGTTTGGCAATCTTCTCATGATAAGGTGCTAGAGTACGAGGATGTAGAGTTGAATTTCTTCATGACAACGTGACAACGATTCCCTTGTAGGATAATTTTAAGAAGGAATATGGGTTTGAATTGGTTGATTTTGAGGATATTTCTTGTAGCGTAAAGCAAGATATAGATTTTTTCTCAAAGAATAAAAATATAACTATTTCGGTATAGAATGATCAAGATACACAACGTGTGATTAAACAAGAATAGAATATTTTATTTATTTATGAGGAAAGATTAAAGGCACAGGCCCAATCACGGAGGAGATTCTTAGATGGAAGCATGTCCTGGAACTTACTGTTGGTTATGTTGTGGCTAGAATGTAGAGGACTACTCAAGGGTATTCTACAGTCAAAACACATCTTGATTTTTCTGAGTGGGTGTTGACTTATCTCATCACTTAACTTGGTGTTCATATTCTAGACATATATGAAGATCAAAATCTAGAAGGAAATTGCTAAATTGAACAACAATTAAAAGGTTAAAGAAGTCCGAGGACGCATAAATTTTCAAATTTATTGGGGAAGACTAATATATTGGATGGTATTCTTCTTGCTACCACATAGAACATGGGTATAGAACCAGAGATGGAACACAAGGATCATCCTGAGAGGACTGAATAGGAATATAATTATGGATATTCATCTACAAGTGAAAGTGATGTTCTTTTCAAAGCTATTGAACTGGACCAATTGATGGTTCATATTAATTGAAAACTCTATAATAATCAAAACATGCGGGAATTTTATATTGTGGAGGTGGGGGGGGGGGGGGGGGGCGGGTGTATAATTACCTTAACCAATGTTTCATTCTCATTTGAGGCATTTTCTGATTTGATTAGATGTTGGTGTCCAGGGATACTCTTGCAAGAAGAGAAGAATGGTGCATTAAGTATGCTGCCAAGGCATTAGTTTTTGGAGGAAAAATATCCTTGATGATTGGGACTATGTGAGATGAGTATCATTTTAAATTAAGAGGGAGTCTGACACTTATTCAATGCATCACAGGAGCTTAGAAGATTGATACTCAAAGGGAGTATAAAAATACGTGTGTGACTGCACAATTTTGATGGGCCTACTCTTGTGTATACACGAGGAAGTAACGACTTCGGAAGAAGAGGGCTTCTAAGGGAGTAGCTAGAGGTTTTGACTTCTCAGGATAATTTGTTTAGAGGGAGAATTTCAAGGTGCAATTCCTTGTTAATTAGTTCTCTACGAAAGAAAAATTTGAAGTGGAATTCCTTGTAATGCATTCTTCTCTGTGAGTGAGAAGTTTGGGATGAAAACCCTTGTTTCACCCTCAAGGAGCAGCTATGATGGATCGACCCTCTGACTTGGTTCATGGTGGATATCATGTGAGTTATATATGATTCAGTTGGAGAACATCATGAGAGGTGACAATCTTTCATTGATATTTGTGAGGTTGCTATTGTAAGGTGACGATCTTAACAATGGCTTGACCTGTTATCATGATTGACTACATTAAGTTGCTGTCCCGGAATGTGCTAGATATCTTGATACTGAATTTGTTGTGTTTATTTGTTATCACTAAGTGTTGTCCCAAATTGTGTCGGTGATTGTGATAACAAACATATCATGATTAACTCCTTTACATTGTGTCCTAGATTGTGTGGGATATCATGATATTGAGATAGTTATTCCTGAGTTCTTGATCCATTATCATAACAGACTACATCCATTTTTTGTCCCAAAATGTGTCGGAGGTTATGATAAATAAGGAATCAAGATGGACAATATCTAGTACATTGGAGAACAAAATGACAACATTATTGAGATTAAATGTTGTTATCTGATAGATTTCATTCAATGTTGTCCGGGAGTGTTGGAGATTACACGACTCATTTCTTCTTGAGATGTAATGTATTCTATTGGTAGGCATTTATGAGTTAATGTAAGTGCACCTATCAAAGGATTATATATAGGCTGTTGTTCTCTAACCTCACTATGAGTTTCAATCCTCTTTTGCTAAGAGGGAGTGTTAAGGGATAGCTTCATTCGGATTGAAGCAAGTAATATATTATAAGTAAATTGAATGCTAGAATGGAAATATATATATATATATATATATATAAACATACCATTGAATGAATTTATTATTAATATATAACTTTCAGACTGATAGCAGATCGTTGACTGTTATTACATATTATACTCTGTTTGGGTATTGAGAAACCCAATAGTATTGAGACATGAATTCAAGTCATGTTCGATATTATATAACGTTGCAATGTTATGGATGTTGATCAAGCACATTATGTATATTGAAAGAGCGCGATAAGTGCTAATCACCATGGCTGTTAACATAAACTAATGATGATGATGATTACATAGGGTCATGACCCTACGTGGCATAAGTCATGTAGGGGTCATGCCTCTATGTAATCAGATTCTCTTCTCAATCTTATATATATTGAATGATATCGGTGTTTGCTGGATAATAATCAATAACAGAGGCAATTATATATCTACAACAAGCACCCGATATCATATGCAATAGCAGTCATATTCTGTCAAACAGCAAGCATTCGATTCTCAGTCTAAAGCAGTAATCTTCATCAGCATATATATATAATACTGATTCAGTATATATACATATAAGTTTATATTTATAATCAAACATAACAGATTTGGTTCTGAATGTATTTCAGTTCATTATTATTATTGTATACTCAACTGAGATCATTCAAATAAGCAGAAAATATACAAGTCTGTGACATAAAGGACAGTAGACACTGAAATAAAAAAGAGGTCATTTTCTCTATCACTGATCCATATTCCTTAAAATGCTTAGTAATTGGAATTCAAAGGCTTTCTTGTTTTGTAACTGCTGGTCATTGAAGAGTCACCGCTGTATACCTGAAGAGACTTTCGTGAATGTTGAGACAGTCGAGAGAATGAAAAGTCACCCGAGTTACTGGCATGACATTCTGCAGCATCGGGACTTTTGTTTTGCTCAGTGGCTTGTAATCTTCATGTCACATTTTTGAGTACTGATTGTTTTACGTTGAGGCTGGAGCTGATGACGTTTATCTTTTGTGAATACTATCTGCAGAGTGTCATTTTGCTTGGGCAATTTATTGCTGGAGTCTGTTGTCTAGTTTGATGTGTCTCTGGTACAGATTGTTATTTGCGTGTGATTATCATGAGTATTGTTAAGTGTATCGTATGTTTTGTATGCAGACACTTTATCAGTCTGTGAGAAGTATTTTAGTCTATATTATTCTAAAGCAGAAATAGTGTAGTGTTGTATTAACCCCTGCTGGTTCTAACTCTGACAAACACCGATTTTTTTACTATTCAGATGTTTGACATTTTGTTGAACACTTTGTATGCAAGCTTTATCTCGCTGTACTTTATTTTCAGATTGTATTTGGGTTCAAATGTGAAGTTTTTGCAATATGAAAGTTATACAAATCAAGCAAACTGCAAGTACAACAAAATATAACTAATTAATGACAATTATGTCATTGCTGTTACAAATTTAATGGACTGAACTTTTTTTCTTTTTTCCCAGCAGTTCAAAATATACAACCAAATGACAAGTACAACAATACTTTGCAAAGATTCATATCCAAAATGAAATATAAACCATTTATTTCTAAATCTGGACTTGAATGATGACTGCTGTAGCTTCTTCCAGATTATTGAATGTTTATTCAGATCAGAAAATGTATAATTTCTGCCCAGAGTTAGTGAACAGTGATAAAAAATGTCAAATACCTTTAAAACAAGTACCAAACAGCCTTCTAAAGTGATCGATTCTTCCCACAATGAGCAATTCCTAGCTAAAAGTAGAAGGATATAAAATCTTGAAATGACTGCTCACAAAACTCTTTCAATCTGCAATTAAATATCTTCAAATTGATCCCTGAATGATCAGATAAGACCTTTGAAAGGCTGATGTAGAACAACGGCAAGCACAATCAGCAATCTCAGTACAATTTTTCAGCATCTCAAAGCTGAGTATTTATGGCTTCCAAACTTGCAATGGCTCCTTGAAAACCTTGCTGGAGAAACTCATAAAATTTACCATGTATGAACCACAAAAATGATCAATTCCATGTATGAGAATGAGTTCTTAAGTCCCTTTTTGTTCTTTTTTGTGAGAGCTCAAACACTTTCTTTACCAATGTGGGATAAAATGTATATTCCCACATATTTGTTTTTGTTTCATTTAAAATTATATAACCTATATAACTCGTATAACTTTTGTGTGCTTTTCCATAGTTTTGACTTAGACACCATTTAAAATAAAATAAAGTCACTTGAAGAACTAATTGATGGGCCATGACCCCATTGTCCTTCTGAAAGATCATTTTAGTGGCATTTTAAAATAAAATTATTATAATTTATTTAATATTATTAATTATACTTCTTTTTAATAATTCCTAAGTCAACCTTTAATTGCCAATGCAATTGGGGGAAGTGCCCTGCTAAATTTAGCAACCCTCTGAACTGACTTACTATAAATTGTAAGTCCTAAGAAACACTCTAAATGAAGGTAGTAGGAAACTGCAACTGATGACACTTTGTACTATACCCTGACTGCCTCCAGTAGCCACTGCCACATATAGTAACTACCAGGCTAACTGACTTACTATAAATAGTAAGCCTCTCAAACTGAACCAAGTGAAAAGCTAATGCACCTGGACCTGGTCAGCAATGGTTCTGCCCTTTGGAGGTATCCAAAATTAGCAGGCATCGATGTTCAAAAATGCCCTCCATCTAAAGCAAAAATCCACGAGGGTTGCAATAATTGACTAATCTCAATAACTCAGAGTCAACTGAAAAAAGGGAGATTAAAAGTGTTCATTAAGGTGAGAATTCTTAAGTATTTTTGTCTGAATTGTATTCGAACTCAGTCATTACTAAATAAAGTGATTTTTGCTGTGGCTGGTTCTTTCCCTGGAGGAGGGTTTTTCCACGGTGTGTCTGATGTTCTTTTGTTTGTAATATATGTGACATTTGTTTTATGCTATTCTGGTTCTAATTCTAACATAGTGAAATGCATTAGGTTGGTGTTTTCATTTTCAAATGTTATCTTTTGGCCACTAGCAATAGAAGTGATAATTATCGCTATAATGAATTTTTGAAAGGTGGATTAGACTACACATGTTTTATGGAGTTGCATGCTGAAAAACTAGAAAGTGTTCCATTTGAAATTATGATGGTGAGAGGGTAGATATTGTATCAACGAAACTAGTTAGTAACATTTTACTTTGCCTCTTTATTGGCATGTGACTTGAGTATTGAGCTATGAAGAATATTGTTGCTCAAGGGATTTTTCTCTTTCTTTTTGTTTTGTTTGGGAATACTAGTTTGATTCTAGTCAATTTTGAACTTTTGCATACTAGAATTTGGGCTGATTGATTCTTTTACAAATTATTTTTTTGTGTTCCCATCGTTCACTGCGATATGTTTAGAGTGGCCCTCATTTGATTCCCACATGTAGATTAGATCTAAAAGGATATTATTTGTTATGCAGGTTGAAGAACATGCAGTAGCTCGAGATGGTGAGTCATTAATTCATAACTTATAAATTAAGAATTTTATTTTAAGTAAGCACAGAAATTCTCTATTTATTGTGAGGAGTAATTGAACATTTACAAGTGGCCAAATTATTTCACTTATAAGCTAGTGTATAATAAGACAGTGCATGTAAAGTATTTGTCCAAATCGGTACTTTAAAATGCCATGTTTTAAATTTTTTTTATCAAAAAGCTTGATAACTGGATTGCTAGCCTTCAAGGTCAGTAAAAAGTGAGGAGACTGTGCTATAGATTTGGTCATCTTAAAGAAAGTGTTTCAGAACTGCTATTCCTAAAACCTCTCCAGCGATCTACTTTTTGTTGGCATAATCATTGATAGAAAGAGAGATATACAATTATTAATGAGCTAATATAATTTGAATGATAGCTTTGCCATATAAGCAGTATGCTGACAGGACTCATGCTTTTTTGGCAAGAATTTTGAACCATATATCGTCCAGGAAAAATTAGTAGAATACTGATAGTAAGAAAACTCCGCTTTCTTAGGTAATGAAACATACACATCTGATAAGTGCCTAAATTAGTAGTTCTGGTATCCTGATGATGGGTTTTAGTGCACACTTGAGTTGCTTCATTGTCTGTAAATTAAAATATTCTCGCACATAGAATAGATCTCCTCTAACCTTGCTTTTATGAGAATGAAAAGGATGCAAACTTAAGCATGGTTACCATTGTCACTATCCCTTCTTCATGAGTTTTATTAGAGTATTCAGGTTAATACTAGAGTTACTGGACAATGACTTGGATATATACTTAAGCCGATCCTCGTTATAGTAAACATCCTTGGAATAATATTTTCCTGAGTTATAACTTTTTTGGTATTCAATATGCCTGAATAATTCAATCGTGTGTAGTGTTTTGTGATGTGCATGACCATTGCAGGACAATTCTAATAACAAACAAAAAACTTCCTGCAATTTATAAAACCACCTTCTCATAAGGTAGTTGTTTACCATAAGTACACTAGCAAGCAAAATTACCTAATCACTCAAATATTCTATTTCATAGCTATGTAACAGGTTTGCGATCATAAAAAGAATTGGTTTTATACCTTTCTTTTTTGTCAGAATGAGAAGTGGGATTGTTAGTATCCTTTTGCAAATCTATACTTTCTGACAAACACCTGGTATGGATTCGACTAACCAAGAATGAACTATCTTTTGCCAATTTACCTAAGAAACAAGGAATTTGTTTAGGACAACTTTAAGCAATATTTCTTATGCGGTTTGATCTGGAAACACAGGACCTTGTTTTTAAAGATTTCTAACAAAAATTATATATATATTTTAAGCTCAAGGATTGAACTATAACATGCCACCAAATGCGGACTCAGAAACTTCCAGGAAATAGTATTTTTGCCATTCATATTTGTCCAGGCAGAATTGCTCTTACAAACACTCAAAAATTCAATGATACGCATGCAGTTGATGCTGGTAAAGAGATCGCAGCACCTTGAAGACTTCAAACCCAGGCAATATACACCAGATCCTCAATATACAGCAGTCTGATTATTTGCCATTGAAGCTGATAATTGCTGTCGTTCTGATGGTTGTTCTCAGGCTGGGGAAGTGTGTTATCTGGTCGGAGAAAAGGATGCCAAAAAGCACTTTAAAATCTTCTTATTTTCTCCAATGCTAGCCATATATCATGAATTGCAGCCTTCTTAGCTCAATTTCGTCATGTGTATGCCTCCACTGGGCTGGGGTTTCGTTCAGACCAGACAATGCAGGGGTTTCGTCCTGTAATCAGAATTTGCAGAACTCCACACACTGTTGATAAGATAAAAAAAAAAGCAATGAATACTATCCTTCAATAAAAACTCCAGTCAAGAAATGTAGTCTATATCTCTATATGTCTCCTAGGTGACTTAGAAGAATAAATACAACTACTTTAAATATGCCAGGGTAGAATTTGATTCCCTGTTGCCTGTCATTCGAGAAGGGACATTGTAAAGAACTGTTTGATGGAGAGGCACTACATTGTTCAAGCTTTCATTTCAATTAAGTTTGTGAATCACTGCGATAAATGGCTTTGTTGCTAGTTTCCACTATAGTATGTCTTGAAAATTTTGGCCCCTTGTCCAGTTATACATGTCATGTCATTGTGATCAATTGCTTTACCATCATGCCGTAGTCTAATAAATTACAATTAAAAATTCTTTTCTCAAATAGCTATTAACCAAATAAAAACAAGTGTTGCATTTTCTATTGGAACAAAGTGGGAGATATTATCTGTGTACATAAATTGATATTTAGAGGTGCTATGTCCAAACTAGTGATAAATTTATGGTACCAAAAAATTTCTCATCAACAAATGTTCAAACATACCTGTCAATTGATGGGTAATAAAAGACAAATGCAGATAATCAACTGTGGAACTGTAGCAATGACAACAGCATGTTGTTCACCAGAGCCGTCTTTTTGCTGTCTGATGATGGTGGGCATTTATATTTTTTTGTGAGATAGAGAAAGTAATTGCTCCACTTATGTTTTTTCTTCGGACATGCTTCTTAACACTATTTAGCGTAATTAGATTTGAGTAGTTTAAGATTGTGTTGTGTTATCGCATGGTTTATCATATAACGTAAATGAGCTACTTTCTTATAAATCTCACATTTAATGTTATATTGTTAGTTATGCATGTGATGTTAATTACGTAAGTAATCAATAAGAAGTAGATGATAAATTGTGCAAAAAGATACATATTTTCTTAGAAATAAACTACCCCTTTGTAATGTACCCATTTTTACACCTTCCTTAGTGTCAGTCCCAACTAACAGGATGGACATATTAGCGGCGTTCCGTAGGCCAATGAGATGGATAGTTAACAATCCAGGGGTTGTAGATTTACATAGGGGATCTTCATACTGCATCTCGGTAGTTTATCTAACTTTTTCAAGGAGTAGAGGTAAAAAGGGCTCCTGCTTTTTAGGAAGGGAGCTAATTTTGTGGAGGAGACTACCATAGGTGTCCGCATGCCTTTTGAGATGTTAGGAGATAGTTTCCTAAATTTTGGTGGGATACCTGAATTTTAAGGTTTCATTGGCTGTTCGCCTGTTAACAGCCTGGAGATTGTGGAGCATTGCAGGAGGCTTGTTGACCTGTTTCAGATATTTAGGGCCAGTTTCCTACTTATGAGGAGAGCTCATACATTTTATTGATGGACTGGCAATTGGACTGCCACTTCTAGATATCACCGTATAAACCATGTGCTGCATCAATTTCTAGCTGGAGAGGTCAGATGGCAAGTTTCAAGAATAAAAATAAAATATTAAAGTGTTAACCTTTAATATTTTAAATAAAATAAAATAAAGGTACTTTAATTATAAAGTGACTTAAGAATATTCAAATAAAATATACTACTATTTTATTGATTAAGTACTTTATTAAAGTTAGTTACTAATCAATAATTAAAGTACTGCATTATAAAAGTACTTTATAGTAATACTATAAAATAAAATGTTTATTATAAGTACTTTACATAAACAGAATAAAAATGAAGTGCTTAAGTTACTTTATTTTATTTTAATAAGTAACTAAATAAGAGAGTCATGAACGGTACAACAGCCAAGGAGAAATAAAGTTAATAAAACTCATTTTAAAAATGAATTGGAGGGAAAGAGTAGTTGGATGGCTTGGTTATGAGCAAGAAATAAAAGTTTTGGAGGGGATTCACTTTGAATATCTAGACATCCATATTTTTGACACCAACATTCTTGTGTTTGAGCTCTGAAGGGGTTTCAAACAGCAGACCTATATCTGAGAACAAAAACTCTCAGGAAACCGGTCGACTAGAGGTGTGTAAGATCACCTAAGGGTTTCTGCGGGAAGAACTGGATCATAAGTTGTTGTGGAGAAAATTGTAGATCAGTCATTGAAGGGTTTCTATATCAATCAAGAAAATTCATATTGGCATCATGTTATACCCTGCATACCCATCCCAACTTTTTGTGAGTTAAAAGTTGGGTCCACTCTTTTTGCTTTGCTCGTGTCTCGTTTGAGACAAGTCGTTTGTGTTTGTATTGGTTCTTGGTGTTCGAGTTCCTGCATCCCTGTCTAGGAATTGGGTCCTTTTTGAGTGGTTAGCGGCAAAGAGTCCCCATCTTTGCCCGTGTGGGGGCAGATTGTGAAAGAGTAAATTAAAGGGCAGACTTTGGGATCTGTGAGTTTCTCTCTCCTTGTGTTTTTTCAACATGATGGGAGGATATTCTATGGTTCCATAGGACGACACGTGGTGAAACCTCACGTATAAGGTAAGGGGTAATTAATATGCCCTAAATGGAATAATTACTAGGCTTTTTAAGACAGTAAAACAACTCATTTTTCTTTTACCTTGTGATTAATTGTGCCCTGCGAATGGCTCTTGGCAGATTTTGTGTTCTCAAGACGTCGTGATACCCTTAATTAGGCTGGAGTGGTTGCTTTTGGAGAATGTGAGCATTTTGGGCAATGTGTGTTAAGAATATAGCTTCATTAGGATTAAAGCATGTTATATATTATTATTAAATTGATATATATATATATAAATAAAATATTGAGTGAGTAATTTAATAGTAATATATACTTGTTTGCTTAACAACAAAACGATTAATATTCTTGTGAGATGACCCATTATCATGTTTCATAAGTATTTCATATATGATATCGTACCATGTAATATGCCCGATAATAGTGATATAGTAATCAAGCATGATAAGTGCTGATTCTGGATCAGTGCATTATGATACTCATTAATTAAGGAGACTAATAGTTATGGCCATGTAGGGCCATGACTCCCTATGGCATAAGCCATGGAGGAGTCATGTCCCTATGTGGACATAACTCATTAGTATATATATAATGGATATTGGTGTTTACTGAGGTAACATATCAATAAAGGAGGCAATACTATTGACTACAACAAGCATACGATATACAATATATTATTATCATTAAAAGGCAATTCACAGTGATCATTCGAATCAGATATTAAGAGAAGATTCTTACAGTTCTGAATATATATATTTACAGTCACAATATTATTGTAATGTCAATCGAGGCTGAGATAAGTTGATCATTAATATATATTATTCTTCAAGGAAGAAGATAGATATACAAATTGTTTACCGTACAGGTAAAGAAAATGAACGCATACAAACAATGAACACGAACAGCAGAATTATATTCGCATACGCCAGACATACATTATGCTTCATAATATTCGCAATAGTAGATCAATGATGCTTTACAAAGATCCTAGACGGGATATAAATACTACCGCCGAACCTTCCCGAAGGACGCATACAAACAATGAACACGAACAGCAGAATTATATTCGCATATGCCAGACATACATTATTCTTCATAATATTCGCAATAGTAGATCAATGATGCTTTACAAAGATCCCAGACGGGATATAAATACTACCGCCGAACCTTCTCGAAGGGGTCCGTCGGCCACAATTATTCTATCCGCTACAAATTATTTACCGACGACGTCGGCTTACAGAATACAGAAACACCGTTGGACCGTCGGCTACAGAATACCGAAACACCGCCGGACCGTCGGCTACGGAATACAGAAACACTGCCGGACCGTCGGCTACAGAATACAGAAACACCGCCGGACCGTCGGCTACAGAATACAAAATACCGCCGGACCGTCAGCTACAGAATACAAAATACCGCCGGAACCATCCAGTCGGCTAACACCATCCCCCCCAAAAAGAAAAGTCGTCTCCGAACGACAATTACAAAATATCTGAGACAAATTAACAAACAAAATATATCATCAGAGTGACTACAAGAAAAATCTGCTTCTGTCACATCGCTTCACTTCGTCCCGTGCCTATAGCCTCTGCTAACACAATACTGTCTCCTGAAGCTGACCCTGATAGCCACCTGTGTTGCTTTCTCTGCTTCCAACACTGGATCCACTAAGCTAAGTGTCGCTGTATTGCCTCCAACTTGATGATTAGCTCCTCCCGAGCTCTCTACGCATCCACCAAGACAGTCTCCCGGCCAACACCTATTCCCAGTGCCTCGGTACACAAACGGTCCATGCCTGCAGCAACTGCAACTCTTTTCAATTGGTCAGACTCCCACGACTGATATCCGCAACGACTGGGGGTCCAGGGGGCAACGCCCCCGGCGGGGTCGAGGGGCAGTGCCCCCGCGGGGTCCTGGGGCAGTGCCCCGGGTGCGCTTCCTGTCACAGTACAGGGCGGGGTCGAGGGGCAGCGCCCCTCGCCGCCAAGACCAAATTAACACTTCGCAACCCACACAGAAATGCACGAAACACACCATTTCTGTCATTATTTGCTGATTCTGCACTCTTTTTGGCAACCACGGATGCGTCCCCTTCCCTTTGGCATCATCTGTCACTCATTCTGAACAACTTGATTCTGTAGTTTTTTTTTTTTTTTTTTTACTGCTTCCTCTACAATCCACCACAAATCCCTCTGCACACAGAAATTCTTCTCCTTCTGGCAGAACAAGCACTCTTCTTTATGTCTCTGTTTCCCCGCGGAAGTCTGGCTGGAGGAGGGAATGGAGTCTGGCGGGAATGTTTTTTACCCACGGCCTTTTTTTTACCGGCGAAGACTGCCCGCGGACCTTCCCTTGTTACCGGCGGAGAAAGACAAGTTTTATGCCCGCGGTCTTTTCCCTTACTGTCTGAGATTGTTATAAATTCTGGTGGAAATGATTTTAAGCCCGCAGGCTTGCTTGGCAAAGGACTTAAAAAAAAAAAATTTTGTGCCCACGGACAGCTGCCTACGGGGCTTATAACAACTCGTGGACAGGTTGTTCGCGGGGACCTTCCGCTCCACTCCCGCGGACAGGCTGCTGCCTGCGGACAGGCAGTTGTCCACGGGCCTTTCTGTCCGCGGGGCCCGCTTTTTTTTTCTTTTTTTTTTTTTCAATTTTTTTTTTTTTCAAAAAGAAATCAAATAACAGAGGTACCTCCATTTTGCCTCCAGGCGTCATCATTATGCAATGACGACGGAGTCAGCTGGCCATCCTGTGACAGCGACGGAGTCTTCTTGGCACCATATATTTTGAATTTGGATCTGTTGACTGCCGGAGGTATCTTCTGCCCGTCCAAAGTTGATAATCTGATCGCTCCATTGTCGCCGACCTTCCGAATCTGATATGGTCCAACCCATCTGCCCTTAAACTTTTCCACTTTGATTTCATTCTGACCGTCGTACGCCTTACGTTTGTTCTGTGCCACCCCCGTCGCCCACTGTGCCTGCGATCGTCGCGCAACTGGATTATTTCCTTGCTGTCGGTGCCCTTCCACTAATTTTATGTTGCAGTGTGACCTTTTCTTTCCGTGTGGTCTATTCACCATGTACCGGATAGTGGGATCTTTCTTTTTTCTGTGTTCAAACTGTATGTTCTTCCTCTCATCTTCAGCCATGGCAGCTTTTCCTTCTTCTGCTTCCCTGCATTCCTCCGGACATTCATTTTCCTCCTTTTTCTCATCTTTGTCGACCCTTAGCATATTGCAACTCGGAAAGAGTTTGTAGTCTTCTATCTGCCAGTGGTAAAGGCCATTCACCGAGTCTAGGTCATCGTCATTCGATCCTCCGTCAAGTCTCAATACTCCTTCATCCGGTTCCATTCTCCTCTTTCCTTCGTCATCACTCTCGCCTTCACTGTCAGAATCTGACAATGCTTCCTCCTCGCCAACCATTTGCGTGTGCAGGTTAATTATGAATCTTTTGCCTCCGCGCTCCACTGATAGGGTATTGCGTTTCCAATCATGTTTTACTTTTGCTTGCACCAACCAATCCCGTCCCAAAATAGCATCATAGCCTTTTCTTTTTAATGGAATGACCACAAAATCCAATAAAAATGGTTGCGTACCAATTGTTACTGGTTGCGCTTTCAGAATTCCCAACGGTTTGATTCCATGTTGGTTTGCCGTGAGCAACTGAAATGCAGGTGGCCACAGCGTCGGCTTCCCAACTTCTTCCAAGTATCCTCCGGCAACACATTCATGCCGGACCCTCCGTCAACAATTGTCTCTGTCAAAACATTTCCCAAAATCCCCATCTTGACGACCGCCGGATGCCATCTGGATGTGAGTGCCAGCAGCATTGGGTCTGTTGCCGTCGCTTCCCTACTGTCCCTTCTTGTGTCCTCCGTTGCTTTCGGAAACGGTGTATGATTCAGAATGGCCGTCTGTAACTGGGGCATTGTGAGAAGGAGGTCACTTATCTTGACCGGTATCTCCGTTTGTAAGATCTTCCGTACAATGTTTTGTTCTGCGAAGTTCCTTGCCAAGGTGCCGGTGATGTCCTTCAACTGAGATGTCCCCGCCGACGATGCCTTTGCAATTTCCGCTTGCGCTTCCCCCACTTTTCTCTTTTCCTCCGCTTGCCTCTGTATAATTGCCAGAACCTCCTCTACATCTGTGCCGACAGTGATCAAGTTTACTCCAGACTTTGGACACTTGGAATCTTCGTGATCGCTGGGTTCGCGCCATCTGCATAATAATTTCGGTGTGTTTGCCGCTGTACAATCCCGCGCAAAATGACCCCACAAATTACATGCTCGGCATTGAACGATCGGCCGTCCATTTGCATCATACTGAATTCGACTTCGGCTCCCATTATTATTGTTATTATTTGTATTGTTGTTATTTTGCCCTCTGCTATTATTCCTGTATCCTTCGGATGTAGCACCGACGATATTCGTGTTTTCGCTACTACCCGACAGGGAAGTCTCCTGTGTGAGAAACACCTGCGGAGATCCTCTTGTCTTCATGTTAAAGGGGCACTCCTTTGTCGAATGGCCCATGATCTGACAAATGTCACAGAATTGGTTCTTGGGACACGATCCTTTAGTATGCCCGTCTGTCTTACACTCCGTGCACCACAGCTCACTGCCTTTTGGCTCCTTCTGCATGTTTTTAAACTCCTTCATCATGCGAACCATATCCTTCTGTAGGGCACAAACCTTTTTGCTGCTGCCTTCGTCATCGCTGCTATCATCTCCGGCAAGCTCGTCGTCATCAGAATCAGAGGAGCTAGTTTTCTTCTTCTTTGTCTTCTATTCACTTTCAAGGTCCAGTGCTCTGTTATACGCATCCACATATGATGACGGTGGGACAATTTTCATTTTCCTCCGCAATTTCGATCGTAGGCCGTCCACGAACCATCTTTTTTGCAATCCGTCCGCCGGCTTGCTTTCCATTTTGTTTATTAAGTCTTTTAATCTCCTGGCATAGACACAGACAGTTTCGTGCTTCCCCTGCTTGGTATTGAAAATTTCTGCTACGATGTCATTATCATCCCGCAAGAGTTTAAACTCCGCCAAGAACTCCTTTTTAATCTTATCCCATGTATCCAGCTTTTGAGATCCATATCCGAAAACCAATCAATCGCGACACCCCGTAGGGTTGCTGGAAATTGCCTGACCCATTCGTCGGCATTTGTGATTCCATTTGCCCGCCAGATTGTCTCACATGTCTTACAATGTCGGATGGGGTCGGCTGTAACATCACCTTCAAATTTCGGCAGCTTTTCTTTGGGTCCCGCCATCACAACACTAGAGGTCTGCACTGTCACACCGGAGGTCTGCACTCCTACACCGGCAATTGGCACTCCCACATTGGCGGTCTGAACTCCCGCACCGACAGTCTGAACTCCCGCACCGGCGGTCTGCAATTCTGCACCGGCAGTCGGCACTTCCACACTGGAGGTGTCGACAGCTACGAACCTTGGTGAAGACGAAGGATCCTCCGAAATTGTTTCCCGTGGAAGTCTATCCTAGACGAAGAGGTCACTCCACGCTCGTGCTCCGTCGGCACTGCGAGCCGTGCGAGTTGATGCTCTTCCGTCGGAATTTTCTTCCCTCGGCGAACACAAATTCAAGAATTCCTCCCGTGCTTCTTCCACCAATTCCACCTGCTGCCGAGTCTCCTCCAACAATTCCTTCGCACTTCGGTTTCCGTCGGCAATCTTCTGAAATCTTCATCGGCGTTCAGCTTGCTGTGCCAGAATTAAATTCTCCTGCGCAGTACGGATTCCATCTTTTCCCTTCGCCTTATTTCGATCTTTGTTAAGCTGATTTGGCATTAATCTTCATTCCTCCCACCTTCCAAATTCATAAGGCAACGACGCCAAATGTTTACCGTACAGGTAAAGAAAATGAACGCATACAAACAATAAACACGAACAGCAAAATTATATTCGCATACGCCGGACATACATTATGCTTCATAATATTCGCAATAGTAGATCAATGATGCTTTACAAAGATCCCAGACGGGATATAAATACTACCGCCGAACCTTCCCGAAGGGGTCCGTTGGCCACAATTATTCTATCCGCTACAAATTATTTACCGACGACGTCGGCTTACAGAATACAGAAACACCGTTGGACCGTCGGCTACAGAATACCGAAACACCGCCGGACCGTCGACTACAGAATACAGAAACACCGCTGGACCGTCAGCTACAGAATACAGAAACACCGCCGGACCGTCGGCTACAGAATACAGAAACACTGCCGGACCGTCGGCTACAGAATACAAAATACCGCCGAAACCATCCAGTCGGCTAACACAAATCTATGATAAAGTTTAAAGCTATCATCTGATATAAAAGAGTGATAAATTTCTCTATCACTGATCCTTACTTCCTTAACAATTTGAGCGTTTTGGCGCTGCAACTTGGTGTTGGTGTTCACCTCTTTCAGGTTGGTGGCCATTTTCTTGTCTTGTTGTGTCTTTTTGTCTTTTGTTTTGCCTAGTTTGTTTGGTGTGGTTGTTTTTGTGTTCTTTTTCTTTGAGGGTGTCATTCGGGTTGTCGTCTTGCCAAAGCTTGGTTTTCTTTTCTTTTTGCCTTGCTTTCGTTTCGCAGGGAGGTGTTTAAAAATGCCTTCTCCGAGGCATTAATTAGGGTATTGCTTTGTGGCTCTCTGTAGTCAAATGCATGCTTGTGGTTTTATGTTTGAAAAGGATAATATTTCTCGCTTGTTGGGTTTCTAGTTGTCTTTGCGGAGTGTCTTTCAAGTCCAAAGGACTTGCGCCACATTGGTGTCCTTTTGCATGTTTTCCTTTTTGTTGCAGGGTGTGTTTTTGTGCACTCGTACTAGTCTTTCCAATTTTTCGGCTTTTCTCTGGATGTACTCTGGGTAATTAAGGGTTACACCCTTGTTATAATGTTTGAAATCATAAACATTTTCTCCTTGTCATTTTGTGGGTGTGGTTTTATCTTCTTAAGGGTTAAATTTCGTCAGTTTTGGGGATAATTGTTCAAAATTCCCTACGAGTGGGCCTTTGCTTTGGCAGAGAAGTGGTTGTCTAGTGGCTGTGCAGTGGTGATACCTCCAAATGGCTCTTTTTTTAATTGGCAAGTGATGGGTTTCTTTTTCCATTCTACTAGTACAAGAAATTGCTTCGCCTCCGACCTTCGGCAGAGCATCTCACGACACCACTTCGAATATCTTGCTCGTTTGAATTTAAATGATTGTCATGTCACGTCCTTTCGAACAACCCACGCACATCATGTCGTGGTCTTACATGTCACACATGGGTATTTAGTGCTTATCTTTCCATGGTGATTTTACATATTGACATTGTGATCTGCACTGTTAGGTTTTCTTTCTGACGGTGCAATGTTGGTTTTCCAGCATGGAGAGTTTTTATGAGGTAGGATTTGTCTTTTCCTAATGATTGTTAAAAGTAACAGGTTCTTTGATTTATGCAATTGCTTCTTTCCTGCCCATTTGGTAGATGTAATTTTCCTACAAGGTACGACTTTCCGAATCCCATGTTCTGCCGAGTTTTGAAAATGTCATTTTTGGTCTCAGGTTTTTAGGGCCTTCCTCATGATTATCAACGAAGGAATGGAAAAGGTGGCCTTGGGACCCAAAGGAAGGAAACCCTTGCTTAATTGGTTAATTTTTGTTTTAACTACATTGTTTAAAGGTGAGTTTATTGATTCACATCTGGTGTTCGTAGGAAACAATGACTCCATCATCAAGTGAGTTTGTGGGTATTCAGGACTTGGGTTCTACCTCCAAAACAACCAAGGCGGACAACGAATTTGAGCTCTAAGTATGGATTGCTATGAGCTGTCAAGAATATAAGTTGAGAAATAAAATCACCTTGGATGTTGTCAAGAAGTCTCCTGTATATTAAAGCCCGATGTCTATGTTGAAGAAAAGCATTACAGCAGTATGAAAGAAATGGCTGCGGTAATATTTATTGGACACGTGCAATTTGAAGAAACAATTGAAGACAAATCATTTTCGGCAGTATAGACAAATGAGTCCATGTCAGAACATATGCAATAGCTATGCCGTTTGATGCATGCCTTGTTGCCAGCAAACAATGAAAGTCTTGCCCTGTAGTCATTTCAGATTTTTATTAAGTTTTTAAGAAGGTGATGTGCCCTAGGTTCAGTGTCGAACCCAGCGCTTTGATACCATATGTAACATAGCAATTTTCCTAATCAAGTTTCAATCTAGAAATAAACTGATTTCGTAATTCGCATGACTAAGATTTCCAATGGCTGTTATAACTGAATTAAAATCTATTTACAATGCTGAATTTACCAAGAATACATAATGAGAAGATAACAATTAACTAACTTAATCAGCTGAAAGTAAATATCAGATGTAATCATTTAACTACTTCTAATTATTCAATTGAAATTAAGTAACAGATGTTCTTGAAAAGAAATATCTAATTTAAGTAAAGTTATTTGTAAAAGCTAATTAAAAAGTAAATAACTTCCAATTTGAAATGAAATAATTAAACATTTAGAGGTGAAATGAACATACAGTGAATATTGTGTAACTTCCTTTACTTGTTGTCCAAGCCTTGGCTTTGGTGAGAGGAGAAGCATTGACATAGGCTTAACCTCCCAACCGCGGACCATTACTTATCTCCACTTATTCTAATTTAATAGAACGACCCTCCTTATCCCGAGGTCGGGCTTGGGATGTTCATAGATCCAGTCATTAGAGTATCCAGGTGGGTTGAAGTCCCAACAGTTATTCGACAAAATAACTAAAGTGTCTGGACAATCAACATAGATCACTTGTTTTGGCAAATCTGCCTAATTCCACCCTGGCCAAGGATTTCAAAATGTGGGTCATCAAACGCGATCTCCACCACTCGGCTTGACAACATCCTTCATGAGTGGAACATGCATGAGCTAATGCATTATTTGTTTAATTAATTATTTAATTTTGATATCATTCTTGTTTTGCAGATATCTCTTCACCTCCTCACCATTTTTAGGCCAACAAGCCGGTGATTCCTTGGTGCCTTCAGATTATCTTCACATAGATACTTTACACCTTCTGCACCATATACTAGCATTTTTGCCTAGTGAATTCCTTGGTGTATTGGTTTCATTATCTCACTTTCAGTTATTTGTATTATATCAGGATGCATTTGATTACCAAATGAGATAATAACATTCTTGCCATTGATCTTACATGATTCAGAGAAATTCTATATGTTTGGATGTTTATATGAATAAAGAAAACGTCAAACTTATGCATAAATCAGAGTAACAATATTACCCAAGGGAATTGACTGACTTACAAGGTATTTGACAGACTTGTGCATTAACTATTGTTAGATTATCACAAATGAAAAACGACAACTTTGCAAGGGTCACGATAGACTTGAAGAATAGTTCGGTGGTTATTTCCACATGCTATTATTGACGGCTTAAAGATTAACTTTTGCATTCATATTTTAAAAATAAAAGCAAAGGAACACACGGATTGTATTTAAGAGCTTATGTGACTCTGTCACCAAACCTTGCGAAGAGTTCTGTGCTTAGAGGAAATTGCCTAGCTTGCTATGTGACCCGCAGAAGTTGGTATTGAATTGGTTTAAGGTAGAATAGAATCGGTACAGGGTTGATCAGTTATGTTGTCGAGCTAAGATCAGTCTCTTCGATGGTATCTTTTGGTAACTCGATTGCCATAGAATAGTAAAAGCCGAGGGAGTGTGTCTATGAATGAATGCCGATAGACCTTAATAAAGAATAAACCTGACTCTACGGCTACCTACAGTTACAAGACCCAATTCGAAAGTCTTTCAAAACGGCTAAAAAGAAAAGAAAGAAAGGAGGGAAAGAAAGAAGATGAAAGGTTTTTAAGAATTAATATTATTTTATTATTGTTTTTAGTTTCTCAACTATGCTTATATGTACGTAATGATAAGGTGGCATCATTGGATTAATATTTTTAATGTAATGGTGTCATTTTATTATTATTTACATATGACCATATTTAAGAATGTAAGATAATAATTAAATAATATTAATATTTGGTAATTCTTAAAGGTAAGAATTTAGGTTTATTGTACATTGTTTTATTATAATATTCCACATTATAGCTCATGCGGTTCCACCATGATGTTGCCAAGTCCTAGTAACCTTGCCAAGATAGTTTTAGGTCAAACCTGCCGATTTTGATGACTGAACCATTTGACCATCCCCTTCCGATGACCTCGTTTTGCAATGCTTCCCCTCTCTCATCAATCTTCATCCTGTAATCATTCAAAACAACATTCTCGCCAGGACATCAATTCAAGATTTATAAATTGCTAATTTAAAATCATCAAGTGACCGTTAGGGATTTCATCAATGTCAAAATAACTAACTTTACATGCTCATCATATATGTTCAATGGCTATAATTAACTAACTCAATTTCACATGATCCTGAATAGATTGATACAACGACTATAATTAACTGACTTACTTTCATATGATAATTAAATCAATACAACAGCTATAATTAACTAACTCAATTTCACATGATAATGAAGATATAAACAACAACTATAATTAACTAACTCAATTTCACATTGTTATGAAGAAATAAACAACGGCTATATTAACTAACTCATTTTCACACGATCATGAAGAAATAATTGATTCAACGGCTATAATCAGTTAAAAATTTTAGGGCAAAATTTGGGATGTAACAAGATGCAATAAAGAATGGAAGAAAGGAGAGCGTGTGTGGAGAAAATCAATAGTCTCAGAATGATAGAAGAATATATTCAGATTCATTAAATCTGATACCTATTCAAAACTGGCATTTGTAAGTAATTATAATCCAATACTTTATTAGATTATGAATTACTAAATGGTATATGCTTCATAAAATAATAAGCATAATACTTTACAACTTTATATTATAATAATATATTGTTATAAGGGTATACATGCATTATTGTAGATCTTCTCTAAAAGGATTTGTTTTTGAAACCTATAGAAACTAGAAATGGATCATGCTTCATTCTCTTGGAGATGATGTATGAGTTACAAGAGGCATAGTCATGACATGAGTGGCATTTGTGGTCCAAGTCTAAGTTAGAGCGTTGGAAGACAGTGCAAGAAGTGGTGAAAAGTGCTTAGGCTGCTGTCGAATACATCAATCATATCTCCAGTTCCCAATAATAAACAAATATGGAGACACTAATGCTACAAACATCAGAAAGGAGTATGAGTATACTGAAACATACTCAGCAAAATTATGGCTTCCATATGGGTGAAAGACATACCTTGCATTTCTATAATAAATAAATTCAGCCTATCATTTAGTAGAGTGAGGGAAGGTCAACACACCTTTATGCATGTTTGCATATTCATTGAACCGAAAGTGTTATGTGCAAAATCTTGACAGTTTCTCATTTGGAAAATCTTTGGGTGAATGCATGGTTCATTTAAGCTATTAAAAAAAAGTATAGTATTGAGGATATTGCCACCATTCACCCAAGTGGACCAAATTCACTACATTTATGAGATATATCTAGAAGAGGCCGATGTGACTTGGTAGATTGGCACATGAAAACCCAATTCTATGATCGGCTATGCATGGGACTCGTTCATTGACAACCATGCCAGCCATTCACCTTGTCCTAGGTTTGTAGATCTCTAGTTGTTGAATGGAATTGATTTTCACAAAACTTCATCTAATCTATCAAGAGGAAAAAATTGACCTGTAGGAGGCCAAGAAGCTTGCAGCTATGCATAGTGAATGACAATGATTGACCACTACATTTCATGTGAAAGGAGAGTCCAGCAACATAATGTGATATAGGGCTAGAGGATCTAGCTCAAATAGATGAGAGAGACAGAAACAAGGTGGATAGTATTTGTTTGAAGAAGCTCGAGCTAGATGGGTCTAGCAGTTCCATTGATGAGGAACTTCACACAACTTTGGGGATGATGATTGTAGGCATTGGCCATTTCTATTGTAATTTTAAATGTTATCTTTATATTGACATTTTGAATATAATAATATATTGATATTCAATGTTTTCATTACTAAACACATTGTGTTTACTATTAGGTGGTTTCCAATTTCAATTCTTATTTTCAATACATTTAATTTTTCAAAAACTGTGTTATATTTGCACCGTTGTACCCAAATATAGGCTTTCGGTCATGGTCTCTAGAATTAGACCTCCTTTTTTGAAGCCTTGTACAACTCTTATATTTTTTCCACTTTTCCTCTAACGTTAAATCTAGCTCTAATTTAAACTATATTTTTTTCACTATTAATTGTTTGATTATATTTTAAAATCTTTGTGTTTGGTATGCCAAATTATTTATGATAGATTTTTGTGTTTATGGTTCATGTAATGGTTAATTGTCCATTTTTAAAAAAAAATTGGGCTTGATCGGTTTTTACACTTTCAAAGGTGCTGACATGGCTTTCTTTCCATTTTCTTATCTTCATCATCTTGATCATTAACAATTCTGTGCTCTCTAGTATGGTATTTTGCCTATGTTGCCAGTAAGGGTTCAATGCTTGCTACTTTTTCTCCATGTTCAGTATTGCTGGATTCAGCCATGTTCTGTATATAATTATACTTCGCATGAGAGATCATACAAAATTGGGAACACAAGTGAGTGGTACAATTTAGGGTTAAGCTGGTATTAGTTTTTTATGCACCTTTTTGGCTGTTTTCAGATCTACTTTCTAATAAGAAGATCAATTTTCCATGAAGTTCGAAAACAGGGAGCACATGAATGGATTTTTGGGCCAATTATTTTGCAGAATTTGAGAACGATAAGGGATGGCAATGCAAATAATTTATGATATTTGAATATTAAACGTTTAAAGAAAGTAGTAAAAGAAATTGCAATTTACCATTAACAATATATATGAATATAACTATATCAAAAATAAGTTTGCTAAATTTGTCAATACATAACAACTCTATTATTGGTATTAAAAAGAAATTATTATTTTAAGCTAGAGATTTTAAATAAAGATTGTGTGAAGAGGCAGTGTAAACGTTACTAACTAAGGCAGGTCAAAGGTAAATGTTGCATAGCTGAAGAAGTGGAATAGCATCATTCTTTTACTTATTTTCTTCTTTGTGTTTGCTTAGCTAATTTCCTAGGAATTGTAATGAGGATTCAAAACTCACAAGCATTTGTGGAGAATAAATTTATAGAGAGCTTAATTGTGATTTAAAAAAAACATTATCTCTGTGTTCTGGGAGAGGGGGCAGTACGGAGAGGGACTTAATACATTTTAAAAATGCATTTGTCTTCAAATGCTTGGATTCACTTCGGTATGCCTAGGGCATGTTCAAGACTTGTGCATTTGTCCTAGGCATGCCAAATATACTGGAACTGAATGTTAAGGCTTAGGATGTGCCTTAGTGTACCCAGGTTTGGTCTTGGATGCAAAATGCAAACTCAGACCAGTTCAATTGAGCTATTACTAGGATGCAATCATACTTGTAACATAGTCATTTGCTTTTGGGTATTTATTGTTAAATTAAGCTCTTCATTTCTTAGACCTGCTTCAATAGAAATCTAGGTTTTCTCATTCTAGAAAAATGGGGTTGTAACTTAAGACTCTAAGAGTACTCTATACTGTCTAGCAAGCATGTTCTTAAGAATTTAGTGTAACTTAATTTATATAGAAGTTCGAAGAAAAGTTCATTGCATAATTGTTTGTTTTTCCTTAATGCCAGGGGCAACCAAAAGAAAAGACGGACTGTTCCAAGGGAGGGAAAGAGAATAAAACAATCAAATGAACAGGATCTTGATCATGATGATACGGACTTAATTTAAGATAGTCAAAGGTGTCTTACTAGATGTCAACTCTCTTGGAAATATTTTCGGGCATTCAAGAGACTTAGCAGCTGATTGTATTAGTAATATTTTTAGAGTCCTGTGGTGAGTACTGTAAATGTGGTTCTAGTAAATATCATTCATTTAGTTATACATGTAACTTCATTGGGATTTAACATACTTTGTACAATGCAATATATAAAGTTCACATATTATAAATTGTGCCTTTCATGTTTGTGTTGAGTACTTGCATTTCGGAATGAATTTGTATCCTGTCAGAAAATGGTTGCAAAAATCTTGGTTCTTTTTGCTTTAGAGAATGGTATTGTAAATACAGACCAATGCTGCTCAGAGTGCAAGGATTATGATCCATCAGTGATGTGAGTTTTGGAGGCAGTGATCCAGGATATTAAGATGCTGGAACCAATAACCCTTGAGAGGGAATCTACCTGAATAACTGATGCCATCATACCTACTTTCATTCTAGTCATTGTGCATCTGATTTGATCTTCCATTACAATAAATATGCCATTTATTTTTCGTAGTGGGTTTGCAAAATAAACAGAGCTTATGGTTTCTGAAATATAGATTTGACAACCATTTTATCAAACTAGTTGCGTGGCTATTTCAGGTACTATCCAGAACATCAAGGCTATGCTGTATTTGGGGGTTAGAGTATTAATTCGTAGCATGGCTTGCATTGTGGCAGTATAGACACAAAACTTGATAGGGTTTAGCAACTGACTGGGGAGGATCTTCTGTGGATAAACTTCATTTCCCGGGTGATGCTTACTGAGAAAACTATGGCATTGTGCTTTGCACATGAAATCTTTTGTTTCTTGCTACATCAATGCTAACACTTGTTTCCTGGTTAGAGTACCGTGGGGTTACTCTTCAAAAGGTGAGATGTGCTCTTTAGATGCTCATTAATATAATGGCTTTTGTGAATTAGGTACTTGCATAAACTTTCACGTTTTCAAGATTCAGTCTATTTAAACCCCAAGAGTTTATTGTTGAATGTAGTTTGTATTCAAATTTGATGAACAATTACCTGAACATTTGAGGTGAGGGTCCAAGTGCATGTTGATTGCTGGGTTGATGCAACTGTGATATATTAATGCTTTTAGTGCTACATAGGCATTAAATGACCTTGTGGATTGGCGATTCAGTTGGAATAGCACCGAGGAGGGCGGGCGAACAAACACCCTAGAAGGGGAAGTTTATATGCTGCCCATCCAAATGTCGTGGAATTTCCTAAGATGTACTAACTCTATGCCTGAGTTAATTTCAAGGAACCTATTTAGCAAATTAATAACAAACACCAATTTCACAAATCTTAATCAGCATTCCTCTCTGTTACAATTGGTAATCAGATTGATGATATATATATATATGTTTATTTAATTTATGTATGATGCTGATACACTTACCAACTTTGAATATAATGCTTATCAACTTTGAACCAGTCTGATTGAGACTTTAGTAATATTGCAGACAGTGATTGAATAGTAATTATTTAAGATTTTTTAACTGCATGCAAGAAGCACCAAAGACTGTTATCTGTATATGTTCCTTCAATATTGTACTGTTAATCTTGATAGTATTCAATCACAATTTGCTGTGCAGTAACCTGCAATGATAATGGTAAAAGATAATATGTATTTATGTGTTTGATGATCTTCCGTTTGCAAATTCTTACCCACATATGTATGTGGGTGTGGAGTCACGTCCCATCGTGGGTGTGCCTACCACAATTAAATCCCATTTGTTAACAGTTAATGAGAGATATAACCCGGTTGGATAGATGGTCAATTAACACAATTGTTTATTCAACTTCAATGTTTGAATAGGATATTATTATACAATGATAATGTTGATGATGATACACACACACACACACACACACACACATACATTCAATTGAGTGTTTATTGGACCGAAACTACCATATCATTAACACTCACTCTTAGTTAAGAAGGATAAATACACGAGTAGATATCACCTCCACGTAATGTTAGGAATGACAAACTTGAAGGATATCTTTGATCATAACATATCCACCATGTAGATATCATCTCATGATATCAAGAGTAATGGCCTTAGAATCTCAAGTCACATGATATTCACTAAGTACTCTGAGTAATGGCCTCTTGATATATATATATATATATATATATATATATATATATATATATATATATAACGTAATGTCAGGATTGACAAATTTGAAGGATATTTTTGATTAGAATATATCCACCATGTAAATATCATCTCATGATATACGAGTAATGGCCTCAGAATATCAAGTCACAGGATATTCATCGAGTGATGCAACGAGAATCCAAAGAGTACCCCCGTTGGAGGTAATCCGGATCCCTGCAAATAACCACACAATGGAAACACAACAACAAAGCAAGGTCTGATACCAAATCACAATACTTTATTCATAGATATAATTGTTTACATGCAACATGTCCAACTATAAGGCCTTCTGGGTTAGGGCCAAATACAACAACAATTACAAAACAATTCTACAAGATCCCACAAGATCCAACTCACAATCATAATCTCAACTAGTCCAGATCTACACTCTGGAAGAAAACCCCAAGGAAATCTCAACTTGTCCTCGCAAGCTCACAAGACAATCTCCTAGCTTTCCAACCACAGCTACTAACCCTTCTCAAAGTTTGCTCCTACACTTCATCCTCTTCTCCAAGCTGGATGATCCTCTTCTCACTTAAGACTCCACTAAACCCCATTACCCAACTAAGCCACATGTTGGCCTAGTCCATTACAAATTAAAACAAACCTTTATATTAAATATTTGCATAAACCACAAGTCAACTACAACACAAATTAAATACCCATACAAAAATTATATGCCAAAAGTCAGCTCACTAACAACTCAACACCACAGGAACCAAGACCAAACCGATTGTTAGAGAAATCAAGCCGAGCATCAGCCTTCCACTCCAAGCATAACCAAGTTCTCAGTGCATATCGAGCTCCCAGTCCATGCCAAGCAACCAACATACGTCGAACACTACAGTAAATGTCAAAACAGTATTTGCCTTCAATGATCAAGCCCCTTCAATGACCGAGCTCCTCGGCCAAAACTATTCCCAATAATGACCGAGCACCACTCATTTGGTTACTGAGTCCACAACTCCAAGCTAAAATCCCCCCAATGATGCAGGATTGCTAACAAGCCTAGGATGCTCCTGCATCACCAAGTACTCTAAGTAATGGCCTCCTGAATGTCAAATTGCAAGATATTCACTAACTACTCTGAGTAATGGCTTCCTGAACATCAAATCACATGATATTCACCAAGTACTATGAGTAATGGCCTCTTGAACATCAAGTTGTATGACATTCACCAAGTATTCAAAAAATGTTCATAGGCTATGTGCACATGTATCGTCCATGATATTTACTGTATGAACATTATATTCATGTTCTATTTAAAGAAATTAATCAACCATGCAAGATATAGTTATCATGATCTGCTTAGACATCATAAGATATACATCATAATAGAAAATTAAGTTAGTGTAAGATTGTCACCTTTCAATAACTTTTGCAAATACAAGTGATAATCCCTTCCTCGTGATGTACACGTCTAATATAGTCATGAAATAACACTCATTAATAAAGTAATTCATTAGTATAATAAATAAATATCTTAGGGCTCTTCTCAGTAATTACAACATACCAAGTTAACCTCTTGAAGTGTTGCATCTTTGTTTTTGTAGGAGGTTTGGTGAGGATGGTAAAGAACAATGAACATCCTCTTAATCTAGTACTTCACAAATTTTGAGATATTTTGAAGTTCTTTAGAATACAAGCTTCTCTGAATCCAAATTTGAATTTTTGACTTTATGAAAGGAAGCTTGATGTTTGCGTCTATTAGGACATTTTGTTGCAATGTGTCCATAATTGTCACATGTACAACATTGTATTTTAGAGTAGACTTCTGTTTCTTCAACAACTTGTCACCATTTGAATCCTTGCCCTTTTTCCTTTTCAAATTTGTGGTGAGAATCTGAATATCTTCATTTTTGAATTGCATACTGATTCATCTAGATAGTAGATTACACTCTTTTTGAATTCAATCAACTTTTAGTTGATCAAATTTGGGGAGTTTAGAATGAGCACTAATTCCTTGTCTAAAGTTTTCCCATGAGATAGGGAGTCCATTTGAAGTTAGATAACTTTTTACTATCATAGATATGCCATATTGTTGAGAGTTAGTTCTTTAATTTTGTTATCCTCATGAAGTATAAGGTGATGGTTTCTCTTTTAATCATTTTAATATTAGAGATGATTTTTAAGAGTGAGAATCCTGCTAGTGTTGTTGATCTCAAACATGTTTTGCATAGCTTTGAACATATCATATGTAGAGTCTAACTTTGTGAAAATAGGTAGTAGATGATCTTTTACACTATGTATTAATAATTCCATTGTTCTGGTATTGTCCTTTTTCCATTGATTTTTCTTGTCATTCTCATCAGATTTAGGAGGATTTTCTATGTTTGTTTTTAACTCATGCTTTCTTAGTATTAACATCATTCACAATTTTCAAGCTTCAAAATTTGAAGCACCATCAAGTCGGTCTTCAAGTTTGATTCCATTCACCATTTTGTAGGCACAAGATTTCCAAGAAAATATATATATATATATATATATAATTTGATATTGATCATTTCCCAAACCTGTTTCGATACCATGTTAAGATTGATGATAGATATATGTGTATTTATTTTATGTATGATGTTGATACACTTATCAACTTTGAATATAATGCTTGCAACTTTGAATATAATGCTTGCAACTTTGAACCATTATGATTGTTGACTTCAGTAAGATTAGAGACTTTGATTGTATACTATTGATTTAATATTTGTTTATTGCATACAAGAAGCATTGGGGACTGTTATTTGTGTATTTTCCTTCAATATTATATTGTTAATCTTGATAGTATTCAAATCACAATTTGTTGTACAATAACTTGCGATGATAATGGTAGAAGATAATATGTATGTGTGTTTGAGGGTCTTTGCTTTGCAAATTCTTAACCACATATGTACACGGGTGTGGAGTCATGCCCACACATGATTCCACCATTGAGTGACGTGACTACCATGATTAAATCACATTTGTTAATATTTAATGAGAAATATGACTTGGTTGGACAGTAGAGCCATGTCCCATCATGGATGTGACCACCATGAATAAACCCCATTTGTTAACAAGTAATGAGAAATATGAATGAATCAGTTGGCAATAAATTGATAAAATTAACACATTATTACACATTAGGCAACCATGGTCCATGCATGCCTAGGTACCCTGGGGATTGAAAAGCAAGTGTGTGATGTATACAATTGTAATAATAAATGTTATTCTTAATTGCTTGTCTTGCAGAGGGCCAAAATTCAATTGTATTGTTAACCTTTTTTAAGAGTATGGGAATTGGGTATAATAATCCCTATAGATTCCATTGTGTTGGGTAAAGCTTTTATGCACAAAACGTCATCTAGTAACATGTAGTCTGGGAGAAGACTAGACTAATATTACCATTTGGTTTTTAGCTAATATCCATATTATGACGTGGCTAAGATTTAAGGACTTTGTATTTTGGAAATCTTGATTATATTCCATGCTTGTATACAAAAAAAATTCCTTGAAGTGATCTCTTCAATAGAATATTTTTGTAGAAGATTTTTTAAAAATAAATTAAAAAATATATGTAGAGTACCTCACTTTTAAAACCATTAAAACTTAGATACAAAATTTCACCAAAGTCAAAATGAATAAATTATTCCATTATAAATAATGAAAAATATTATATATTAAAGAAAAAACACACAACCAGCATCAATAGAATAAACTCAACCCAAATATGCAACACCTCAATCATACACCCAATATAATAAGTGTTGGTCCTAGCAATAACCATCATGCTTACACACCTGGTTTGAAACATCTATATCATCACAAGTCACACTAATAAAATTGATGCCGTTGATGGTTGTTTACCTATATACAACTTGACACAAACTACCATCCAAAGAAGGAAACATTATGTTGCTAGTAACTTTAGGGTTGTCTTGGACTAGGTAACCAAAAGTTTCTTTTTTTTAAAAATCATTTTGAGACTTTCGATATGAAAGGACATCCTTATGTTGATGTAAAATTTTAAGAAGTTCAATATACAAAATATCAACAATTGTAATCTATTGTTTCACATTATCATAGGAGACAAGAATGAGAAAATAAGAAGAAAGTATCCCATTTCCTAGCAACCTAATTGGAAAACTTAGAAACAACTTTTTTGAAAAGAATCTAAATGATTAAAGATAGTGTTATATCACATGCTGTCAAGTTGCAATTTATCTTTTTGTAATTGTGAAGTGTTTAACTTTTACACAAGACAAATTATTATGAATATTCAATTTTAAGGTATTTATATTAAATGTTATATAGTAATATATCATTTAAAACTATTATAAACTTTCACAAATATCAATTTTTTAGAATTTAGATAAAAGAGAGAAACATTATAAATGCATTAATCATTTTGATTCTTAATCAAGAAGTTTAATTTTAGATATTTTAGTTAAGATTCAATTTCTCGACTTTTATTTAAAGAATTATTTTACTTGTGAACAAAAGTATTGTTTAAATGTATTAAAATGTAAATAGATGCAAAAAATTATAAATTAATGAAATGAAAAAAATGGCATTTTAAATTTAAAAAAAAAAAAAAAAATTTTAGTATAATTTATTTACTTATTATTTGGTTATACTATTTAGCAGTTGATTGAAGTATTTTATTACGATCTTTTTGGGCTCATGAGGTACAACTATTTATTCAGTCGATCAAAATAATTCACATAAGGCCTATAAAAGGACTTTTTAATGAGATGAATCAAAAAATAACTCAATTTTGAAGTCTTGAGTTTTGTGTTTTTTTGATACATTTTTCAAAGTAGAAAAGGAAAAGACAAGAAAAATAATTATTGGAAATGAAAGGTGTCATTTTATAAAAATAAACTAAATAATAGACACGTAAAATATTTTTTAGCTAAATGTGTTCATGTATGTCTTTGTGTGACTGTGTATGCTAAAACTAACTATCTTAGAAAAATGAATGTAAAGGCATCTCCATGTGTCCATGTTGTGACTTTTTATATGTTTCTCTGCAAGTATAAGACACAAGATTGTGATCCCCATGTTCTTGTTCAGATTTGTCATCTTTCTTCTTGTGGCCTATTATACTGCCTCAGGGGTTGGTCATTGTCTTTTTATCTCATCCTTTTAAAAGCCTCAAAGTTTTGTTCAGGTGAAATTTTGAGCATTGTTTTGAGTTAGGCATAATAATGTTCATTTGACTCCTTGCAGTGGTGTTTACCTAACACATTTCAACTCTTAGGATTGCAAACTCTTTTGATATCACATGTGATTGTTTGGATGAATCTCTAGATGTTAGTGCTAAAGTGTCTTTTAAGTCTAAGGATGATGAATTTTGGTAGACCATTTTCTATATCCTAAAATAGCGTTGATGAATCTCATGATGGAGTAGTTAATCAGCCTTCATTTACACCTTTCTACAAAAAAGTCACTTTCCCTAAGTGACTTTGCATTGTCAGGAAATAATTTGTGGCATCCCGGTGCTAGGAAAAGGTGTCTCAAGCTCTAGGAAGTATTGATATTGATTCGATTTCTGGTTCTCTAGGTGACATTTGATCCGTCTAGAAAGGGTTACAAAGAAAATGTGAAAGAGTTTGAACTATATTTATATTATGTACTATTTAAGATGATTATGATTCAATGAACATGTTCTACACTAGCAAGACATATTTGAGAAGACAAGAGGAAGATCCTTGATTTCTTCTTTAGTCTGGCACTAGTTGCAGTCAAGTTTAATTAGCTCTTCTTAGTGTTGGTGTCCTCTCTCATTTTTTGATTTGTTATGTCTTTGGTCTTTGGTTAGCATCAAGCTCCTCTTTGTAGGCTATAGTTTGTAGCAACATTTTGTCAGGAATGTTTTGATTACATAAAAACAGGTTTTGAAGGACCCGAAACCTTTAACAAAGTATTAGAGAAACAAAAATAGAAAAGTTCAGAGAACAGAAGGCCTTAGAGCCAAAAGAGAACAAATAGAAAAAGCCAAAAAATAGGAGGCCGGAGTACAACTATGCAGTAAAAGACAACAAAAGAAAAATAAAAAGACAGCTTTCAGATAGCTACAAAGTCTTCAACAGATCCGCAGCTTGGTCTACCAATATGTTCATATTTTCCGTAGAAGCTTTCATGTCATCTAGCTTTTTTGCTTCCACTCCTTTAGTCTTCTTAGAATTAGCTCTTGTGTGCTTGCTTGGGTCTTGGTCCTCATTCACAACAGGGGAGTCTTGGCTTTTACTTTGTTCCATCTTGTTCAACAGGGTGTTGAAGTTGTCAGCCACAGTCTTCAAAATAATGTAGTTTTGATTTGCCAACTTCTTGACTATTTTCTTCGAGTTACTCACTCTAGCATCCAAACCATCCATCCTTTTTTGAAGATCTTTGCCTAATTGATCTAGGTTGCTATTCTTGGTTTCAATTGTTGGCACATGCTTCATCAAGTTTTTTACCTCTTCCACATTGCCAAGAACCTCAGAGAGCCTATCAATGTGTTGACCCAATGTTCTCTCCCCCCTTGCCGTCTTTCTGAGCTGATCAAAGTCCCTTGAAATATCCTACATTTTCTGTTTTAGGACACTAATATCCTTCATCATTGACCCTGGGTTATCCATAATTCCCTTTAGGAACCCCTAGTCATCCTCTTCCCTCTTATGCTCAAAGTAGTCCTCCTTCTTCCCCTACTTGTTTCTATCTAGGTCCACCTCCTTGATGTCATTGTTGTCACCCGCATCCTACACAAGATCCTTTTTTCTTTTTCTTTCCACCCTCTTAATTAAGAGTTCATTGTCAGAGGGGACATAATCCCTTTCAACATTCTTTCCCCTATTTCTCGAGACCTTTCCCAAAGTTCTTCTCTTCTCAAAACCCTTTCTCTGCTCCTCATAATCACTATCTTGTTTAGAATCACTCTCCTTTTCCTTTCTTTTCTTCTTGGAAGAGCTTCCCAGATCACCTTTCTTTCTCTTCTTAATATCAACCTCATGCACCTCATCCTCTGTTTCCTTATCAAAATACTCTTTATAATCACTACCCTCAGTGTTATAATCAAGCAATTTCTTACTCTGCCTGGGCCTATCCACCTTTTTTGATTTCATGAGGTTCATTATTAAAACCATTAACCCCTCATGGTAGGCGTGATCTCCCTTAGGATCATTTTGAAAGGCAAGAATAGAATTACCCAGAGATTGTCTGAGGCAAAAAGGAAATTTTATCCTAACCCTATGCCTAAAATGGTTAACTAGCATGAAATGGTGACCGTATATCTTAGTGAACTGACCATCTAAGGTAAGATACTCAATAACCACAAACATTACAAATCTCTAGGGGGGCGAAATGGAATCGGGGCTAAAGTAGGAATTACCTATTTTCACTAATATGTTGTGTTCCTTAGTTGAGTCCGCAAACTCATTGACCGCCCGATTAGAGATGTAGTGCCTCTCCCATTTGACTTTTGTTAGTCATCCTGATGGATGCAACCTTGCTGATCTTTTGTTGTGATGGATCATGATTGTGACCCTGAGTGGTCTGCACTGTTGAGGTGTTTGGATTTATGTTTCTATATTAGTTGCTTTGATTATGCTTTTGACTGATCTTTGAGATTATGATGTGACTTTTGGTTCACTGAGGTTTGTGCCAGTGGTTACCAGGATCGATGTGGTATCATGAGGTTGTTCCGTGATTACCCTGAGATGTGTGCAGAGATTGCACTATGTTCTATTACCATGCTACACTGGACTAGGTTCCTGTAGCAGTGGTTAGTCATGTTTATGACTGTGTTTGCTTATGTGTTTTAAGTGCCTTTTTAATGTAGAGTAATCAATCATTATTAAATGCATAAGTAATTAAATGGATTGTTCATGTGAGATTATTTGGTTATGTGTTGCAGACATTACCTTGTTATATTTCTGATTAGAGAGATAATTGTTACTCATGTTATGTTTACATTTGAGATGACCTGAGGCTCAGATGTTACACTTTGATTCCAGTATCATGGATTTTAGACTACTAAGTTGTTCAGTTAATCATATTGCATGATGATGCCATTTTGAGATGATAGTGTGTTTTATGATGATATCTGGTTATTTGGTTATCTGGTATTTGGACATACCTCTAATTTCATTATATGATGGATTTAATGCTATGGTTATTTACTTCATTCTTGCATTGTTATGCTTTATACGAACGTGAGTGATGTAAATAGATTATTTTAATATAATAAAATAAATGGTTAAATTAAGCGATTTAACACATTATTGCTTCGGCTATGTTATTATATGCAATTGCACTTGATCATGTTGTTTAGTGTGCAGGATTTATATCCCTAGCAGTGGCACATGGAGTTAGTGATTCAACTTTTCATATTTTACCGATGTCATCCTTATATGGTCGACGTATCCTTAATTAAATGTTTAATTTAAGCCTTTCGGTGATTATTGAATCCGAACTCATTTGCATTATGTGATTAGACCAATAAGCGTGTTTGTGCATTTTAGAGGTTCGCATTGTCGCGAAAGTTGTTAAGGAGATTTATGTGTTTTTGGATTTTTAGGCTTTTTAATTGATTTATTTTAATTTCTGGCAGCTTTGCCATAGATGAATTCCTATTTATAGGAATAGCCTATTTTCGTTTGGGTTGATTCGAGGTTTAACTAGATTGGCTGGTTAAATGCCCTAATCGATTATTCACCCGAAAAGTGAATAAGTATCCAAAGAAGAATTTAATTCCTCACTTCTCACTTTTGAATTGGAAAGTTGGAGAGTAAAATCCAAAATCCTCTTCATGAGGATTTACTGTTTTGTTCGTTGTGGGAGCTACGGGCGTGGGATCGTTGCGAGGTTGAGCTCGTTGGATCCAGCTCGGGAAAATCTTGGATTGTCGCAATTTTTAGCCACTTTTGCAGGCATTTTATTTTCTGATTCAGATTCCCGTTTTGCCCTTTTGGTTGTGAGGTAGGGCTTTCCTGTTTTATTGTTTTTGTTCTGTTTCTGCTTCTATTTTTGGTAGCCATTTGTTTGGAGGCTGAGAACTAGTGTTCCCCTTCGTTTCTGTATGTTAGTTCTACCCGGTTGGGCAGGTATGAACATTTCCCTATTTTTCGGGATGCGGGTTTGGGATTTTATGCTGTTATGCTGGTCGTTTTTGCATACGGTGTCCGATTCCATTTATTTTTGGATTTTTGAGGTTTTTGAACCCAAAGGCCAAATGGGTTTTAATTTTTAAGTTTTCCAAAATTTGAGGTTTTTATCTTGTTTTACGTGCTGCCTTGTTTTCTCGAATTTTCTTGGCACAATGTGGATCGTGGACCTTGATGATCTGTTTGGATATCAGTTAGACCACTTTTGCACTTTTATGTTGCATTGGGATGCGTGTTGCATCTATACTCCCGACGTGTTCAGTTGAGTGATTTTATACTTGTTATGGTTTCTTTTGGACCTTTGCTTTGTTTCATGGACATTGGGATTCATGTAGAATCCATACTCTCGAATTGAGGCCAGTGGAGTGAGTTCATGACCCTTAGTCTTGTTGCATCATTGGGATTTGTGTAGAATCCACACTCTCGGATTGAGGCCGGTTGAGTGATTTTATGATGTATGGTTTTATTGGCTTTGGGATTCATGTAGAATCTGTCCTCTTGAGTTGCTTTCGGTTGGGTGTTTGTTTTGCATTGTGTTCTCATCCTGTCCTTGTGTTATGATCTTCGTGATGGTGGTGCGCCACACACGAGTACGTGTGTGTACGTTTGTCGGAGGACTTGCGGGTCTTGACCTTCCATGTCTTTTCTGGAAGTTTTGATCATTGGGGTTGGGATGGGAGTATGCATGCCCACAAGCACTTGTTGTAGGATGAGCATGGGTAGGGTAGGGTAGCATATGGAGGGGGCTTCTATCTTGCAGCTCGGTGTTTATGGTGCCGGAGGTTGACGAAGGATATGAAGTTTTAAGTAAGTGATAACTAAATTTAAATGTGTGTGTTAATAAAATTTAAGATAATGAAAAGATCCTCATTCGTGTGATGGTTCCAAGGGAGTCCCTTGAGAGTGTTGCCACACGTGATCCGAGCTTGGGCTTTTGGATGCCAAGCGACTCTCCATGATGTCAGCCCCTACTTAGTAGCCTTTTGAGTGTCTGACTAGGACATGAACTCCTTGCATTGTCTTAGGTCCTTGGTTGTAGCCAACATACTCTCTAGCATGAGTGTTAGCCATGGATGTTGTGTTTTACGTGTGTTTGTGGTTGGATCATTATCTCCATCAGCACGGTGGGTGTGGACCTATGGGTGCCATGTGGTTGGGAGGCATAGCTACCTTCACCATTGCTAGGGATCGGTGTACAGAGACGATCTTTTGTCCTAGTGCGACCGTTGCTGAATGTTTTCACTTGGTACTTTGGGTTTCGAAGTATGCTTTCTTGTGATTTATGCTTTCATTGGAATGCTTGGATATCATGTTTAGATGATGTTAGTTTATTTGATGCATTCCCTTATCATGATGTTTAGCATATGATTCGATGATGTTATTTGATTTAGTAGCATATCTGTTGCTTATTGCTGTTTAGCATGTAATAGGAGATGTTATCTACTATAGGATTATCTTATGCTTTACTACTAGCATGTTAGATTTTCTTATGCTTATACTTGTGCATGTTTTAGTAGTGACGTCCCTATTACGACAGTACCGACGATCTGGTCGGTGGCTTGGGATGTTATGCGTGGGGGATGGCTAGGATCCACAATGGTCTTATGATGCTATTGACGGTTGGGAGGAACCGCACACTTATTTAGTTGTTTAGTTCTGAAATGTATTTTGTTCATTGCGATGTTTATTTCAATATGTGCTTTTCTATTATGTTTTAGATGGTTAGATGTTCCTCTTTCCTTGCTGTTAGTGCTCTCGAGTGTTCGTTCCTCGATTTAGGTGGATCTGGTACTCCCTGGTGTGGAGGTTTCCTTGTTTGTTTAGCTTTTTGTTTGCATTTTGTGTCGCGCTGATTTGTTTCCTCGCGTGAGATTGTATTTTCCTCGTGCGAGACTGTTTCTTCCTCGCGCGAAAGAATACACTTCCTGCGTGAGAATGTAAATCTTCGTGCGGCGCGTAGGGAATCCTCGCGCGAGAATGTGAATCCTCGAGCGAAGCTCAGTAGTCCTTGCACGAAGCGCGCACTTTCTCGCGCGAAACTCGAGACTAGTTTTATTTCTCGTGCGAGAAACAGGGGCTATCTAGGCTTGTCGGATGAAAGTTTGAAAGTTGGTTTTGGACACCCTTTTGGTTTTTACACCTTCTTGGTTCAAAACAGATTTCTTAGGGGTTTTAAATATATTGTTTAAGTATAAGTTGACATATATTTAATTTCTTATACTTAAGATATATTTTAATATATGCGAAAAATCGTTTGAGATAGGTTTCAAACCTCTCGGAGATAAGTTATGGATTCTAGGAAATTTCAGGGCTTCAAAAATCCAGACTTAGCCAATTTTCAGGGCTTTAGGATTTCAGGCTTAGCCAAATTTCAGGATTCTGCATTTTACCCCAGCTTGGTGTTTTGTTGATGAGTGGTCGTTTCTTGTGCCCTCATCTTGTTTGTGGTGGTTGTTGGCTTTGTTTGGGTGTGTTAGTTTGGTAATGGTGTTTGGAGATTCGTTGGTTGCCGGGATTGTGGGGATGTCTTTCGTTGCGATCGTTGTGATCCCTGTATGATGTTGTCATGTGCATTCATACTTGTAAAAAAAATAAATCTTGGCTTGATTTGAATCCTTGTTTCCAAGGATCTCCGGGTGAGGCATTACAAGAGAGCTTCCTGTCCTGGTAGAAGTTTATACCCTTCGTATCAAGCCCCGTTGCTTTAGCTATGATATCTTTAAGAAACCTCCATCTTTTGATTCCCCACCAAAACAATCTTATCTTTCCATGTTTTTATAAAATGTCGAGTAATAACAAGGTTGCTTCCTTTCAATTTTTCCATGTAATAAGTAAAATTCCCTTGCTCCAGTATGTCCCAAATCTCCCTCTTCTTCCTTCACTCTTTGCAGCTTTTCGGTTCAATTCTTTTTCTCTTTCCTCCCATCTTCTTGCCTCTAAAACAAAGTTTCTCTCTTCTCAAATAAACCCTTTGCAACAAAAAATCGGAGTCGATATTGCAACCTAGGAAATTTGTGGGAAAAAAGACTTGCAATCTATGTGGTATTGAATGGTAATACATTGCCCTTCTCATAATAACCCACCGCTTCCCAATACTTCCCATACAATAATTACTCCTCACTGGCATATTCATCATTAATGAAACATTTTTTCTTACTACTAGCTTTGTCATGCTTGATTATTAAACACCCCTCAATAGGATGATATTATTGTGATTCCAAATTAATTTTTCATCCCTCTTGCATGCCACATTAGCCGCCTAGTCAACAACTTGGTTCAATTTTCTATAGTTGTGAGTGACAACACAAATTTCAAAGGAGTTGATAAGATCAATGGCCTTACCTATAATATTTTTAATAGTCCAAGAAGGATTAGTAACTTTATTAAGACAATTAATTATATTAAAGCAATTCCCCTCAAGCCATATCTTATTCAAATTCAAGCTTTTTGCATGGCTAAGACCATAGAGGGCTACACTAGCTTCTGCCACATGGTTAGTTTGACTCCAATAGGAATGGCCATTCCACCCACTCCATCCCCATTCATATTCCTAATGATGATACCACAACCAGCAATTCCTCAGTTGCCCTTCAAGGCCCCATCACAATTTATCTTATACTAGTCCATCAGAGGACAATCCCATCTAGCTAGATCCCTAAGGTTAGGACCGTTTTGCACCAGACTAAGACCATTCAAATTCCAATTCTAAAACATTGATTCTTCCCAATCATTCTAAGGTTGGTGTCCTTTTCCACAGGATTTGATATTCCTAGTCACCATATTTTTAATCTTATAGAATAACTAACTTGAATTAGATTCTACACCCCTAAACACCCTATCATTAAGTTCCTTTCAAATGCCCCAACAAAGGAACAGGAGAATAAAATCCCACAATCTCATAACCAAGGTGTTAGAAGAGGGTAACTTCCAATCATTGAAAAAATCTTGAATAGTAGCAGGGAAAACCCAAGTAATATTTAGCAAGCCACAAACCTTTTCCCATAATCTTCTAGTATAAGAACAATGAATAGTCAACTAATTAACTGATTCAACATCATTCTTACAGAGATAACATCTATTAACTATGTTGAACCCTCTCTTCAATAAGTTATCCGTTGTTAAAATTTTATCCTGTAGAAGAATCCAAAAAAATATGTTAACTTTGGGAGTCATACCTTTAAACCAAGCTTTAGCCCAGCAAGGCTCATGATGCTCTTCAAAAGCATTAGCATATACTAAGGACATTGAAAATTATCCGTTATGATTATATTTCCATATCAGAGCATCCTTCTCATGGCTTAAGAAGACAACATTCAGAATCTTGTTGAGATCATTCAAGTTTCTATCCACTCTATCGAGGTCCAACCAATTATTCTCCTTTTAATAGTCTTCTACAAAAATCCCAAAGTGATTCTTACACTGCTCCATAAAACTATTCCACCTTTGATCAGCATTGAGGGGGTCATCGAGAATTCAAATGTCATCCAAAAAAGGAAGAGTTCTCCCGTTTCTCACTTTCCATCTGACCCCTTTCTTAGTTATTTTTTTATTTTTTTGAGCATGTTTCCAAATCATTGACCCCCTTTGAAAAGTCTTATTGTTAAGGAAGTGTTTAAGATCTTGATTCTCCCTATTGTACTTATCATTCCAAATATCTCGCCATTCCCCTTCTTCTTTGTGCCATCTCCATAACAACTTGGCCAACAAAGAATTATTTTTAGTGGCAACACTTCTAAGGCTAATACCACCTTTATTGAAAGGCATGCAGACTTTCTCCCAAGAAACTAGGGCCAATCTTTTCCTTTTTTCCATACCCGTCCATAAGAAAAGCTTTTGAATTTTTTCAATTACCAAAACAAACTTTCTAGAGATCTTAAAAACACTCAATGCATATAGTGAAACATTTTGTAATATGGATCCCAACATTAGTGGGACAAATGGAGGATCCTGAAGGGGGGGGGGGGGGGGGGTCTTGGGTCGGTTGTTGTTTCGACAAAAAAAATGGTCTAGTCTGTTCGACATCAAATTGGTAGGCAAGTCCTGATTCCTGCTGGTAAAGAATATTTCTTCGATTGATCAAGGTATGTTTACTCTAAAAATCCCAAATCAAATCATTGATACAAATATTTCTCGGATAGACTCAAATTTTGTAGGGAGGTTCTTAGGTGCCAGGCCCAACATTGAGGTCATTCGAGCTTTTGTTCGAAGGAAATGGACTTTAAAAGGCCATGTGGACATTGTTGCTATGGCGAAAGGTTGCCTTTCCTTTGGTTTTTCTTGTGAAGAAGATAAATGAGATATTCTTTGCAATGGTCCTTGGGTTGTGGGTAAACAGACTTTGATTCTATAGAAATAGGCACCAAACTTGTACTCTCTTGATGAATCTAGGATTCAAGCTCCTATATGGATTAGATTGACAGGGCTACCGCTAGAGTTTTGGGTGGATGATGTGTTTCAAGGTATTGCTAATACCTTTGGTGAACTCCTTTCTATGGACCCAGTCATAGTGTCAAGAAGAAGAATGACCTATGCTAGAATTTGTGTGGGAGTTCATGATACGGATATGCCAGAGGCTATTTCTCTCAAATCTAAACTAGGTATCTAGAAGTAGAAAATAGAGTATGAGTCAATTCCCTTTTATTTTTTTCATTGTAAAAAATCTAGACATTGGGCTAAAAAATGCCCATCATTGAAGGAGAATCCCAAAAAGGTCAAAAAATGGGTTTGCAAAGGGCTGAATAATCAGAATGGAGCCGAGAAAAGCAATTGCAAGGAAGGGAATACCCAAGAGGTAAGTGAGTTGATAAAGGGAACTTTGGTGGTTAATGAATCTAAACAAGTGGAAGTATCTCAGTCAAAGGTGATTGTTGGAGGGGGGAATCAGATTTGGGTTCCTCTAGATCACAGTAGTGAGGCTACAATACTGGCTCAAGAAGGTGGTGTGATTAGTCCCAATAAAGGGGATGAAGAAGAAAGTGAGGAGATTCAGATTGATAATACTAATGAAGATGATCTTGAATCATTTGAGGAACCTAATTGTATCATTACGAGTAAGGAAACTCAATGTTTGATTAAACCTCTTGCAGATGTTACAACCATAGAGAGTAATAAAAAATGGGGGGATGTTGACAAAATCTCTAAAGCTTTACAAGGGGTAGAGGAGGACTCTGGTGCAAAGTGGACACAAGTTGGGGGTAAAAGAATCACTAAATCAAAAAATAATAAGGAGGTTGTATCCTCTAAAAAGAATATAGAGAATTCTTTGTTAAAAACTAGGAGTTATAAGAAAGGAGATATCCCTAGCACACCTTTGGGAAAATGCATCAAAAAAAGAGATTTTAAGAGCAACAAGGCCACGAACTGCTATCTACCTGCAACACCATTGGGTAAAGGTATCAGGGCTGGAGATGTTGGTCTATCTCCTTCCTCAGCAAGTAGACCATCCAATGTGCAAAGAAGAATTGTTGAGACTAATAGAAGTATAGCAGATGATAGTTAGAGGACTATCTTAGACTCAAAATCTTTTTATAAGAAAGGAAGTTCATATCATGGAATATCAGAGGATTAAATAATCCTCATAAGCAAGATATAATGAAAAATATGATTAGGGATAACAAATCAGATATTGTACTAATTCAAGAAACAAAAATGTTAAAGGATAAAGTGGAAGGTCTCTTGGTTTTTCGGGGAGGTAAGATTATTGGGAATGATTTTGATGGGGCCTCAGGTGGTATGGCGATATACTAGAATGACAAATGTATTAAAGGGGAACTTATCTTTTAGAATAGAAATATGATGAACATTAGATTTACTAACTCTAAGGATGGCTTTGTATGGGTGCTTACTAATGTTTACGCTCCCAATTCTAAATGGGGTAGAAAGGCACTATGGGAAGATATCACCACTCAGAGAAAAGATTTTGTCGATGAGAATTGGATCATTATGGGGGATTTTAATACTCCTTTGAAAGAAAATGAAAAGATGGGAGGAAGTCAAACTAACTTGGATAATGGATTGGATTTAATGGATTTTATTGACAATCATCTCTTGCATGATATGGATTTGCACGAGATTGATTATACTTGGACCAATAGAAGAGTTGGGAAGGAGCTCATTCAAGTCATGTTGGATAGAGCTCTTATTAATAGTGACTGGTTTTTAAAATATAAATTTTCTCTTTCTACTCAGGTTCATGTTGGCTCAGATCACTACCCCAATTTTCTTGTAACTGATTTGTTAACCTTTAAGAAGAATTAACCCTTTAGGTTTGCAAAAATGTGGACTCACCATCCGGGATCGAAAAACCTTGTTAAAGAATGGTGGAGCATTTGAGTGGAGGGTACTGCCATGTTCAAAATTGAAAGTTGAAAAATGTTAAAAGGAATATCAAAAGATGGAATAAGGATACTTTTGGGAACATTTTTTATTAAAAAAAGAAGGTTCTGGAGGAGCTTAAAGAGATTTAGAAAAATATTCAGGTTGATGGATATGGGATTGTCTCCAGGGAAGAGGAGAGTGTGAAATTAACTGAGGTGCATGATATTATTACTAAGGAGGAGATGTTCTAGAGGCAGCGATCTAGAAATTTTTTTGAAGGAAGGGGATTAGAATACTAAGTATATCCACATGACTACTTTGAAGCATAGAATGACTAATATAATATCTAGACTCAATGCTAATGGGGGTACTACGGAGGATGAGGAGATTATAAAAAGGGAAGCCATGGATTTTTTAAGTAATTTCTTGCAAGGTGATCCCAATTTGTACAAGAAGAAGCATAATATGTTTCTGGACTATATTCCAAACTGTATATCTTAGGATCAAAATAAATTCCTCACCACTATTTTATCTAATGAAGAAATTAACAAGGCTATTTTCTCCTTTGATGGAGACAAGGCACCAGGGCCAGATGGGTTTCCTTTCCTGTCTTCCCATAAGTATTGGTTTATCATCCATGAAGATGTTTGTAATGGGGTGAAGGAGTTCTTTGGTTCTAGGAAAATACTCAAAGAGCTGAATGGAACCTTCCTTGCTTTGATTCCAAAAAAACCTAGTACTGATAGTATGAACCGGTTTAAACCAATCAGTCTTTGTAATTCTTTTTATAAAGTTATATCTAAAGTGCTAACTCTCATAATTTTTTCTCTTCTTCCTACTTTGATATCTAGATGGAAAAATGATTTTTTTCTTGGTAGGCAGATCTTGGATTCTATCATACCGGTGCATGAGAATATTCATTCCCTTACCTTATCCAAGAAAGAAGGGTTCCTCCTTAAACTGGATCTATCTAAAGCTTATGACATGGTGGATTGGGATTTTTTACAAAGAGGGCTGGAAGCTTTTGGTTTTAATAAGAGATTTAGGGAGATGGTTCTTATGCTGGTTTCTTCTGCCACTTTCTTGGTGCTGGTGAATGGATCTCCAACTCCTTTTTCTGAGCTTCTCATGGTTTAAGGAAAGGGGATCCGCTTTCACCTATCCTCTTCATTCTATTGGTTGAATGTTTGGGAAGATTTGTGGGAAAAATGGTGGCTGCTGGGGATTTTGTTGGTCTCAAACCCTCGTCTAAAGAGCTGATTTGTTCTCATCAGCAATTTGTGGATGATTCTATAGTGATGGGAGAAGCTTTAGTTAGAAATGCTAGAAATATAAAGAATGCTTTGGAGGATTATGGGAAAGCTTTGGTTCAAATTATTAATTGGAACAAAAGTGTGATATATTTCATCAATGTTAATGATAATAGGCAGAATTAGATTAAAAGAATTATTTGTTGTAAAATTGGCACCTTACCACGTTCCTATCTAGGATTGCCCCTTTGTATGGACCCACCTAAGAGTTTTTGGAGTTCATTGATTTTGTCAGGAATGTTAGTTGTTGGAGATTTTTGGATTATTGCATTATATGTGCTAAAATTGATGTTTTTTTTATTGATGCCTACATATTTCTTTATTCTTGATAATGTTCTTAGTGTGTTTGGTTAAGAGATTGGATTATTATGTTCACTATATTGAGAATTTGATGTTGTGTAGTTACGAATAGTTAATGAGATGTATGTAGTTGATCTATGTCAATTTATAGAGGTTTGAGTTATGATTTGAGTGAGTTATAGACTATTTACCAATTACTTACTTTTTTAGTTATTTTTGAGATTACAATGTGCAATATTTGGATTGATGTGGATCACTTATGCAATATTTTTGGTTGCTAACATCATAGTGAGTTTAGGAGATAGATGTGTATTCTCAGTTCTAATGGTTAATGATTTGGATAGTAGCAAGATTTTTTTCTTTAATAATAGAGATTGTTGTTTAATTTTCATGATGAAAAGTGTAGAGATACTTGTGGATTATGAGACTAAGTTATTTGTGTTGTTGATTTTTTATTTCACATTGCTTGATGTTCCTGGATCATGTCCTATTCTTGTTAGATCACATTGGGTTATGAGGTTGGATTCAATGGCTTTCTTGAGGCATGTGTTGACAATTGGCTAATTGTGATATGTAATTGTTGTCATTATTTGCAACACATGATGTGCATGTTGACAGGAAACCTCAGAAATAAAGATACTTAGTGTTTGGTTATCAAAAAATTGTCTAAGTATAGAATTTGGTTTACAACAATGTATTGTTTTGTTTATAACATGTTGCAGACGTCATATTATGGTAAGAGAAGTTACATGGAGATAACATACATGTCAATGATGATGTGTATAACGTCAAAAGTTTGTACGAATTGTATGGAACAAAGTTAATCATGTTTTGATGAAGCAGGACAACAAATCAACAGGAAAGAATTGTTTTGGTTGCGAAACAATTACTTGTCCAATTAGGGCCAACATCCTAGATGTTTACTCTAACTTGGAAAAGTGAATTGTGGTCTTAGTTGACCCAACAATATTTTGTGTAAAGGCATGGTATTTATGCAAAGGACTTCTTGCGATAAGAAGTGTGCAAACTTCTGAGTTTATGTTATTGCGAAGTAAGTGAACTTTTGTGAAAGCGATATATGCGAAGTTTTATATGAACTATTTGGTGATCTAGATCAAGCTAAATATTAGAGATCAAACAAGGAAGGAAAATAAAAGTAGATTACTTGATTGAGTAGTGAGCTCTTCATGTAGTTGAAATTACATGTTTGGGTAGTGGGCTCATCTTGCATACATTTCACTTCAACTCCTAACAGGGTTGGAATCTCCTAACAGGGATTCAAAGTCTCCTAACAGGGACTATTATACTGAATTTTCTCATTGAATCCTAACAAGGTCCATCCTCTAACAAGGAACATATATATCAGTATATTATCTAGTGGGTATCAACCCCACCAAGATTTTCCCTTGGCCAGGGTTTCCCTAGTTAACAAAATATGGTGTTATGAGTTATTTTTGTGCATTGTTACCGTTACTAGTCAACATTAATTTATTGCTTTGTTATGCATAGTTTAAAGTAAGTAATAATATCATGTTGGTGACTAAATTTTGTAGATTACTGATTCACACCCCCCACCCCCCTCTTAGTAATCCCTATTTCTAACAGGATGTGGATATCATGTTCTTGGCTGAATTGGTGAGATAGCATGTTGCAATGGATCATAGTATAATTAGTGGATTATGACATGTTCGAGATTGATTGTTTGGGTCCTAGCTATGTCTTATCCAATATGTCTTGGATCACATTAATAATTGTAATATATTGTGTAAGGTTGATCTCAACCTTGTTTATGTTTTCATGTAATGTATAAAAAGAAGAAATCATTTGTGCAAAGACAAAACAATGGGAGGAGGGGAGTATATGGATGGAAGAGAAGATGTATGAAAGTGAGAAAGCATGTTGTATCAGAGATTAAGTGAATATGTATGAGTAGACTCTATTATTGAGACATATTTTTAAACTTTATTTGAGCTATATTGGCATATTAGAGATGCTATGAATAGTTCATAATTAAGTGGATTGTATTCCACCTTAGGGGTGGTTTCCTTGCTATAATGTCAAAGTTGATGTCCTCAGGGTCATTTACCTTTCATATATTTGAGATTGAGCTCTAGGCAGTGTGCCTTAATATATGTGCATTACCTTTGTGCCTTTGATAGGATATTTGTGCTAGTGCATCATTTAGTGGATTTGATCTCCACCATTTTTTCCCCCCTTAACTAGGTTTCCATACAAAAAATGATGTGATGTTTGTGGTGTTGCTATCTTTTATGCTTTATTGAATATGTTTTTTTATTTGAGATCTAATAGTGATGAATTGGCGAAGGTATTGAGTTTTGGGACACAACTGATTTGAGTGAGTTATAAACTATTTACCAATTACTTACTTTTTAAGTTATTTTTGAGATTACAATGTGCAATATTTGGATTGATGTGGATCACTTATGCAATATTTTTGGTTGCTAACATCGCAGTGAGTTTAGAAGATAGATGTGTATTCTCAATTCTAATGGTTAATGATTTGGATAGTAGCAAGATTTTTTTCTTTAATAATAGAGATTATTGTTTAATGTTCATGATGAACAGTGCAAAGATACTTGTGGATTATGAGACTAAGTTCTTTGTGTCGCTGATTTTTTATTTCACATTGCTTGATGTTCCTGGACCATGTCCTATTCTTGTTGGATCACATTGGGTTATGAGGTTGGATTCAATGGCTTTCTTGAGGCATGTGTTGACAATTGGCTAATTGTGATATTTAATTGTTGTCATTATTTGCAACACATGATGTACATGTTGATAGGAAACCTCAGAAATAAAGATACTTAGTGTTTGGTTATCAAAAAATTGTCTAAGTATAGAATTTGGTTTACAACAATGTATTTTTTTGTTTATAACATGTTGCAGGTGTCATACTATGGTAAGAGAAGTTACATGGAGATAACATACATGCCAGTGATGATGTGTATAACCTTGAAAGTTTGTACAAATTGTATGGAACAAAGTTAATCGTATTTTGATGAAGCAGGACAATGAATCAACATGAAAGAATTGTTTTGGTTGCGAAACAATTACTTGTCCAATTAAGGCTGACATCCTAGATGTTTACTCTAAATTGGAAAAGTGAATTGTGGTCTTAGCCAACCCAATAGTATTTTGTGTAAAGACATGGTATTTATGCAAAGGACTTCTTGTGATAAGAAGTGTACAAACTTTTGTGTTTATGTTATTGCGAAGTGAGTGAACTTTTGTGAAAGTGATATATGTGAAGTTTTGTATGAACTATCTAGTGATCTAGATCAAGCTAAAGATCATAGATCAAACAAGGAAGGAAAATAAAAGTAGATTATTTGATTGAGTAGTGAGTTCTTCATGTAGTTGAAATTGGATGTTTGGGCAATGGGTTCATCTTGCATACATTTCACTTCAACTCCTAACAGGGTTGGAATCTCCTAACAGGGATTCAAAGTCTCCTAATAGGGACTATTATACTGAATTTTCTCATTGAATCCTAATAGGGTCCATCCTCTAACAAGGAACATATATATCAGTATATTATCTAGTGGGTATCAACCCCACCAGGATTTTTCCTTGGCCAGGGTTTCCCTAGTTAACAAAATATGGTGTTATGAGTTATTTTTGTGCATTGTTACTATTACTGTTCAACATTAGTTTATTTCTTTGTTATGCATGGTTTAAAGTAAGTAATAATATGTAGTTGATGACTAAAGTTTGTAGATTATTGATTCACACCCCCCCGCCCCCCTCTCAGTAATCCCTATTTCTAACAGCATGTGGATATCATGTTCTTGGCTTAATTGGTGAGATAACATGTTGCAATGGATCATAGCATAATTAGTGGATTATGACATGTTCAAGATTGATTTTTTGGGTCCTAGCTATGTCTTATCTAATATGTCTTGGATCACATTAATAATTGTAATATATTGTGTAAGGTTGATCTCAACCTTGTTTATGTTTTCATGTAATGTATAAAAAGAAGAAATCATTTGTGCGAAGACAAAGCAATGAGAGGAGGGGAGTGTATGGATGGAAGAGAAGATGTATGAAAGTGAGCAAGCATGTTGTATCAGAGATTAAGTGAATATGTATGAGTAGAATCTATTATTGAGACATATATTTTTTAACTTTATTTGAGCTATATTGGCATATTAGAGATGCTCTGAATAGTTCATAATTAAGTGGATTGTATTCCACCTTAGGGGTGGTTTCCTTGCTGTAATATCAAAGTTGATGTCCTCAGGGTCATTTACCTTTCATATCTTTGAGCATTGAGCTCTAAGCAATGTGCCTTAATATATGTGCATTACCTTTGTGCCTTTGATAGGATATTTGTGCTAGTACATCATTTAGTGGATTTGATCCCCACCATGTTTTTCCCCCTTAACTAGGTTTCCATACAAAAAATGATGTGATGTTTGTGGTGTTGCTATCTTTTATGCTTTATTGAATATGTTTTTTTTATCTGAGATCTAATAGCGATGAATTGGTGAAGGTATTGAGTTTTGGGACACAACTAATTCACCCTGCCCACCCACCACCCCCCCCCCCCCCCCCCCCCCCCCCCCCCCCCCCCCCAAAGTTGTGTGTTGTATTTATGATGACTATGCTTCAATAAATATGTTCTACGCCCAAAAGGACATATTTTTAGAGGAAAAGAGGAAAATCCTTGAAATCTTCTTTAGTCTGGTAGTAGTTGTGTCAAGTTTAATTAATTTTCCTTAGTGTTATTGTCCTCTCTCATTTCTTGATGTTATGTCTTAATGCCTTGTACTCTTATCTTATCTAGTCTCTTTGGCCTATTTGGTTAACACCAAGCTCCTCTTTGTGGGATGTAGTTTGTAGGAACATTTTTTTAGGAGTGTTTGTTTGGATGGTTTCATGGCTTGCATGTGATTGATGTGGTCATGGTTGAGCACTCCTCCCCCATTTAAACCTACTTATTAGTATGTGTGTTTTCTTATTGTACTCTACTATTATATCAATATATCTCATCCTCTAAACCTTTTACCCCCCCAAAAAAATGTAAAGGGTACAAATAGATACAATAATTAGTTCATTTTAATTAATAATATATTATGTCAATTAAATTTTAAAATCACAACAATTTTTATTTGGAAAATTGAACTTCGACTAGGCTTATAAAAATCTATTGAATTTGAAATCAATCAATCTATATATGTTCTTTATTAAATAATTATTATCTCCTAAATATCTTTAAAATCCTTTTAATGATCAAACTCAACTTTCATACTTGTAAAATGATTGCATTCTAAGTGAAAACAACTTAGAAAATAAGAGTAACGTTTGCTCCATCAACTTTGAGTTTTGAAATGTTTCATCCTAATTGTCCTACTAGCCTAATGACTTCACCTCCCACTCATTCTTTTCGAATGGTTTCTCTTGCATCATCTTTAATTAGTGTTGTTGATGGGGCAACCTTTCGGGGGCTTCTTGGTAAATCTACTATGGACGATATTTTGCTATAGGGGATTTTCACTTCTATTTACCTATCTAAGTGACAAGGAGATAAGTTTCAAGGATGACCTTTCACCTTACAATAGGCCTAATTGCCTATTCTTCACCAAAATGTCAATCACAAGCCCTAGTATTCTCACCTTTCCAAACTATTGCCTTAGTATGTCAAGGTGTACTCAGAACCCATTTAGTGAGTAAGTCCACTAAACTCACTTTCTAACCCTTTTTGGATATTAGAATACAAAGGTGTAAACAAAGACATATAGGGGTTTGACCACCTAAACCCATTCTTTGGCAAAATTATCATTAGGTTTATCATCCAATGGCCAAAAAGTCACAAAATTGACAACTTTTAGGGCCCCAACTTATCCCAAACACTCGATATCATCAATTTTTCTATTAGGTGTATGAGCCCCCAATTAGTCCCCCTAATTCAATTTTTGATCCACAACTCTGACACAACTTGGGATCTCTCAAAACTAACACTAGATTGTGATAATTAGCTTCTCCATCAAACTTCCTAGTTTTATGTTAGGATAACATGATTTTATTAGGTTTTCTTTTATATGGTAACTATTAGGCTAATTAGGCTTATTACATAGGTTTTTTGACCAACCTTTGTTCTTGACCATTCAACACATTAATCTAACATTGCTAAATAATCTTCTCAATATGTTCAACCCCTTGATCTCATTCTCCAAGTCAATCACCTTTCTTTTCTATGCATTTATGTTCACATAGAGATGCTAGGCAGCTAGGCTTGATCTCAAAATTCATCATGAGAAGTGGCAACAAAAATAGCTTTAGGATATTATAGTACATACATGAGGCTTACCCTAGGAATGAGGGTTTTACAACAAGTGATAGAAAAAATAAGTTTTTTTTCCTATCCTATCACTTCAAACCTTCAAAGTTGATGCAAATGAAAGATGGAAAAAAAGTCTTAGTTAGATCTACACATAATTTTAACTTACCAATCCAATTGCATAAATAACACATACAAAGAGCATAAAGTTGTTGCAAATCCTCATTGATTCATTCCACAACTTGCCAAAATCATCAAATCTACCCATGTACGGGTCGTAATAGAGGTTATATAGTGTGTTCTGAAATGTTGACAACTAATTTTTGAATGATCCGACTATTGGGTAACTTCTATCACTATTTCGCAAGGACAAGTTTAAGGGAGAATAAAACAATGAAATAGATAGAATAGTTATTTCTATTTCACAGAGATAGATTAAAGCATTGGAAAAATCCTCTGCATTGGTGTTCTAAACCATATCCAATCACGCTAAATGGACTCTAGACCCATGTTAGGCAAGTTTGGTGGTTTTTTGACCAAGTTTGACTTGGGGACTTGTAGTTTTGTTGCCCAAGCTAATGGGCCTTACAATTTAACCTTATTACAATAGTTTGATTTCTTAGTCCTCCTAGAAATTATGCCAACTTTGACTTGCAATAAAATTTTCCTATTACAAAATTGGTCCAACCTTATTACACCCAATCGACTCTACTAGGGACCCAAATTGGTTTTGGCCTTCAATGCAAATAGGGACAATAGGGGGCTCTTACCTTTGTCTTGTTGACCTCTTTATTGCTTGGGCTAGATTTGAGCTAATTATGTCATTCTTGGCACTAGAAATGGAGGGGTCTTTGCCTCTAGGGCTATAATGGATGGGGTTCCCGCCAATTTTTTTGTAGCTACTAGTTGATGGAGCTATGCCTATGCCACCAATTTTTTGCTAATTTTCCTCCCAAGGTGAAAGGTTCACCCATTTCTTGTGCCAAGACCTCCCATATGATGAGGTGTGGCTGAGATGTGGTAGATAATGTGGATTTCTACCAACATTGTTGGTTGGTTTGTAGATTCACTATTCTTTTTCCTTCTCATCTACATATGCATTTTTGGTTAACAAGTTCCTGACAACCCTTAGTATCTGGAAATATTAAGCTTTTCCCCCATGAAATTGGTTCTTTTATTACTACATTTTCTTCCTTTCAAGATCTTGATTTGATGTTAAGAAATTTGGGGGTTTGGAGAAATCACTTTCTTTTGACCAAACACTTTACAATCTCCTTCTACTCTCTTTTTGAAATGCTCAATGTGCGCCAAGTGTGGATATGCCTTCCCAATGTCCCACCCCATTTTTTTTGGATATGTCTTCTTTTAAGGCCATCAAACTATAATGGCTATTTTTTGAAGGTGGATGGAGCTATGACTTAACTAGGCCACTCTCTTTTTACTTGCATTTTGGTTGGCATGGATATCTCCACACTACTATTGGAGGATGTGGTGCTCATGGCTGAGGACAACCCTTAGACTCAATCATTGTATTATGAGGGCCTCCCCTTTTAGTGTTGATGACGCTTCTCTAGTATTGGTCATCTAGCTAAGGACTATTCTCTATTTATTGTGAAGGTGCTACAACTTGGTGGAAGGATGCAAATGATAACATTTAAGAATTTGAGATTTTTATTCTCCCTTTGATTTTGTCTTTGTGGAATTATCACCAATTTCTAATGAACTCCATGAGATTCTCTTATTGTTTTAGCACCCTCTAATTTGGTGGATCCGACTCCACCTTTCGTTGCTAGTATAGTCCCTTTGGGCCACAAAAATCCTTCTCAAATTATTCGTCATGCTTTACTCTAGCCTCTCAACTTGATGTACAATGTTGCCAACACTATGTTCCTAGTGCTACTAGTCCCACAATGGAATTTCCACTATTGTGTGGTGGGGCCCCTAGTGAAATTATCACTTCGTTGTTTGTGATGAAGGAAGAAATATTCTTTCTCAAATTTTATCCACCCACTCAATGTGTATTGGCTTCCCACTCTTGATGTGGATCAACAATTGTGCTGCTAGTGTGTTATAAATGATTTTCTCTAGATCTTATTTTAAATTTAATTATATTTTCCAACACCTTTATTTTTGTGTTGTGGCTGTGCAAAGATCAACGTCCTTGTTAGGTTGTTGATTCATCAAAAAAAATCTATGCTAATAGTTATAATTGTGGCTAGCATAATTTTTTTGGGGAGAAGTTTAATCCTAAACTATAATATTCATTGACATGATAAAATTATGATAAATTTTATTTCCAATAATTTTTCCATTCAAATTGTTATTTATCCTATCTAAATTACACACTCCCAACTATGCTACAATTGTTTGCTAAATAATGTAGAGTCTTATACTTATCTTCATAATAATAATAAGTACTAATTAATTTTAAGGGAAAAAGAAGAATTAAATAATAAAAAATTTGAATATTAGTTCACTTTGAAATATTCAATTATCTAACATGAAAAGAATCATCAAGATTAGATTAATGCCTAACTCTCTCCAAATCTCCTATGTCCACGTCTTTATCTTATTTTCATTATTTACATACTTTAACTCTTACTAAAATGTCCATTCATAATATTGTTGGGGCTCATCACAAGCCTCAATTTTTAGTTTTCATTTTCCTATATGGTATCCCTACTACCTAGTACAACATCTAGTAGCTCGTATCTTAGGTACATGTGCAAGCCAAGAAATCCTAATCCCTCCACAAGTATGATCCTCGACCTAAAAGCCTCAGTTTATCACACTGAAGGGTTTCTTATTCAAAATGAGCCAAGATGACTTGAACCTTCAACGTGTAATGGCATAAGGAATGCAAGCCAATTGGATCATCACATCTATTTATCCTCACCTACCAATAATTACCAAATTTTCCTTATTTTTTCCACTGTCATTTCGTTTTATCCTACATTGTTACTTGAGTATGACACGAATTGTTGAAATTAATTTTCTTTTTCTTTTTCATTTTCATTTTACAGAGAGGCATCATTCTTTTCTAAGTTGTTAATCACTTTTTACTACTAAATAAATTGAAACATGATGATTCCTAAACTAGATTCATTACCACACAAGAGAAAGGGAAAACCATTACATATGTAGTTATATACAATTTAGATTTTATTTTTACATTAAAAATTTAAGAAGCAAAAAATTCCAAAATCCTTAGTATTTTTTAATGAAACTAAACTTTTTAGATATTCTTGAAGTTCGCAAGCAAGTATTCAAGTTATTATTTTTTACATTATTTCTATTACTTTTTAGATATTCTTGAAGTTTGCAATCAAATATTCAAGTTATTATTAACATTACTTTTTGTATATGTTTGTTTTTATTTTCTTTTATGAAAATATATTAGTATTTTCATCATTATTATACTTTATATTTAAATTATACAAATTTAGCTTCAATCATAATTATAATTATATAATAAATTATATTACCATATTTTATAATAGAAATTATTAAATATAAATATAATATAATATAATAAATAATTAAAAATTAATTTATAATTTTTTTGGTTAGTAATAAGATATATGTTTTATTAATAATAACTGGAGATAAAATGTTTGCATGGAAAAAGCTCCAATTAACCTCTAGTCCAGGACCATCAAAACATCCATACACCACCTACACTACTGATTCAGAAAGGCCTCTTTAATAGGCCTTTACAAATATAACACTTAAAAATTTCTAATATCATTTTAGAAAACATATCTCATCTCCCAATTACCTTAAAAATGTAGAAGTTAGTTTCTCAATCAAAGAAAACTTTGTCATTACACCAAAATGCCCTAGTTTGCAGTCCATGAATTCACATCGAACCGATGAGCAAAGAAAATACCACATTCATTCTTTCATCTTACTCTTAACAAATGGGGGAGAAAAACAACTTAGATTCTATCCTTTGTTGTACACCATTGGCATAAAAAACTATTACATTCACAATTAATTGATCCTTTAACTCTCTTGCCAAAACTCCACTCCAAGGCGTCATTTTTTTTTTTTTTTTTTCCTAATAATTTAATTTTCCCATGCAAGATGCTCCTGCATCAGACTCCCTTGGTAGATAGAAAAGTGTGTCCCACACTTTGATGTCAAAAGAAAGATATAGAACCATTTTCATCTTCACCACAAGCTTCCACCTCAATAGGGACAAGAAAACCAACATGCAAATCTTCCACATTTTTTTTTTCTGCTGATGCATGATGCTCCTGCATCCGATTCCCATGGTAGAAATTTTTTTGTGAATATGGAGTCACAAAATGAAGTAGCCATTGTTGACATAATTTTTTCCTCTTCCTCCAACACATAGCTGGAACAAGTATCTGATGCTGAAATTTCTCCTTTGCAATGAAATCTATCCAAGCATAAATCTCATCCTCATTCAATCTTGTTGAATTAATCACACCTGTAATAAATCCAGCAACACCATACCAATCTTCCTTTGCATACCACACATGACTAACAAGATCCTCATGCAAAAAATCATCAATATCTTTTAAACTCATATCAAAGACAACATCCCATGATTCATAAGAATTTACTTGTTTGACATCTTCATCTTTGCTTGCCTCTTTTATGTCATCAACAATGTACGTAACTACTCCACTTGCTTGATCTCCAACTAAGGCACTATACTTCTCCTCCATTGCTGCAATCTTCAAATCATCTTGATCTACTTCAGGTTCGTAAGTCTTGTCATCTTTATGCTCTTCCTCTTCTCGTTCATCTTCTTCAACTTTAGGTTCGCAAATGATTTCCTCTTCATCCGCTTGCTCTTCCACTAGATCATCTTTCTTTTCCACATCCAAGGAATTATCAACATCTCTTTTATGGTGACATGCTCTTTGTTTCCGCAACTCATCTTCTAATTCATTCACTTGCTTCTGCAAATCAATTAGCAATGATTGTTGATTTCTTGCTCTAGATTTCTCAAGTCGAGGAATCCTCAGAATCCATCCAATCACAAAAGTCATCTTCTTCTTTCTCTTCTCCATAATCAAGTCTTTAGAAGACAAATCTCATGCAACACAAGAACCTTGTGCAAACTGCCTCACAGTCGGGGATCTATCTACACAATCAAGAACTTCTTGACAAACTTCAACCAACTCAAGGTCCTGGTGCAAACTGCCTCACGTTCGACGATCTGTCTGCACTCTCAGGAACTCCTGCTCTGATACCACTGATGGGAACAGGGGCACACCACAATATAAAAGAGATTGCTCGCTAGAGCTTCTACAAGAAATTACATCTGAAGAGCTTCTACTTGAAGAGCTTGTCTTGAAGAGCTTCTATTTATCCAACTTCCATTAGAAGAGCTTCCATTTCTTGAACTTCATTACAAATGATAATAGGCCTTTCTTAAATAGGCACTTACCACCCAAGGCATGATTTATCCACAACATTCTAGAATCTCCACAACCTTCTACAATATCTACAACCTTTTAGAATTTCCACCTAAATACAACTAAGAACCACTATGTGGCCCAATTAGAAAATTACATTTCTTTTGTGGATCACAACAAATATTAAATGCATGATGCCACCTACACACCTCAATTAATGGAATAACAACTATTTTTATTATTTTTCTATTTACGCCACCTATGCATCTTGAAAATAGAAATTCCTCTTTTCTCCTTTTTCCCTTATTTTATTTTTAAATTATTTTTCCTTCTATTTTTGTCACTTTCTCTCTCCTCCACAATTTTTTTTTTTTTTTCTAATAATTTAATTTTCCCATGCAAGATGCTCCTGCATCAGATCGGATGTAGGAGCATCATGCATCATTTATCATTCATTATATTCAGCTGCGTAGATCTTCACTCTGGTTCTAAAGAAACCCATTTCCTCTTCATCCTATTCATTCTACCCCATAGCTCATCATCAAAAAAGGAAAATTTCAAAAAAAATTGCTAATCATCTCACTCCACCATATCAAATTCAACTTGCACCATCATGCTTCACCGACAAAGTCTGAAAGACTGACGCCTACTAGGATGCGCAACATTAAATTGACACACTCTTCTCCCCTATCATTCCTTGAAAGACCTTGCTTCAGCAATCAACTTTCTCCACTATACCATAATTTTTTCTGTATAGGCTTCTCTATCCACACCTCGAGGGCACCACAAAAAAGAAACTTCCCAATTGCTTCCCCTTCCTTCTCATCTTCAAAACATTCACTATAATAGAACCCAAGCCCCAAACAAGCCCATTACAACAAAGAATCTAAAGCAACTATCAAATCTTTTGGAAATAGGGATTCTATTACCCACTTCACTTCAGCTTCTGATACTTCAAGCTATAAACCCCAAGGCATTATCATTGCCATGATGCCCATATTATTTTTCCAATGGTGAGTTGCATTCTAAAACATTTCCCCCAAAGTCCCATTAACTGCATCAATTACTTCCTTTGAAGGGCATCACACCAAATGTATCAGGCAGTGATTTTGGACCAAGCCAAAGATCACCTTTTGTTATTTCTTCATTTTGAACGTAAAGGCAACCTCCACCACAACCAGCTTCAATTCACTTGCCCTAGATTATCTTTCAATATGTTATTTTTCACTGTGAAATTTAGTTCTTTTATTTATGAGCTTCACACATATAAACTTGGCTTCCAACTGATACAACCAAACACCTTGATGAGCAATAATGAAGCATAACATCATCCTTACAAAACCCCATCAACCATCATTCAAGACATTCTCCCACACAAACTAGATCGACTCATTAATTAATGAGAAACCAATATAATTATTACTTTTGTAGCCAATTTATTTAATTATTTGCCTCAAATATCTGTCAACATCCTAACAAATCTTTGTACACCTACCTTTTTAATAACACACTCTATGTCAAGCTCTTAAACAATGGTTATTTAAAGGTAATTTAAAAATCTCTTCCCCCCAATGGCTACATAATTCAAATTGACAATCTCCATCACCTTAAAAATTTTCCACCCATTTAAAAATCATATCTACCTCACCATTACTGTCCCAATAGACATCACTAACTTTAAAGTCACCCAAACTGTCCAACTCCTTTCTTATAAAAACCACATAGTTTTCTAGATTCCATGTATGTTGATTGATGTAAGTATAAATAGGATAACAAGATATTAAGAGGGAGGGGGAGGTGGGTGAATCAGAATCTTAAGCACTTTTACTTTTCACCAATTCATTCACACATTCACCAGTTAACTTGTGCATGTAAAAATTGTAATAATAAACTTGTTGTAACATGTAAATCTGATCTATCACATGCATGAAAATAAACACATAACACAATATTTGTTACCAAGAAACCCTCCAAGGTGAAGGTAAAACTGGGGTGGGGATGACACCCACAAATCTTCACTACTACAGTAATAAAGTTAACTTGTTAGGGTTACAATGTTTGAACATAATATATGATCTACCTTGTGAGGGGTCTACCCTATTAAAAGCATTTGAGATTGCTAGGTCTCACCTTGTTAGAGGATTTAACACTTACAATAAAGTAAGGACTCTGTTAGGAGATTTACAAAGATCTCTTAAGACCACTTTGTTTAAAGATTTACCCTAATTCAAGTTGGTTAGAATTGATTCAATACCTGACTCTTAGTATGCCCTGTAAGCTGATTTTGAGTCTTCTTGTAAACTAATCCTCTCTTCTGATTTGATAAAACTTTTCTTCTCCTTCATTGCTTTGATTAGGTCACTTTCTCTATTAAGAGATAATAGAACACTTCCACTAACTCTTGATCTGATCTTGATCTTTCACTCACTATTATCATATTAATCCTTGTTTTTATACTCACTCTTCTCTTTTCATCTCATCGTCATACGATCTAGATTAAGATCTTCTCTATTTAAAGAGTTCCATAAAGAGTTTTCTAGATACTTCCATATTTTCCCCTTCATCTAAATCGATGGTCACAAAACATAGGGATCTGTGATCAATGTCATAAATGTGTAAAAATATTTGTAACTACCTCTACATTTATTAAATGTTCCTTCCATGTCAGCTCAAAAATGATTTACCTCAAAATTTTTACTTTTCTTGACTTTTATGTATATTTTGCATTGCTCCGCGTATACTATTTTCTGATAATCGACATTACTATTTCTCTGTTTGTATTATGCTTGACACATACTATGGAACTCGACACTTGTCTACTTTAAACTATTTAGTTAATGTTGAGCTTGACTAGTATATAAAATTATTAGTGACCACACACTTAATTGGCTGCTATAGAGCTTGGTACATACATAGTTATGTACATGACTTGGCCTATATAGAGTAACTCAGTCACAATGATAACTGGCTAACTCTACTTTATAAATGACTAAGTTTTGAACACTAATAGACAACAATAGTTAGAGATACCAACAATTTCCCCCTTTGTTATTAGTGGAAAAAATACTTTGTCATATTTACATCATTACAAATACAATATGATAATGAGCTCTTCCCCTAAGTCTTATGACTTATGCCAAAAATGAATAATGAATAAACAATATAAAATGCATACTTATTAGTTCCCCCTTTTTTTTGAACATGTATGTCATAGCTACTTGGATCGAATAGGTGGAAGAAAACCATATTTATGAATGAATGTATGATGAACTTGGGTGATCATGGATAGTGCATGATCCCATGTGGTTCTTGTTTCCTCCAAAATGTGATTCTACAACTGTACTCTTGCAACTAAGTCAATTAAGTTGCCAACCATTGAAAGATTGTGATATTATTTGATAAGATCCTAGGTTGATTGCATCTTCATTTGTATGACCTCTATGTGAGGTATTAACATTGTTTGAATATAGATCAATTTAGATCTCATATTGTTGTCAGTTGTCTGAAGCTTGACCAATGTGCCTTGAGCATTCAATAAATTATTGTAATGATCAATGCTAGATCCCATTGACTATGAAATAATGTCATTGGATCTCTTCATCTCATCTTGTGTTTGGTGTATTTGTGCTTGAATATTATTTTTCAATCTTGGCACATATGACATAATGTTGTACAATTTTTTTACTTTTTGTATAAGTTCTTTCATAACCTATACAAGCTCTTGCAATTGAAATTTTTGCTCGATAATTGTTATGGGGACTTTATTCACAACCTTATTCTCAAAATTTCTTGCATACCAATTCATCAAATTCTCATTGGATTCCATATTACCAACATTTACTTGTTCAACAATATTTATAAGTTGGGTAATAATTGGGGCTTCTTCATCAAAATTTTGAATATCAAAAGCATCAACAAAAATGTTTTTCACATCATAAGTACCTATTTTTGTTTATTCTCTCTTCTTAATTCTTCTTGCCATTTCTTTTTTGTCAAAATATCTTGTAACAAATTTTTTTATTCCAAGGTCAGATTTTCCAAATCTAATTGTGGTATCTCAATTATTTTTTTCTAGACTAACTTCAATATTTGGTGAAGTGTCCTTTATTGCTTTTCCTCTTCTACTTGGTGAAGGAGTGTTGTTGCTCGGCACTAATTTGGGAGTTGGTGAGGGAGTTTCACCACTTAGTTGTGCTATTACTTCAGTGCTTGAGACAACAATAGTCTCACTTGGTTCAGATCTACTTATCTTTTTATTTTCCTCAACATGAGGTGCTGAAATAGTCTGACTAACTACATTTGTGTCTTTTACCTCTATTCCTACCTCTGTACTTATGAGCCTTGATTGCTCTGACTCTAGAGTGTCAGGGGTGTTAGCATATATTGGGGACATGCTATCTTGCAGACTTGGCACACCTAAACTTTCTCCACTACTGTGATCACCTTCGATGGTCATAGTTTTAGTTCCTTTCTTTGTATTTCATCCCTTGGTTGATAAGCCAAAAATTATTTTCCAAAGAAATTCATCCTGGTATGCTATAGCTTCCATTTTATTTTGTAAAATAAAAAAATTCTATACTTAGGAACTAATTTATTCTTGTACGTTGCCAAAAATGTTTCCTGTTGATCCTAGGACAAATTAGGCATAACTCTAACTAAGGTGTCTGTCCTTATCTTTTCCTCTTCCTCTTCTACCTATTGCCATCTTCTTTTTAGTCTATCATATAATTCCTTGGGTATCTTCTTCTAAATTTCACTAGGAGCTAGCTTATGATTAGAAATCATATCTACCATAGCCTCCTCAATTTTGTTTCTATTAGTATTATCCAATGTATCATATTTTACTAATTTAAAGCTAGATAATCCTAAAGGTCTTCTTAGATCTGCACATACCTCATCAATAGACTTTGATTGCCCTTTGTGTGATCCTCTAACTAATCTCCTTCTATTAGGTTTAGGTGCATTGGGCTCAGTAGTCTCTACTACTATTTGTTTTGAGGTCTACTCAACACTAGCAGTTGCCTTGGTTCTTGGATTAGTTGGTGGTAGAGGAGAGAGGGGTGTCACTACTAGCTTCTTCCTTGAGCCTTCTTACTTAGTAGAGTGACAACTAGGGATTTACCCTTGTCACCATCTTCTTCTTCCTCTTCCTCATCACCACTGTCTTTTTCTTCATCCTCTCCAAGACCTTGTGTAATCTACAATAGTTCCTTTCCCTTGCCTAGGGTGCCCAATTTTTCTTCTAGGTCTTCAATCATTCTTTTCCTTAGATGCTATCTTGATATTTATAGTTATTGTGGCCTTATCTTCCTCATATCTTTCAAAAGATTCTACCTTAGTGTCTATTTATTCTTTCAATAGTGCAACAATGTTTGCACTCACTAAATCATTATCAATTTCATAATCAAAACTTTGTAGCTAAGCCTTCCTCAACTTTACTCCTTGTACAAATGTATTTTCTATATCTACAAGAAAATATATGTCATTATAATACCTTGTAACCAGTTCTTCAAGTATCCTCATCCTCATCTTCATTCTTTGCTTGAATTCCTCAATATAAGCATCCATTACATTCTCAAAATTTTCTCCTAATTGAGTAATGTATTTTTTTAATCTATCTAGTCATTGGTTTTTTTTGTTCCCAAAAAACATCACCAACACCAGGAAAATATTTTTGGATATAAAGAAAATACATACAATGAGAGATCCAAACTTACACATTGAATTCTTTCCTTTTCTGATAGATGATAGATTCTCTGCTAGTTGTAGACTTTAGAGCTCAACAAGATCATATTTAGGATCTTCCATCACTATCTTCCATGATTGATCCACTGCCATATACTAGTAAATTTAGCCCTAAATTTTGACAAGAAAAGGTCACAATTTCGACCAGAGTTGGTTGAATAGACGACTAAACCTGTCATCAATATTTTTTCATCAACTTTTCATTACAGTCATTATGCATCAAAATTTTGACTTAAAAAAGGTCGACTTACCAATGAGAGGTTCATCAATTTCCTTAGTCCAACCTGAACTCTTATTTCCTCATTTGTGTCCATTGCTGGTTAAAATTTTGACAAACAACCCTTGAATTTTTCAACGGTGAAGCCAAACCGTCGACAACAAAAATGACCAGTTGGCATCGAAATTGCGACCAAGATCCCTTCAATCCTCTACGGTGGTGCCATACCATGGATGACAGAATCAACCAACTGTTGTCAAAATTGTGACCAAGACCCCTTAATTTTCTATGGTGGTACCATACATTTGATGGCAAAGAGAAGACATGTTCATCTAAATTGAGACCAACGCTTGGTAGAAATTTAGATGGGCTGTGCCAATTATTGAAAAAGATTTGCTCTCATAGGAACCTTCTAAACTACACAAAATTTGATTCTAAAGCATAATTACTCGGTGCATGAGACTCAAGGCATCGCACACATTTATACCTCCACACCATTGTTTCATTCATCACATGATTTATTTCATACAAAATAATGGGAAGGAGGAAGAAATGTGCATGATATCCTAAGTCACCACTGAGCAATTATGCTTTAGAATCAAATTTTGTGTAGTTTAGAAGGCTCCTATGAGAGCAAAGCCTTTGCGATAATTGGCACATCCCATCTAAATTTTGGTTCTTGAGACACCATTGCTTGTGAAGACTGTAGGGAAAAATAAAATTAGGAAAGAATTATTTATCAGGAATGAAAGCCAATAACACTAACTAGTCTCTATTTTTCAAACAAATAAATGTGACAAAAAAATTTATAGTCCCAATCACATGATCATAAGAGTGCATATATAACTATAACCCCTTATTTGGCTGCTTGTTGATCAATTCCTTGGTAAGAGCATCTAGGAAATAATATTAAAACACAATCAATCATTGAGCCTATTAGCTCTTTCCTACCACCAAGTTTGGAACATAGTAACTTAGGATCTAACTATGTCTAAAACCAACATAATTTACAAATATCCACAATCCAAATATTATCCCTTGATATTTTCTTTCATGCAAAGTTTTAACTCAACTATGTTATCACCCTAGATGTAATACAAAACTGTCATTAGGCTAAAGATTGTAGCAAGATTTACAAATACAAGGAGAACTACCCAACCAAAGTAGAAAATGACATGAAAAGTTAACAATCTATCAATTGACACCTCTAGATGAAACATTTCTAGCAATTCAACTATACTATAGAAACAAAAATTGCCTTAAAATTGACACCTCACCAGTTGTTCATTTGCATCCGTAATGGCTTCACAAAAGTTGAAAGCTTACCATTTGTCAAGAACACAAAAGGCACTCATAGTTTAGCTGCATCAATAAAAGTAAAGTTATTTGAATGTTCAAAAAATATGAAACTTCCACTTAATAGCTAGAAAAGCCATATCCTTAGTATAAATCATCTTTGATGGAATGTTCATAAGTGAATGATTTTTCTCTAAAAGCTCAAACTTATGCATAAAGAAGCACCATATATATATATATATATATATATATATATATATATATAGGTTACAAGACTGATATATCGAAAGGAGCAAAGTGAGGGCAAGAGACTATCAATATCAATTGTGGAGTTGCACATAGGTAAGTGATAAACATAAAAAGGTAGTACAAGGCACAATTTTCCATGTTCTAATATGATGAACTACCTTGGAGCTGGTTTTGAACCTTGATTGCTTAATGTTGGATTTAATGCAATGGTACCATTATCTGGAGGAGGTCCCACACCCCACTTTACTTCTGATTCTAAAGGCTCAATGACATAAACTCCTCTATCAGTCATTCCAAGAGTGAACTAATTTGAGTTAGATGGATGTGATGCAATTACTAGAGGATAGACACTACATGAATAATCAAAGGATACATTTTGAGTTAAATCATAAAATTCTTGGGGATCCATTTATCCATACATAACATAACTTTTTCCTTCCTAGGCCAACTTACCTATTCATGCCTGAAGCTAAATATGAAAAAGGTGCAATACAACAATGTGGCCTCAAGCTCTCTGCATCAAATTCTCCAATGACACCATCATAGTAGCCTGCAATTACAAGAAGGCTATCACATGAATATACCACACTTGAAATGGGAGCAGATAGAGAATCATGAGGTGTCCACTACAGTACAAACAAATGTGATATCAGTTTACACTCATATAGATAAGGTAGCTTATATCATTATCACTTACTAAATTTGAATTCTAAATTGCTGACAAAGACTTACATAATGCAAATGGTCAAACTTAGAAGCAGCATAAATAGCAAGTTGGCTCTCGTGAACAACCAACAAGTGAACTTGATCATTATGGAATTGTTCTCTTGTATCCCCAACCGGTGGTGATGATCTTCCTATCTGCACTTGTAAAAATTTTGACTTTTGCTTCTCCCATCTATCAATGCTCCAAAAATAGAGCTGCCAAAACATTGGCCAAACATTTACTAATTTGAATCTATAAACATGTGAATGTACAAAATGAGATGGCAATGGATATACAAAAATAAGACAAACCTAGGTATCGGCCCTAGAAGATAACAATACATTCAAAGTGTGTGAAAATGCCAAGCCTGCAATTTTGTTTTGGTGGCCTTTAAGCTTCATTTTTACTTGGTTAGTTTAAACAAGTTTTGAAAAGACACAAGTTAGAAGTCACCATTTTTAGTGATGCACTAAATGAGTGAGCAAGAAAGAGACTCATTGACCACACTTCATCTACTTTGACATTGTATATTTGGATTGTTGAATCTTCCATCCCAATTGCAATGATGTTATTATCCTGAGGGTGAAATGCTAGAAAAGTAGCTGTAGGAGGAGGTGCCATGAAGGTAGTCATAACCTACTATAAATACTCATTAGCAAGCATGCCACATAATATTTTCTCAAAACTTTGGTTGAAAAAAGGAAACAAAAAACTTGATAAGGAACCCAAGTAAGAATATAACTTCTAAATTGACTAGCTCAGCAGTCATGTTGAAGAGGAACATATTTTCAAAAGATACACCTTGAATACCATCATATTGAACAAGGAGACCTTTCCACAAGAGGAAAACATTACATAGGAATCGTTCTTAGACAAAGCTATGCAAGCATCAACTTCTTCTAGATTTGTAGCACCGATATCATTAGTCATCACAATCCGACTAGCTAGCTACCACATTTGTGGTTGAAGATTGGTAGTAGACTATAGAGAAGATCATTGTCTTAGTCACTTAAAAGACAATTTTGTAAGAAGTACACAAAAATTCTTTCCAAATTAAGAGCATCACCTTTTTTAGATAGATTCTACTCCTTTTGTTGCCATTTCCACAGTTTGTGGAGTACATTTGATGCCAATGCTAAAAGAGCAACACCAGAATTGGTATATATCAGTCTTGTAACCTATACAAAAAAATAGGTGCTATCCTTGTAAATTTTGTTATAACAATAAATGTGATTCTAAAGGAGACCTTGAATGATACAAACTAGCTTCTCAAACTCAGGAGGTAAGAAAAAGAATTGTTGAGGAAAAAAAGTCTAATTGATGACGTGGTGAAGATTATTCATGATGCCTTACATTCATATTGATGCATCTTTTGCCCTGGAACAACAAATGAAACTACTAATAGACTCATTCAAATATCACTCTGCACACCTTGAACAAAAAGCATAAGAGGTCACAATGAAGATGAATGATAAAAGGAAAGTTAAGAGATGTAACAAGTGCACTAATGCTCATACCATGCTACAAGAAAATCTAAAGAAGGTTAGAGTGTGTGTCAAGAATACTACAAATCTATTCAAGTATAGTTTGAAATGGCAAGACTCTACCAAGCACATCAAAGCACAAATGGACTCAATTGAAGCCCATATTTTGCTAATGGACACATGATTTAGAGGAAGACAATGACATATCTCCTATTGCAGATTAGTCAACTTCATTCTCTGCTAGATATATTGCAAGAGAAAACAAATCAAATTAAGAAAGAATTTCTTCTATTAAGGGAAGCAATTGATCAAATGATGGTGACTTTATCTTAGGTCTCAAGGGCACATAATAGATTGAGAAGAAAATGTAGAAAATAGATAATGTTGATATTTCAAAAGATCTTTTCTTGCAATTTAATGTCAGAACAAGATTCTATCTTTAACCATTTCCTCATGGGAATCTACTTTTGGATTGTTGAAGATACAATATAATGGCATATTACCTGACATATAAGACCCAAATTTGGTGGTAAGACATTTTTGGATTTGTATATACATTGGAAAATGAGGAATACAATTTTGATGTCTATTGCAATCATTTTTGGTGCATTTCCTAAGGGAGAATTGATAGGGATAGGGGAAGCTAATGTAAATAGTGAAATCATGAATTGCAAAGAAGGATATGTGGGTCTAGTTATAGATATGACTTTTTCGTATTACAAGGAGTAATGTATGGTAACGCAAAGTCCATACAATGTTTTAGAGAACACCCTTTGTCCTTGACATCAAGGGGGGGAATATATGACATTGTGAAGAGTCCACAAATGTTTTCATAAATGACGAAGGGGGTTATTGATGCAAATATGTATTTGGGTTGCCATTAATATCAAACGTGTCATTGATGTCAACTATGGTCCAAATGGTGTGTCAACAATATTTCTACCTATTCCAGAGTGGTACAGTGACAACAGTGCCTGCACCAAGGAGTATTGGTTGTCACAATATCATAGCCAAATATCTACTTCAAATTGGCATTGGTTTAGAGTATAGCTCTTCTAAATCCTTCTTCAAATTTTGTATGTCTACGCACATGAGGTCCACATGGAGAAAGTAAGCTCTAGAAGTTCATGAACCTTGATCTTACTTATCTCCATACTCTCAATAGAAGATGGCAGAAAATTTGATAGCAAAGATGCAAAAAACAAAGGGATAATTTGGAGAAACATTATGAATGGATATAGGGTATAAGCATGAATCTAGATTAGAATGTCACATAATATCATATAAACAACAAAAACACCATAAACTTGTAATCACAACATCATGATCATACCATCGTATCATCATATGCTTCAAGTTCAACATCAAAATAATAAAATGTCAAATGATAAATCATAACATCAAGTTCAAGTAAAGGAAACAGAGCTTATATAACCATATTTTTTTGTCATACCCTTTTTGCAAGGAACTCAAAAATTATTCAAATTAAACAAGTATGAACTGTAAGAGACTAAGAAAGAAGGCAACAATGTTACCTCACCAGGATGATAATAATAATGAGACAAAGAACCATGAAGACTAAATACAAGGAGACCAGATCTAAACATCTAGGTTCATTCAAATTCAAAAATTGGTTTGCCTTCATAGCACTATCAAGTCAACAACATGAGCATTATTTTGTGTCTAGAGTGTCATCAATGTTTTTAAATGTAGAATGAAATGGTTGTAAGTATTCTACCACATGAAAATGATTTTGAGATATAGACTTGTGCAATTCGATCTCTCAAGGAATAGACAACACCACTTATTGCCATCTTTGCCAAAACAAGATTTGTCATAAAGTGATGTTAGAATAATTACTAAAATAGTCATAAATTATGTTCTTATAGTAAAATAATACTTTGACTTAAGAAAAAAAACTACACAATATTAAAGCATGATATTCTGCTTTAAAAACTAAAAAGGTACCTTTAACAAAGAACTTCATTTGGACTTGCTAATTGGTTGTCACCATTAACTATAAGATTATCTTTAAAGTTTGAGCTTCACTTGGTTTCGAGAATAGTTTAATATTCTCTACTAAACAAGGCCAACCACGTGAAGGTGGAAGCTCATTTGGCCCCTCCCCCCCTAACATCACTCTAAATTTCTCATTAACATTTAATAACATTCATTCACTCATCCATTTTTGAAATATAACATTCAATCATTATAATCACATGATAACATTCATTAACACATAAAATTCATTAACACGCAACATTCATGAATAAGTCATTAACACACAATAATCATTTCTTTTTGGTTTTCTTGCTATTTTTTTTTTCATGAAATTTCTAAGAGGAATATCAATGTCCTCATCATCCCCCTCCTCTACTGGTTCTAATTGCAACGCATGTCTCCTCCTCATCTCTTGAGGAACATGAGGCCATTGCACCAAAGGGGGATTTGCTGCAATAACAAGTACTTCATGAGTTAAATTCACACCATTTTATATTAGTGAATTATGAGTTTTTATTTAAGTAATATAACTATAAATCAAAAAATTAATTTAAAAGAACAAAACATAGATTTTCTTTACCTGAATGTGTGACATGATCTACCTATTGATCAATCTGAACATCCTCTAGCACTCTTTCATCATGACATGATTCTATATCCTCTAAAATATACACAAAAATGTTACACCAAGTTCAATTAAAGATGTTAAATTGTATTAATAATTACATAATTAATTTTAAATAAAAAATGAGCACCTCCGTGGATAGTATGATGCACGTCAAGGGGTTCATGATGCGGCGTATGATCTGTGTCATGATTAATAAGCTACATTGCAATGTCATGCACATTATTATCAAATAGATTGTTTCATAAGTATTCAATTTCTAATATATATTTTTTCATATTTACCTGTGCACAATATGCAGGAGATTGTTTAGTTGGGGCAATGGAAGCTTACCATAGGTGTTCAACCATGGCTGCATAGCCTTGCTTGAAGGCAATTCTTTTGTGTTCTTCTGTGGCCTCCACATTAAAATCAATGCCTTGTTATTTTTTATTAATTAAAAAAAATATTTTCATTTTATAAATAATTTTTCTCTGCAATTCATTTACTGCTACTTACAACTTGTGCTTTGATTTTAGAATATCCCCCAGAGCCAAGTCTGTGCTACCCAACCTTTTCCAGCCTAGCCTTTGTTGCCTTTGATGTGTCTTGCAACCTATGAAAAGTTTGAAATATGTTAGATGATATAGATATAAAGATCAATACTAATTAGTGCATTATTACATAATGTACTAGTAGTTAATACTATATTTGCATACCTTCTCACATTTGCTAGTGTAATTTCTCTTCGACCATCCCCTTTCTCCTTTGCATCCAAAATGAACTCATTCCATTCCCTCACTATAATAAAGGGAGGATGCTCGTACTTCGGTTTAGGATGAGACTCTTTCTATATGAGTCCCTCACAACCTTAAGATGTTTGCAAGCTTTTTGTAACATTTTCTTATGATCAAAAATATTAATACCAAACTCATGCTCTAAATCTTTGATGAGCTAATCTTTTAATTTTTTATCTTGAAAGTTCCACCTTTTAAGAAAAAACACAAATTGTTAGATATAGCTAGTAAAAGGAAAGACCTGAATGAAAGGAAAAATGTTGCATCAATTAATGATATGAACAAAAAATAGTGGGATAAAATTAGTTCACTTATGATGTTCCATGTTGTACGTATGGTGGGCCTGAATATTTGCAGTGTGAGGTGATAAAGCTTCTTATAAAATGTATCATTTCCTGCAAAAAATGTCATGGGATAATCAATCCAAAGCTTCTTATGAATAGGTAAATGCATATTACAATATAAAAAATAATTATTTAAAGTACTTGGAATCTTAGGAAATTTTAAAGACATCGATTCATCATTGTCAATCAACAACGATGTCTGCATAGCTCCCGTGCTAGAAACATAGGTACCTCTAGGAAATGATAGTGAATTATCACCAATACATGCACTATGATATGTATCTAGCATAGCAAGCGATGCATCTCCTACCAGTAAAAAAAAATCCACTATGTGATGCATCCAAGATAAAAGTACAAATTATCAACTCATAATTAACACAAAGCCAAATACAAAAAAACAAGGATTTACCAGCTGGACATCCCCTTGTTGCCAACATTGTAGTCGAAAATCTCATATGGACATCTGTCAACCTCGTAGGAGTCTCCTGCACTTGATGACCTGAACAATACATTGTTAGCAAAGACATTTTAAAATAATAAAAGTAAGAGTTAACTTAAGAAGTTTTTGAATGTTTGAAATAAAAAATTCCTTGTAACTTGTCAACTAAAAGACTATTTTACTAGTGGCAGTCGGAGCTCTGCTAGTATTGGCCTCATTGTGTTATCCTTGACTAGGTTCTGGATCAGTTGCCAAAAAATCCTATAACAAGAACACATATTACACATTTTACTTCACAACATAAAAGATTATAAAATATAAATCTTTATTGAACTTTTTTTATAACTAAAGATTCATTACTGCTTACTTCATAATGACGAGCTTGCACTCTCAAATTAGATAGCCTCTTCATCATCTCCTCGGATGGAATATTTGCTTCATCCAAAATTCTCATTATTTCTAAATTAATATTTTTTATTTTTTTCTTCAACATAATTGTTACATTAGGTGTTTCTATAATATCATCATTAGAAGGGGTAGCTATTGGCTTTGTACTTACTGCAGGTGCTTTTCTCTTATCTCGAACATCAAATTGTGAGAGGAATATCAGTAAAATTATCATAAAAACTAAAAAATCATAAATAAAATAACGTAATAATATAAATTTTTTCAAATATCTATTTTGTACAATTTCAATAAGGTTTACCCTTGCTGAAAAATGGGTGAGAGTAGCATCCTCGTGGCCTCTATCATGTGTTGGATCCATATTGTCCTGTCACAAAGATTAAACATAAAAACTTCAGCTAACTAAAAGCAATAGATAACAAAAAAATTATTAACAAAATGGTATATAGTACTTACAACCCTCATGATAGTAACTTTGTTTGTTTGTGATATTTCTATTAGGATTTGACTATGTGATTTTTGAGTCAAACTCATTGACCCATCTTTCATGAGTAGTGATTCAACATGAATCCATCTCTCATGAGAATAAACAGAACACTTAACACTCATTGGATCTATCTATGTAATTTAAATGGTAATATATTAGCAGTTCTTCACCTGAACTTATTGATGTTATTGCACAAACAAAAACTTCATTCCCCTCATGTACCTCAAATATGCAATTGGGTTGCTTACTAATTGAGGAAGGTTGCGTGCTATTTATAAAACCTGCAATATTACATGTTGCTTTTGGTCTCCCATCAATGTACATAGAAAATATTTTATTTTGATCATTTTATTTCCATTGTATATAATTAGTTGATAGTGCATACCTACACATACTTTTTTTATATCGAACAATCTGCATCCAATCATTGTAATTGTAACATGGACTGACATACTTGAACAATTTGAAAACTTTTTTGTAACATAGCTTTATCCCATCCATGGAAAATATGCCCAAACCATGTAATGAGGATGGAGCAATGCGATATATCCTCTCATTAACACAAAAATTGTTGTTAATTGGAGGTAGCTCATTGGGTACCCATTCTTTCTCAATGTGTGTGTACCAAAAGGGCACCTTGATATCTCCTTTGGTCTCATCATCATATGAACATGACCCCCCATTAGCAAGAAAAAATTGCATGCGTTTATCAAATTTTTTTCTAATCTTTTGACCTCTAGTTGGTCTCCCTATTTTAGTCATACTACATGTAGAGCTTTCATCTACCATTTCCTCATTTCTCTCATTCGATGTAGATAGATCTGACAAGTACCTATTTGGTGGGTCCTACAATCCATTAAATGTAAATTTGATAATATTTAAATAACATATATAGAATAATCAAGTCGTGACTCATACGTGCAGTTCTTCTTTGTCTATATGTGAGAGATATAAAATGTAGTAAGTTGAAAGTGATTATACAATTATATTTCTATACGGACCTTCTTTGTCTATATATACATGATATGATTATATAATATATCTATTTATAACATACGTGCTCAATGATAAACAAGAAGAATATAAGAAAATTATGTCTATTTATTGACTTATACCTGCTGATCCATGTCACTGTGCACAATCCATGCCAAAGGGGTCAATTTTCCTGCATATGTTAATCATTTATTTTAAGTTAGCTAAAAATTACATGATACATGTATGCTACAAATAAATTAGAAGACAACATGAACAATATGCAACATTGTAAACATGAACAAATTTACCTTATATATGGAATGCAAGATTGTCAATAGAAGGGGTGACGATGTCTGTAGTCAATTGTCTATTTGCAAAAAGGGTGATAATCAGAAACAATATAAACATTGGTAATTATAAATAACATATGTTGTAATCATTAGAATTGAACAAAATAAGTATGTAATCAAATTTTCTGCATATGTTAATCATTTATCTTAATTAGTTAGCTAAAATTTACATGATACGTGTATGCTACAAATAACTTAGAAGACAACATGAACAATATGCAACATCATAAACATGAACAAATTTACCTTATATATGGAATGCAAGATCATCAAAAAAAGTTGTGATGATGTCTATAGTCAATTGCCTGTTTGCAAAAAGGGTGATAATTAGACACAATATAAACATTCATGGTAATTATAAATAACATATGTTGTAATCATTAGAATTGAACACAATAAATATGTAATCATTACAATTGAAAGCAATAAATCATGTCAATCGTTTCATTGATCATTTCAATTATGTCATTGATTATCTTCTTCTTCATCATCCTCATCCCCATCATCATCATCATCATCATCATCATCATCATCTCCATCATCACCATCATCATTACCACCATCACCATCATCATCGCCATCATCATCTCCATCATCACCATCATCATCACCATCATCACCATCACCACCACCATCATCATCACCATCATCATCATCATCATCATCATCATCATCACCATCATCGTCATCACCATCATCTTGATCTTCATCATCTGTTTCTTCATCATCTTCAATATCTTCTTCTTCCATAACATTATACTTTATTGGCCTTCCTCTTGGATCATGTCTAACAACAAATGACCAACCCTGTTTATGTGGAACCTCTGAGTAAAACACTTGTTCATATTGGCTTGGAAGAACATAGGGCTCATCTCCAATTGGCTCAAATGACCTTGTATTAATCATTGTAAATCCATTATCATGTTGAATAACCATTCTATCTGGATCATTTTGATTTAGTCGTAACCTATACCATTTGATGATGAATAGAACTACTATGAAGGAGTTAAAGTTGCACTCAATTATATCATCCAAGATTCCATAGTTTTGATTTTGAGATTGTTGAGGATGTATGTCATTTCTAGATGATATATTGGTGACCTCAAAAATTGCAATTATCCCAGAATCACAAGTTTTCTTTGTGTCATTCAACTTTTTTATGTGAAATTTGTAGCCATGATAGTACATAGCTTTGTGGTGCTTGACTTGCAATTTTTGAAGCATGTGTAAATTATTTGCATCGTGAGTTGATATGAAACATACATTGAGTTATGATCATTAATAAATTTCTACGTACCTCTCCACCTGTTAAACCCTTTACTAGATCAACTACCATTGGTGTAACATTGGAATCTCCATTACAATGAGCTTATATAACCAATGAAGCAACACCTTTCCAAGTTAATGAGAAACCATTTTGTTGACATCATTCAATCCATATCGTCATCCAATCAAGATTTTTCACAATATATAAATGTATTGCATCCCACTCTCAACCACCTGTATCAAAAAAAATACACCAATCAGAAATAACTTATATTGAAGATTTATAAGAATTAATTGACTACAATAACATCTTAGATTTACCTCTCATTTTCCTTGATCCACCTTTTCCCATCAAGTACTCCTCTTCGAATTTATTAATTGAGTTGGGATCTCAAATACGATCTACATGGATCTTTGCTGCAAACTTAAGAAGATATTCACTAATGTACACCATGGTCTGGTATACCATATATCCCTCCACCATAGAACCCTCAAGATGTGCTCTCTATTGAACCAAGCCTTTCAAAAATTTTAAGTGCCTCTCAACCATCCACATTGACCTGGTTGGTATAGGTCCACACAATTCAATCTCCTCAACTTGATGTATGAGGTAGTGTTCTTGTGCATTGAAAAAACTTGGAGGTAGACACTTTTGCATTTCACACATAAGAAGAGGAATTTTTATCTTCGAATATTTTATATCTTCTTTATTGGTTTCTTTAGATGACAATCACCTCATGTATTTTCCAAGATCATATATAACTTGTTTGACATTGTTGGCGAAGTGGTGTGGGAGAGATAGAGGTAGAACATACTGCAATATTTGTAAAATGATCTAGTCAATATTTTATAAAAGAATGCAATTAAAACTACATGTAGTATACAAATATATAGTGAATAAAAAATAACATGAATTACCTTAATAAATGTATGCCAATCATGTGTTTTCAACCCTGGCCCAAATTCACTTTTCTTTATACGAGATTGTTTATGTTCACAGCAAATCCTGTCGAAAATCCTATTTTTTTATGACTTCTTTTATAGCATTGCTCTGTTGCTCTGACAATAACCAACTAAGGGCACTTGTATCAATCTAGTCTCCATTGTTATTTGATCAAATGCCATTTTTCATTGCATGGTTGGATTCTTCAATGTCACTACAAGTTTTGACAATTTGGTATTTCTCACACCTTCCATCCAAGATTTTTAATAATGTCTATATTACATTCTTTCCAATATGCATAGGATAAAAAAAATGCACATTTGGGAGTTGCTAATAGTACGATAGCCTAGTAAATTGCGTAGGATACATTTTTAGTCCTTTTGGAAGTTGGTCATTGATGCCTTGATGACCTTCACATGCATCAATAACATCATTAGTAAAAAAAACACAATATCGAACTATAAATTTGAAACAAAAACCATTAGATGGAATGACATTACCTGGACAATTTATTTTATTGTATGCCAACTTCCATAGGCGAGGTGTCATTCTTTGTGGCTTTGATGTAGTCTCTTCTTTCCCATTAACAAGATATTTTTTTGGTAATTCGATACTTATGATTTTTGTGCACAAAGTGCCTATTCTCATCGAACACCTACTTTCTTAAACTTTTTGAATGATGAGATTTCATCTTTGGACCACAAACTGGACATGCAAATTTTCCCTTTGTCTAAAGACCTACAATATTGTGTATAATTGGATTAAATGTGTTAAATTTGTGTTGTCACTATAACATACCAAAAAAGAGGTGTTAAGAAGAGAACATATCACAAAAATGTGTTAGCCTAGGGGCATCATGTATTGTCCATACAAGAATTGCATGAAATTGAAATTTTCTTTGTCCTATTGGTCTATAGATGTCATACATAGTAACCCCATTCTATAACACCATCAACTTGTCGATAAGGGGTTCAATATATACATTGATATCTTTAACTTGGTACTTACCTAGTTGAATGAACAAAAACATTACATAATTATTATGACCATTTTGATAGATTAGTAATAACAAATTAATTTAGATGAACATTAAATCAAACAATACCTGGAACAATCAGTGTCAACATTATGTGCTCTCTCTTTATGGACAAAAAAGGAGGAATGTTATTGTTGATAATAAAAATAGGCCACATTGAGTAAGTAGATCCAAAAGGATTGACACCATCTGCTGCCAATGAAAGTTTGAGATTATGAGGTTCTTCTTTAAAGTGTGGTCATTTTTCCTCTTTTTCTTTAAATGCCAAACCATCTGCAGACATTCGCATAATGTCATCTTGACTTCTATTGTAAGCATGGTATTCCATAAATTGTGCCAAGCTATTGCAGCTAAATAATCGTTGTAGATGTGGAATAATAGGAATATGCCAAAGAACCTTGCGAGACACCTTTTTTTTTAATCGATCTAATTGATATCTACTAGTATAACACATAGGGCATTATGTTGCAAATTCATGTTGTTTATGATATATAATATGATTGTTTAGACATGCATGTATTGTTTGATACACCATTCCAATATCTCTCATGATGGCAGATAATTCTTGGTACGAGTGAGGTAGAATATTTGATGATGGTAACAAAATCTCACCTATCAACCTATGACCAAAAATATAATTTTTTAATTTCAAGAATTTTAATTGCTAAATGAACCCAATGTTAATTTTAAGGGAAGTACGAGTAAAATAATGAAAGAAGATGACATACCTTAACATACATGTCATTGCTATGTTGGATAAACCATTCATAACCTTCAAGTTCACCAACACCAATACAACAACAAGAAGAGTTGTTTTAGAGCCTTCATATAGGGACTCGTGTGCTATCTCAAGTATAGGTACATCAAGCTCTACATCAACATCATCATCATCTTGATCATCATGATCTTCATCATTGTGGTCTTCTTCCATGGTATCATTACCTTCTAATTCAATATTCACACCTCCATGTTTCCTCATTTGGAAATCCACATTCTCTAAATTGTCATGGTCCATAACATGAAACTCAGGGATGTTGACCTATATGAAAATGATGACCTTATATTAGCCATGACCATGATGTCATCATCAAATCATGTCTTATGTAATTTATAAATTATTAAAATACATACCAATGGACGATATTCGTTTCCCCCTTCAATGTGACCATGTTGCCTACAATGTTCCTCAGCTATTTTGATTAGATATCTTTGAGTCTTTAAGTCCTTACAAATTTTGCAAGGACAATAACATTTTCCATCACCTTTTCTTTTTTAGTTAGACCATAGTCTAGAAATTGTCTCCCTATTTTTTTGTGCATTGATATTGTCAGACATGGTCTTTCTTGAATGGAATGACTCATTTGTGGAAGAAGGATGATTTGTTTGAAACCTATAGATGGAGTAGTAAGAGGAAGACACATATATAAATGAATACTAAAGTGAGATAGATAGCAAGAGGTATAGATAGAGAGATAGATTGATAAAGAGATAAAGAAATATAAAAAATGAAAAGAAACAAATACTTAGTTAACCTTCCATAACTCTACCTCTACATATTGCACTTGCTACATACAAGAACTTCCAAAGAAAATGGGCAACAATAGCCAAGAAGGGAATAGGAAAGTCCATTTGGCTCAAGAGGAGGATGCACAAAGTGACCAATAGGAAAGAGGAAATGCTGATCCAGAGAGAGGAGAGTCTCTAATGTTCAATAGAACCCTACTAAAGACTATCATAGAGCAAGAACCTTCCCAAAGAAAGACATTATTTAGAACTCTCTGCAAGGTAAGAGGTAAGGTCTGCAAAGTTATTGTAGATTCTGGTTAGACTGATAAAATAGCCTTAGTAGAAATGGTAGAGAAGCTTGGATTGAAGAAGTTGCCTCATCCTAATTCCCTTATAAGGTTTCATGGCTAAATAAGGAGCAACAGGTCATAGTAAATGAACAAGTTCATGTTCAATTTCAAATAAGGGAGTACAAAGACAAGATTGTCTATGATGTTGCAAAAATGTATGCTTGTCACCTATTGTTAGGCAGGCCCTCACAATTTGATGTCAATTCTATAAAGAAAATGCAATTGGTAGGCATAAGGCAAGATTATATAACCTATACTGACATCCCCTTACTTGTGCCAAAATGGGAGCTGTAGAGGTCACTGGGTTGCTACTTTTCATTTCAAAAAAGGATGACACTTCCTAAGTGAGCAATGTGATAGTGTTGATAGTAAATTCTAAGGAACAAATTAGAATAAATATTGATAAGTTAGAATGAGAAAAAGATAAATAAAATAATAGTTATAAATTCAAAAAAATTGAATATTAATGGTTATATGAAAATTGGAGGGAAAATGAGTTTTAAGGCATAAAACAAATTGTAAACACTTATAACCACTTGGGGTCAGTTATGGAAGTTGGGAAAAATATTATAAACAACCTTTAATTCTTGGAAAATGGGGATGGTATGGACTGGTGAAGTATTTTGTATAGACTATGAGGAAGAAGGCAATAAAAGAAGAAGAAGGTTTTCTTGCATTCTTGGTATCCATTTGATGTGTTGTTGATTCCAAATCATTTCTATGGCTCAAGAATATTGAATTTGATCATTTTGAATCACATTTATCTTCCTTATATCAAATTTTGGCAAATTGTATTGACTGGTTTGTTACAGGTGTTGGGGTTTGCATTGATTTGGAAACATGAATTAAGGATTCATCCCTAAAATGTGATTATTGTGACTTGGGATGAATCCATGACTTGTATTATGATAAAATAACCTTATAAATGCAATAATGAGGGAAATATTATAGGTAATCACCTTGAGAAGTTGATTTTTATGTTGAAGGACTGAATTTGTGGAAGGATTCCTTAAGGAAATGCTTGGTTGAGAGCAACAACCATTAATCTACCTGAAAGAGATATAGTTTTAATGAATTTTATCATTGTTTATTGTCCTATGTATGGTGAATCAATCATTGGTTAAGCCTAGAAGTTCTTGGAGAGGGTACATTGAGGAGGCCCTAGCCTTAAGCGCTTGTTGAAGACCAAATTGGGGCTTTGATAGTTGCAGAGACCTTAGGGTAATTTTGAGTTGATTTTATTTGTTTGGAGTCATATTAGAAGACTGCTAAAAGTTTCATAGTTGGGGGATAAATATAAGTTATAGTTGCTTTGTTAAATGACCATCTTTTTTGAATTGTTGTCACCTATTCACCACCTCTGTTGTCCTCTCTCTTTGCATCAACTAACTTCAGTAGGAGTTTGTGGCATCACTCTTTCCACAAACAAATATGAGTTAGATACAAAAATAATGGCTAGTTAGGAAATAAAATTGGGATTCTTGATATGAGTTATGCCCTCTAAGTGAATTTCTTAAATAACTATTGACGTCGAGGGTATGATAGAATCAAACTCATTTATTTCCTCAACATTTTTAGGTGGAAGGATTTCCAGTTGAGTATCCAACAAGATACCTTTTGATTTTTTTATCTTCTCCTATATCTTCTTCTTTGCCTTTTTAGAGCTCCTTTCTCTTTCATGCAAAACTGAGGATTTTTCTCTCCTACTACTAGCTTCTCCTTGTGCCAATTCTGCCTCTTTTGATTCATCTATAGTCCTTAATATTGGACATTGATGAAGGAGCCAAGAAACATGTTTTGATTGTAAAAAAAAATAGAGTTACTATTATTTCCTGTTTATGCTTCGACACCACTTCTTGTTTCTTCTAAATTGTTGATGACTCTTGAACTCTTTTAACTTTGAACTACTTTTGGAACTATCACTATTCCCATGGAAAAGAGGAAGGCACAATTCTTGTGTAACTAAGGTGAAAATTAGTATGAAATATAATGGTTGAGTGGTAATAGAAGATATAAATTCAGGGATAGTTTCTATAGTCACTCCTATAGCACCATATTCGTCACACATTCACATATCAAATATATATACTGGGATCTTATGTGTCAACAATGCATAAGCACTTGAATATGTCTCCTAGTTAGTTCAAATTTACTTTGCATTATTATCCATGACTTACTTTCTATTTTCATTTCTTAATTTTTTTATTTAGTTATGCCACAACCTATTTTGAGTTATGAAATATGCCCACACTATTAGGTGCAAATGTTTTATTTAGAGTTCAAAACTTATAGGAATTGACATGCTCATTCAAAACCATGTAGCGTATTCAACAATATCCTATTGTAAAGAAAAAATGTATCAAGATTAACATCAACACTAGAATATAAATTCACATCTTTTCTAAATTTGACAAATATAATTCTCAGTATACCATTATCAAGCATAAGATAACCATAATAACATCATCTACTCAAAAATAGAGAAATAACAAAAGGCAACCATAATATTTACTCATAATTTGAAAAACAAGATCACAAGTGCATATCTATCAATGAAACTTCCAAATAAGATATAGTTTGCTAAAAACATAAAGTTAGCAAAAAATTTGAGATTTAAAATTTGCTAAGATAATTAATTTGTATAGTCAAATAGTTCAAGTAAAGTATATGTTGTAGTCTTCCACCAGTCAATAGTGCTATTATGGTCCATGAAAAACTTATGAAGTCTAAACTGTCAATAGTTAAATAGTTCATCAAGCAGTAGTACAATTATGACAAACACTACATTTATTTTAGTGCAAGACTTCCAAAATGATAGTACTGAATATAAGATGCAATTAATGATATAGATAGCTCACTTGTAAGAGTACCCTATTCCTTTATAGTTACTCTCTTTCTAATGTTTAATGTGAATATTGCAAGAAGTTTTAGGGCTAGTGTTATTCCTATCAATTGCCACAACTTTTGCAAGTTCATCTAAGGAGTTGGAGTGCTCTATGGAAACACAAGCTGATAATTTGAAAGCTTTAGATTTAGTTAGTACAAAGCAAATAGACTTTAGTGAAAGGTTGGATGTTACTCTCAATCTAAAGTACATGATAAAGTTTGTTTCAAATGAGTTCATTGATTAGGTTTAGATGTGTTAGGAATATGGCAAGAAATAATAGCATTCCAATTATAGATTTTGACCTATAGAAGATAGACAATTTGCTACACAAAATTCAATGTAGTAGTACAACCCATTTTACATATCACACTATTAGTATGGTACCTCACCTTTAGAGCTATGATTTTTTCCCCCTATTTTAAATATCACACTATTAGTATGGTACCTCAACTTAAAAACCCTCCTATTTAGGCCCTCATAACTAGAGCTTCCTCAAACAACGCCTTCCTCCAATCAATGATTGTTTAAACAAGAAGGTATCATCAGAGAAGTCTTCCCCCCAATCAAAGATGAAAAGAATAATGTAAACAATCAAATTATTTTTCAAATTTCATTTCTTAGAAAAATACCCATTCCCATCCTTGCAAAATAGAAAAAGTTTTGCTATTTTTCAACTCACCTATTCACCTATTTTTCAACTCTTTATCAAATCTTCAAACAAGGGTTTAAATTTTGCTTAAACAAAGGTAATTTTGTTTTGTTCAGGACCAAATTTCATTTATACGTTAGAAAGTATTAAATTAGGGCTTCCCCAATGATTGAATACCTTTAATAGTGGGAGTGTTGCAATGTATGCTCAAAATGCTACAATGTATGCTCAAAATACTCTCGACAGTTCGAGTTTAGGGCTACACTAGAAATCCAAAATGCTCCAAAATGCTGCACTAGAAATCTGAAATGCAACTTATCAATGTAATTAATAATGTCTTCATAACAACATGTGGGTTAAAATGGAAAGACAAATCAAATTCGATAGTATTTTAAAACCTAGGGAATGAAAATTAAACTCATAAACATGTTTAAACCTCATCCTCAACTATCACCTTGATAAGAAATATAAATTAGACCCTTAACAATTGTAACTTAAATGTGCTCATACCAACCATAAGTAGAACACTAACTACTTCCACAATTCCACTTTCATATAATACCCTTTGGCCTCAATACCTGAAATAACATAGAAAGGTTTTGAATCACTAGTGCAACAATGAAGCCACTTCATAAATCCCACATCAAACTATAGTCTTGTTGTATGAAACGTAGAAGCAAATGACACCATTAGTACATGCAACCTTAGAACTTGAAAACATATAAACATTCTCTTACTGTTAACCTAACTCCATCTCATTCAATGGTAGTGTGATTGTAACTCGGTTATACCCACTAGAAATTCCTTAGTGAGAGAGAGAGAGAGAAAGAGAGAGAGAGAGAGAGAGAGAGAGAGAGAGAGAGAGAGAGAGAGAGAGAGAGAGAGAGAGAGAGAGAGAGAGAGAGAGAGAGAGAGAGAAATCCTCATGCACTTATCTCCTTGGACATGCAGAGTGGCTCATTCCCTACCAACCCTGCCCCCAATTCAAGTAGTAGGGGTATGCACCTCTCTCCCTGGTCGATTAGTAGATATCTATCTCCAACCCCAATGACCCTTTACTCTATAGGGCTATATGTGGGAAGAAACTCACTAGGTGAAGATTGGATGTCTGTACCCAGTAAACAAGAGGATGTAAATGCTCAACTAACCGTGTTTGCCAAAATGCTCAAAAGTGAAATGTAGCTCAACTTACGTTCAACACTTTTTTTATTATATCTTTATGTTGCCATGTTGGTCACAATTGAGACCAACACATAATAGAAAGCATTGGTCACAATTGTGACCAACATGGGAATGCTATTAAAAAAAACAAAAGGTTCCTTTATAATGATGACCAACCAAGCAATTTATATTTGTGGTTGAAATTTAAGGTCAAAATTTAGGGTTAAATGTACTAGTGATACATGACACGCTATTCAGTCTGCTTGACTAGTAAAATTTGGAAGCTATAACCCTTACAACAAATTTAATCAGTGGATAAAAAATATTTGTAATTGATAGACCTCGTACATTCCACTCAACACCTATGTTTGCCTCAATTTCCTCTCGACTTTGACATCACATGGTTTTCTTCTTATCAAAGGTTGGATAGCCCATAACTCTGTGAATCATTTTCTTCATGATCTCAATGGGTCCATTCTGTAACCAATACTTCATATCATGGATTCTGCTCAAAACAATTTTAATCCATTCAATCTTGAAATTTCTCAAAAATTCTAGGGCACAAGTTAACCCTTTCCTTTCAACAACTTCAAATTTATCCTTCAATATTCCTTTATTACATAACTTCTTGTATGCTTCTCTTATCTCATAGTCTCCTACTTCTCTGATCTTACACATAAAACAACTCCTAACATCATGGATCATAATAAGTTTGGGTGGTATTGAGGATAACACACCCATTGGATCTTCTTTCATTGCAATTTCTGGAATAACATGAAACTTTGGTGGAGGACAAGTGTCACTCTTCACCAATTGGATTTTACTAACCTCTTGGCTCATTCCAGCAATAGATGAAGCTGCCATATCCTTTGTTAGGGTTTGAAGTCTTTTCTTTCAGTCCAAATCTTCAGTTGTTCAAGCTTCTCATCCAAATTGTTTTTAAAATCTTTTGCTAGTCACTTAAATTTCAAAATCACTCTATGCTCTTGAAATCTGCATGTAAGGTATGATATAATGTCTTCAAAATTTGATATGTACCTTCTTTTGATCAATTTTGGGTCTCCATTAATGTTATGTACTCAGGTAGGTGGAAGCCAGATGTCTCAGTTGATATTGGTTCCTTTGAATTGGTTCTTTACTTTACAACTCAATCTCTTCCATATCACTTAGTCTCTACCATTTTACTTCTGAAGTGCTCAGTCCATGTTACAATTCTTGGTCAACATAGACAATTTTTATTGATGTTTGACAACCCTTCATAAATCTATTCTTATGCATCTTCATATATGCAAATATGAACTTTGGTACATTTCATGTAAGGAATTGATGTATAATATATCAATTGAATATATAGTTCCATACATACCTTTCTTGCTTATTTTGAGATGACATGATCACCTTTTCCATTGGATTGGGTGACCTCAACTCCATTTGCTCTACTATTTCTATCTTCTACTTTATTTTCCATTTTTGATTCATTTCCTTCTTTATTCACTCAATGTCTACTTTTCCTTTGCCTTTGTCTTTTTTTGATTTTATAAATGTACTTGAGTCCTACAATTCTTTCATATATGTCCAAATTGATGGAATTTGGAACATGCATTGTTAGGTGCATAATTCTACCTCTAATTTGTCCAATAGCATTTTATCTTAGATCTACATTCATATGCTCTATGCCCATAGTTTTGAAAATTATAGCAATATCCTTCAAATCTAGGTGTAGTAGATGCATTCCTCATTTTTGACCTGCACTCATGTATTTGGTGTCCTTGTTTCTTGCAGTAAAAATAGTAACTAGTAAACTTAGGTTTAGGATTTTGAATACTATATTTGCTTCGACAAATGTTTGTAGTATGACCAAGTTTTCCACAATGATAGCATGTTCATTTGTCCTTTGATTTTGCATTTCTCAACACTCCATTCTTGGACAATTCTCCTCATTGAGTATATAAATGTCCTAAGCCATCGGTACTGTTAGATGACTTCACAAGTTCTTGAAAGTATGTCATGCCTGATCACTACTTTGGGTTTTTCTGCAAATTAGGACCTTGTGTTATAAGTTTCTTTCTGATGTTATGTTTGTAATTCTGAAGAACTTGGTTATATTACTGCCTTAGAATCACGAATCTGATGCTGAACGTATTTTCTGTTTTGAACTATGTTATTAGAAGTGAATGAGATTTAGGATTTTATGATTTGGAACTGGCATATTAATGATTTCATGTTGATTGGGTATCAATTATGTTTATTATGTTTCAAACTCATTGTAAACAGCATTCTGTTTTATATTGTATGTTAACTTGACATTGCAATGGTAATATGTCGTATGCATTCAGAACTCATCCTTGTACTTTCATATACGTGACTATAAAGGGATTAAATACTTATATTTGAAAAAGGGTCTAAACACCCTAAGTTGAGATTGGCATTAATATTTTCTATTATGTTTTTAAAAAGGGGGTTTTATATTTCTTAAATGGCATAGAACCCTAAAAGGGTATCGAATGCCATGAATGAGGAAAAAATGCTCATTGTGTTGAAAGCCAAATTCATGGTGGTGGACTTGGTACTACTGAATACATGGCACTGTGATTCATGTGGTGTATTGTATGCTTGTTATGGGGATTTATGGCACCAAAGGTTTAGTTGGCCATTTCGTGTTGTGAGTTGGGTTTTTTGAAGATTATGGGCTGGATACTGGGTTGCATTGCTCTATTTAGTTTACATCTATGTTCTTGTTGCGGAGGTATCAGCATTATTAACGGTGTTGGTTGGAAGGGAAACTTGCTTATGTGGTTAAGCTCGATGGAGATTCTCATCAGAGGTTGTCTGTTATTTTGTTGGGTTCTTTAGTTTCACCCCATTATGAACTCATTTGTGAGTTATGTGTGTTGGCATTGTAGAGATTGCTTACCAGTTTTGACTTGGCTTTTGGGGCTTTGGCATCGAGTTGGATTGCAGAGCACTTTTCATCTTTAGTTTTCATGTAGGGGCAATTTCTTACCCTACTCTCTCTTTGTTTGAAATTGCAATGTTATTTCATTTACCATAACGTAAATGGTTATCTGTTTTACATATTGTGAATGTACATTCAAGGATGGGTATATACAGAGCATGGCACTATGTGCGATGCTTAGCTCTGTATATATCCACCTTTGAATGTGGATTTAGGGAGAAATTAAATTGGGTGTTGCTATATGTATATAATTGTTTGGGCTTTGCCCTAACCATACATTCTATCACCAAGTTGAACCCAGTTAGAGTTTCATGTATGCGACAATATATGTATGCAAGTGTTTAAGTTATGTTTATGGGTATTGGGCATTGACAGGGCCGAGCTCTATGGAACCCATATTTTAGAATACTTGGATATAAGTGGTTTGGCCTCCGTCACAAGCTTACATTAGGTTGCTATCTAATGACTGAATAATGGCACAATCACTCTGTTTTATGATAAAAATGATAAAAATGAGGGTTATGTCATTGTTTTAAAAGAAAATAGAATGTTTGAATCCTATAGCTCAATTATTATATCTCTCTCTCTCTCTCTCTCTCTCTATATATATATATATATATATATATATATATATATATATATATATATATATATATATATATATATATATATATATATATATATATATTAAAAAAAATAGTAACGTAGCAAACAGTATGTGACATTTATTGGTAATTTACATTTTGTCAAATAGTTAAAAGGAAGCTCGATTCAAATAGGAAATTCTTTGTGACAGCATAAAATAACCCATAAATTATAATGAAAATTGAGTTATAAATAACTATTGGTTTTGGAATTGTTCGCAAATGAATAAGGCATTATATTCATAAGCATAGACATAGATAGATGCTGATATATCGACAAGATCATTATGTGAACATTTTGTGTGCTTCTTATAGCTTAGGGATTTACATCCTTATTACTTCTGGTTATTGGCATGATGTAGGTTACTTTGCATATTTGTGAAGTGTATTTTGATTTAATCTCAGATATTATATTTTTATATGCTGATTGTAGTTAAAACTGGGTGGTATCTTGTTGTTGAACACTGGTTAAACTTCAATAGACACTTGGATATTCAGTAACATTGTAGATAATCTTTTGTTAGGCATTGGCTGCACTTGGATTTAGTAATGTTTGATTTTACTATGAAGTGTCTTAATAAGCATTTACAGATTGTTTTGAAATAAGATGTTTGAAACAGAATCTTGTTTTATAAAGATGTATTTCTCTTCATAAATGAAATGGAAAGTTGTTTTAAGTTATGAGACAAATTATGATATATGTTGGTGATATGTCATTTAAAAACAAGAATATCATATGTACATTGTATTATTATCTTGGCCAATTTGAAGGATAAGCTTAGTTTTTTATAATAGTAGAGATAAGTAGTACATTACTACGACTGGTAAATATCATTAAACTGATTTAACAGTTTAGTTATATTTACGAGATCGTAATATTGTAGTATTTATTTTCATTGTTAAAATAACCTAAGTTTACTTTCAAGATTGGTAGTAGAAGATGAGATTTTAAAAGATGAAGAATGTAATGTCATGTGAAATCTGACTGTTATTCGTTGCATGTGCATTCTTAGAATATCTGATTGATGTGTATTTTAAGGATAGTTGTAATGAACATATATCGAGGTGGCTGAATATTAATTTATCCTATTCAGTTAATTTAATTTAGTGATAATTTTAAGATGAATTGAGAGGGTTAATTATAAATAAAAGATAATTGGCCTTACCTATGACTTAAACTAGTAAGGTTTAGTACGGAGAACAAGGCAAGTCTCTATTGCGTCTTTTCACAAATACCATAGAGAATTCCACTATGTGTTGTCTATGAGCTCACCATATACAGATGCAGTATCTTAGCACCATAGTGATGACACCTTAGTATATATATGATTCATTTACTAGCTATTCTTAGTGAGAGTTTAATTTTGCATTGTTAAGAAGATGGTTACTTCTTGCATATTAGTTTTAGAATTGCACTATGTTATGAGGTTCAGATATCTGCTTTATGGTTTTATATATGTTTATTCTAACATGTATGCAGGTGGACTACACTTTTCAACTCAGTGTGTACTGAGCCCTCTTTGTGTTGTGTTGCATTTTTTGTGTATGTTTTAGGTGTTCAAGTTGAATAACTAGTGATAAGGAAGACTGTTGAAGTTACTTCTTGAAACTGAATTTGTTACTTGTAGAGTCCATATGTTGGGACCTAGGCATCTAAGAATAACATTGTACTTCATTATTGTACTGAACTCCTTATGTATTAATATCATTATGGAATTTTTTTTTGATGACGTCTTCTTCTATTATGAGGTTTATGAATTAAGAATGACTCAATCATTGTTCATATTCTTGTAAAAGATGATTAATTAAAAAAAAAGTATTTATGGTTCTTTATGCTTGTTCATGGTTTTATATTTATTTATTTTTGTTTTAGTTTAGCGTTACAATTTGGTATCAGAGCGAGGTTAGAATAACTAGGACTCTTGGGTTATAGGGTTTTTCTTGTCTTCAATGCATTAATTAATAGTTAATTGTTTTTAGGTTGTTATCATGCCTCCTGTCACTAGAGGAGCTCGTGGTCGTGAAATTCTTGATGATAATATTGTTAGTAGAGGTAGAGGTAGGGGTAGGGGCCGTGGTAGAGGTCCTAGGCACTAGAGAATTGTTGGGGATGATCAGTTTGATCAAAATGCTGGGGCTGAAAACAACCAGGATAACCAGGTAGATCAAGCTATGGTACTCCAACAGATACTGGAACATCTCGATAATATTGAGACTAACAACCAGATTCTTGGTGGGGGAGAAAATGTGAGGGTACCTCTTGTGCAGGGTATTAACCTTCTTGTAGAGGATGATCCAATGGCAAGAGCTTAGCTCAAGGATCTTTCCAAGGTAAAAGGGCCATTATTTTATGGTACAGAATAGGGTACAACAGTAGAGGCTTGGCTGCTGAATATTGAGTGGTGTTTTATCTTACACCGTTACTTGAGTAACATGAAAGTAAGATGGACAGTTATGCATTTGAGGGGATTTGGTTCCTTGTGGTAGGAACAGGAGTTGGAGAAGCTTGGCATTGATATCTCTTTAGTTACTTGGGAGCTCTTTGTAGAGTGTTTCAAGGAGAAGTTCATGTCAGAATATTGGCGTTAGGCCCGTGCAGAGGAGTTCTTTCAGATTATGCAGTCTGGCTCTACAGTGGAAGCTTATGAACATAGGTTCTACGAGCTTAAATTTTTTTTTTGGGTGGGCAAAAAATGATAAGGCTATGATACAACATTTCATTAGGGGGCTTATGCCCAAGATCGGGGAGGAAGTGAGAACTTTCAGACCTGTGTCTATGCAAGAAGCTTTGGAGTGAGCAAAGCTGATTGAGATGAAGTCTGGCTATCATGGGACATCATACAAGACCAGCATGGATCTACCTACCCCAAATGTCAGTAAGAATCAAAAGCCTCCTTAGAATAGTTCGAAATCAGGATTTTTAGTTGGGAAATTCAAGAAGAGGAAGTTTGATAAGAACTCCAAGGGTTTGAAATGGCCTAGACCATCTCAACCACCTCAGAGTGTGTAGAGTAATAATCCATCTCCTAGTCTTTCTAGTCAAAACATGGGATTCAGGAAATCTGTTGAGTGCTATCATTGTGGTCAAATAGGTCATTACCAGTCTCAGTGCCCTAACTGGGACAAGCCGAAGGTTGGACCTAAGCCAGCAAGGTCTGAAGTGATAGTTGGTGATTCTTCCAGGTTCCACCATGTTTTTGCTACCCTAGATCAGAAGCAGGCCAAACACCAGAACACAGTTATTGAAGCTCAAGGTAATACTCAAGGTATGAAAGTATCTATCTTATTTGACTCTGGAGCTATAGACTCATTTATTTCTTCTACTTTAGTTGTATATAGTGGAATTCCTATGGTTAAGGAAAGGAATAGATGGCATGTGGAGTTAGCATTAGGTTCTAGGGTGAACGCTGATATTGTTGCTCCTGACTGTAAGATTCAAATGAAACCTTTTACTACTTCAGTGAACCTTAGGGTTATACCTTTAGGATCGTATTACATAGTTTTGGGAATGGATTGGTTAGAACAACATCAAGTGGTTATGGATTGCAAGGATAAGACAATCACTTGTTTGGATGATGTTGGATTAGCTAGGGTTATTGTTGGTATCAAGAGACCAATCTCTTTGTGAGCTATTTCTGCCAAGCAATTGGCAAGATGTGCTCGAAAAGGTTGTAGTTTGTTTTCAATATCGATAAATGACTTAGAAGATTCCATGGTTAAAGGTTCTTCTCTTGATCATCCAGTCTTGCAGAGTTTTTCAGATGTTTTTGTTGAAGAGATTCTTGGAATACCTCTGAAAAGAGAAATTGATTTTTGGATCGATTTAGTGCTAGGAACGGAACCAATTTCCAAGACTCCATACAGAATGACAGCTCAAGAGCTGGTTGAACTTAAATTTCAGTTGGAGGAGCTTTTGGAGAAAGGTTTGATTCGTCCTAGTGTATCACCTCGGGGTGCTTCGCTAATCTTTGTCAAAAAGAAAGATGGCTCCTTGAGACTTTGTATAGACTATAGATAGTTAAACAAGGTCACTGTTAAGAACAGGTATCCTTTTCCTAGAATTGATGATTTGTTTGATCAAGTCAAGGGTTCCCATGTCTTTACAAAGATTGATTTGAAATCCAAGTATCATCAATTTAGAATCCAGGAAGCTGATATTCATAATACAGCTTTTTGCACCAGGTATGGGCACTACGAATTCACAGTAGTACCTTTTGGGTTAACAAATGCACCTTCTATTTTTATGAGCCTAATGAATGTTGTACTTAGAAATTTCCTAGATAAGTTTGTTGTGGTTTTTCTGGATGATATTTTGGTATATTCTAACACTGCTGAGGAGGATGACCAACATTTAGAGAAAGTTTTGGAATGCCTTCGTAGGAAAAAACTGTATGCCAATCCTTTGAAGTGCAAATTTTTCAAATCAGAGATTTGTTACTTAGGTCATATCATTTATAGGGATGGAATTTTTGTAGATCCATCCAAAATTCGAGCTATTGTAGATTGGCCAGCACCTACGAATGTGTCTGAGGTCCAAAGTTTCATGGGCTTAGCAAGCTATTACCGCAGATTTGTGTCAAACTTTTCTAGAATAGCGCATCCTATCATGTCTCTTCAGAGAAAAGGGAAGAAGTTTGTGTGGATAGAGGAGTGCGAGGTAGCATTTCAAAAACTTAAGGAATGTTTGACGAGTGCACCAGTTCTAGCAGTTCCTGATTTAGCTAAGGAGTTCATGGTTTTCACTAATGCATCTTTGGATGGCATAGGGGCAGTGTTGATGCAAGAAGGATGTGTTATAGCTTATGAGTCCAAAAAGATAAAGAGTCATGAGGTGAATTACCCTACTCATGATCTCGAACATGCAACGATCATGCATGCTTTGACCAAGTGGTGGCATTTTCTTTTGGGTCAACAATTTGAGTTGCATACTGATCATCAAAGCCTTCAATATCTTTTCACACAACCAGACCTAAATGCTAGATAGCGAAGATGGATGGAGTTCCTATGTGAATATGACTTTGAGATTAGTTATGTGCAAGGGAAGGAGAACATTGTTGCTGAAGCACTTAGCAGAAGGCGACATGAATTATCTTATTTGATCTTAACAGTGGATCTTAAGGATAAGATTTTACAGAACCTTTCCGCAAATCTTTGGTTTTAGGATGTTAAAGCTATTATTGACAGTGGCAGTGTCTTGGAAGGGCATTTTGAGGGATATTCAATAAATTCTAAAGGTTTACTGCTGTTTAGAGGGAGTGTGTATGTTCTTGAGTTAGGTGATTTGAGAAATCTGGTTTTGTTTGAAACCCACGAAGCACCATATTCGGCTAACCCAGGTGTCAAGAAAATGCATGCTGACCTTAAGCAACATTATTATTGGCCTAAAATGAAGAGAGACATAGTAGATTTTGTGGCTCATTGCTTGGAATGTCAGCATGTTAAGGCAAAACATCAGCACCCTGCGGGATTATTGCAGCCACATAATATTCCAGAATGGAAATGGAACACCATTTCTATAGATTTTATTACTGGATTCCCTATTATAGCTTGTAGGCATGACACTATTATGGTGGTAGTGGACCATTTTTCTAAGGTTGCCCACTTTATTCCTGTTAGATCGTCCTATAATGCAGCATCGATTGCTAAGGTTTTTATGGAGCAGGTAGTTAAGTTACATGGTATTCCTAAAAAGATTATTTCTGATAGGGATCCAGTGTTTACTTATTCTCTATGGAGATTCATGCAGTGAGAGTTAGGTACTTAGCTAAATTTTAGTTCAGCTTATCACCTAGAGATAGACAAACAAACTAAACGTGTCAACTAGATTCTGGAAGACATGCTTAGAATGTACGTAATGGATACACAGAATAAATGGGAGGAGTATCTACACTTGGTAGAATTCTCTTATAATAATGGTTATCACAATTCCATAGGTATGGCACCCTTTCAAGTATTGTATGGTAGACCTTGTAGGACACCTCTCAGTTGGGATAATTTGGAGGACAGGACTCTTTTAGGACCTGATATGTTGCAAGAGTTGGAGCAGCAAGTTAAAAGGATCAAAGAGCACCTTATTACTGCTCAGGATAGATAGAAGAAATATGCTAATAAGCATAGAATTGACCATCAATTCTTGGTGGGTGATAAAGTGTTTCTCTGGGTTAGACCACGTAAGAGTCCAATTCATTATGGAAAGGGATCCAAGTTAGCACCTCGATTCATGGGTCCATTTGAAATCCTAGAACGGATTAGACTTGTTTCCTATACACTTGCCTTACCATCAAGTCTTTCATGCATTCATAATGTATTTCATGTTTCAGTTTTGCGTAAGTATATACTTGATATTGCTCACATACTTGATTGGAAAAATTTGCAGATTATGGATGGTCAAATCATGCTAGAACCAATGCAAATCATACAAAATAGAACTATGAGTTTAAGAGGGAGAGAAATAAGGCAGGTAAAGGTCCTATGGGACCCCATGATGAAACATCTGCTACCTGGGAGGATGCAAAAATGATGAGAGTAGCTCATCCATTCTTGTTTACTGACTTCCAGGAGAAAGTCGAATCCTAGTGGGCGAGGATGTCATGCCTGACCACTACTTCGGGTTTTTTTGCAAATTAGGACCTTGTGTTATAAGTTTCTTTCTGATGTTATGTTTGTAATTCTAAAGAACTTGGTTATATTACTGTCTTGGAATCACGAATCTGATGTTGAACTTATTTTCTATTTTGAACTATGTTATTAGCAGTGAATGAGATTTAGGATTTTATGATTTGGAACTGGCATATTAATGATTTCATGTTGATTGGGTATCAATTATGTTTATTATGTTTCAAACTCATTTTAAACTGCATTCTATTTTATATTGTATGTTAACTTGACATTGCAATGGTAATATGCTGTATGCATTTAGAACTCATCCTTGTACTTTCATATACGTGATTGTAAAGGGATTAAATACTTATATTTCATATAACCTTGAGATGGTTTTAATTACAAAAATTATATTCATTTTGTTTTAAAAAGGTTTAATAAATCGCAGTTGCATTTCATATATATATATATTTAAAAAAAAAAAAAAAAAGGCTCTAAACACCCTAAGTTGAGGTTGGCATTAATATTTTCTATTATGTTTTTAAAAAGGGGGTTTTATATTTCTTAAATGGCATAGAACCCTAAAAGGGTATCAAATGCCATGAATGAGGAAAATATGCTCATTGTGTTGAAAGCCAAATTCATGGCGGTGGACTTGGTACTATTGAATACATGACACTATGATTCATGTGGTGTATTATATGCTTGTTATGGGGATTTATGGCACCAAAGGTTTAGTCAACCATTTCATGTTGTGAGTTGGGTTTTCTACAGATTATGGGCCGGATACTGGGCCACATTGTTTGGTTTGGTTTACATCTATGTTCTTGTTGCTGAGGTATCAACATTATTAAGGGTGTTGGTTGGAAGGGAAACTTGCTTATGTGGTTAAGCTCAATGGAGATTCTCATCAGAGGTTGTCTATTGTTTTGTTGGGTTCTTCGGCTTCACCCCATTGTGAAGTCATTTGCGAGTTATGTGTGTTGACATTGTAGAGATTGCTTACTAGTTTTGACATGGCTTTTGGGGCTTTGGCATCGAGTTGGATTGCAGAGGACTTTTCATCTTCAGTTTTCACGTAGGGGCAATTTCTTACCCTACTCTCTCTCTATTTGAAATTGCAATGTTATTTCATTTACCATAATGTAAATGGTTATTTGTTTTAAATATTGTGAATGTACATTCAAGGATGGGTACATACAGAGCATGGCACTATGTGCAATGCTTAGCTCTGTATATATCCACCTTTGAGTGTGGATTTAGGGAGAAATTAAATCGGGTGTTGCTATATGTATATAATTGTTTGGGCTTTTCCCTAACCATACATTCTATCACCGAGTTGAACCCGGTCAGAGTTTCATGTATGCGACAATATATGTATGCAAGTGTTTAAGTTATGTTTATGGGTATTTGGCATTGACAGGGTTAAGCTCTATGGAACCCATATTTTAGAATACTTGGATATAAGTGGTTTGGCCTCAGTCACAAGCTTACATTAGGTTGATGTCTAACAACTGAATAATGGCACAGTCACTCTGTTTTATGATAAAAATGATAAAAATGATAAAAATGAGGGTTATGTCATTGTTTTAAAAGAAAATAGAATGTTTGAATCCTATAGCTTGTTTATTTTATATATATATATTAAAAAAATAGTAACGTAGCAAATAGTATGTGACATTTTGTCAAATAGTTAAAAGGAAGCTCGATTCAAACAGGAAATTCTTTGTGATAGCATAAAATAACCCATAAATTATAATGGAAATTGAGTTATAAATAACTGTTGGTTGTGGAATTGTTCACAAATGAATAAGGCATTATATTCATAAGCATAGACATAGATAGATGCTGATATATTGACAATATCATTATGTGAATAGTTTGTGTGCTTCTTATAGCTTAGGGGTTTACATCCTTATTACTTCTGGTTATTGGCATGATGTAGGTTACTTTGCATATTTGTGAAGTGTATTTTGATTTAATCTCAGATATTATATTTTTATATGCTGATTGTAGTTAAAATTGGGTGGTATCTTTTTGTTGAACAGTGGTTAAACTTCAATAGACACTTGGATATTCAATAACATTGTAGATAATCTTTTGTTAAGCATTGGCTGCACTTGGATTCAGTAATGTTTGATTTTACTATGAAGTCTCTTAATAAGCATTTATAGATTGTTTTGAAATAAGATATTTGAAACAGAATCTTGTTTTATAAAGATGTATTTCTCTTCATAAATGAAATGGAAAGTTGTTTTAAGTTATGAGACAGATTATGATATATGTTGGTGATATGTCATTTAAAAACAAGAATATCATATGTACATTGTATTATTATCTTGGCCAATTCGAAGGATAAGCTTAGTTTGTTATAACAGTAGAGATAAGTAGTACAGTACTACGACTGGTAAATATCATTAAACTGATGTAACAGTTTAGTTATATTTACGAGATCGTAATATTGTAGTATTTATTTCTATTGTTAAAATAACCTAAGTTTACTTTCAAGATTGGTAGTAGAAGATGATATTTTAAAAGATGAAGAATGTAATGTCATGTGAAATATGATTGTTATTTGTTGCATGTGCATTCTTAGAATACTTGATTGATGTGTATTTTAAGGATAGCTGTAATGAACGTATATCAAGGTGGCTGAATATCGATTTATCCTATTCAGTTAATTTAATTTAGTGATAATTTTAAGATGAATTGGGAGGGTTAATTATAAATAAAAGATAATTGGCCTTACCTATGACTTAAACCAGTAAAGTTTAGTACAGAGAACAATGCAAGTCTCTATTTCGTCTTTTCACGAATACCATAGAGAATTCCACTATGTGTTGTCTATGAGCTTACCATATACAGATGTAGTATCTTAGCACCATAGTGATGACACCTCAGTATATATATGATTCATTTACTAGCTATTCTTAGTGCGAGTTTAATTTTTCCTTGTTAAGAAGATGGTTACTTCTTGCATATTAATTTTAGTTGCACTATGTTATGAGGTTCAGATATTTGCTTTATGGTTTTATATATGTTTATTCTAACATGTATGCAGGTGGACTACGCTTTTCAACTCAGTGTGTACTGAGCCCTCTTTGTATTGTGTTGCATTTTTTGTGTATGTTTCAGGTGTTCAAGTTGAATAACTAGTGATAAGGAAGACTGTTGAAGTTACTTCTTGAAACTAAATTTGTTACTTGTAGAGTCCATATGTTGGGACCTAGGCGTCTAAGAATGACATTGTACTTCATTATGGTACTAAACTCCTTATTTATTAATATCATTATGGAAATTCATTTTGACAATGTCTTCTTCTATTATGAGGTTTATGAATTAAGAATGACTCAATCATTGTTCATATTCTTGTAAAAGATGATTAATTAAAAAAAAAGTATTTATGGTTCTTTATGCTTGTTCATGGTTTTATATTTATTTATTTTTATTTTAGTTTAGCGTTACAAAGTATTTCATTACTTCTTTTGGTTTGTTAAATCTCTCCATGGATTCTTTCTAAATTTTCAATTTATTTTTCAGTATGTCCTTCTGTGATTTGATATTTGCAAGCATTAGTTAGTTCATCAAGTTTGGTTTAGTGTTTGTGAACTTCTGCACATCTAATATCCTTTCTTCAAGTCTAGTAGCCATTACCATTTTGTCTTCTTCAGCCATAGTCCCATCTTCTTCAACTTTATTCTTTTGTTCAGTCACTTCACATAATCTTACTGATTGGATTTCTCTTATTTCTTCATGTAGGAGTTTGTTCTTTTCAAGAAGATCTATAAATACTTTTCCATTTGGATTGATTGATTCAAACAGTCCTTTAGTCTCAACTTCTTCATAAGAAAATTGATTATCCTAGATAACCAATTCCTTTCTTCTTTTTAAGGGATTTCTTCAAATCTTGTCTTGCTTTGTCAAGTTTTTGCAATATGAGTTGGATGTCAATCACCTAATTTTCAATGACTTTGTACAGTTTAAAAGCCTTCATCTCCAAGATCTAATCTCCAAGTGATTAATCTTCTCTCAAAGAACCAATGCTCTAATACCAATTGTTGATTGATGAAAGTATAAATAGGATAACAAGATAGCTAGAGGGGGAATGAGTAAGAATCTTAAGAACTTTTACTTTTCACCAATTCATTCACATATTCTCTAGTTAACTTATCCATATAAAACTTGTAATAATAAACTTTTTGTAACATGTAAATTTGATCTATCACATGCATGAAAATAAAACACATAACACAATATTTGTTACGTAGAAACCCTCCAAGGTGAGGGTAAAATTGGGGTTGGGATGACACCAACAAATCTTCACTACTACAGTAATAAAGTTAACTTGCTAGAGTAATAATGTTTGATCATAATATAAGATCTACCCTTTTAATAGTGTTTGAGACTACTAGGTCTCACCTTGTTAGAGGATTTAACAATTACAATAAAGTAAGGACTCTATTAGGAAATTTACAAAGATTTGTTAAGACCGCTCTGTTAAGAGATTTATCCTAATTCAAGTTGGTTAGAATTGATTTAGTACTTGACTCTCGATATTCTCTGTAAGATGATTTTGAGTCTTCTCCTTGTAAACTAATCCTCTCTTCTAATTTGATAAAACTTTTCTTCCCCTTCACTACTTTGATTAGGTCACTTTCTCGATTAAGAGATAACATAACACTTCCACTAAATTTTGATCTAATCTTGATCTTTCACTCACTATTAGCATATTACTCCTTGTTCACATACTCACTCTTCTCTTCCCATCTCATCGTCATGTGATCTAGGTTAAGATCTCCTCTATTTAAAGAGTCCCATAAAGAGTTTTCTAGATACTTCCATATTTTCCCCCTTTATATGAATCATTGATCACAAAACATAGGGATCTTTGGTCCATGTCATAAATGCATAAAAATATCTATAAAAACCTCTACATATATTAAATGTTCCTTCCATTTTGGCTGAAAAATGATTTACCTCAAAGTTTGTACCATTCCTGAATTTTATATATATTTTGCATTGCTCAACCTATACTATTTTTTGATACTTGACATTGTTGTTTCTCGGTCTGTATTGTTCTCGGCACATACTATGCAACTCAACACTTGTATGCTTTGAACTACTCAATCAATGTTGAGCTCAGCTTGTATAGAAAATACTTGGTGATTGATATAATTGGCCTCTATTTTATATGAATTTTAATACTTTTCTTTTAATACTGCCAAGACATTTGTGAACTCATAACCAATTGAACTTATGATAAAGTCCATATAAAATTATTAAACCATGGGTAGATAGTTATGTCATATTTTGCCAATATTATACATATAATGTATTATTTCATATAACCATAAAAATGTGTGTTCTAATATCTAGATTTAGTTTGATTATGCTTATTTGCATAAATATTTCTGTATTGCAACTAACTTGCTAGGAAAGGAAGAAGCCAAAGAGTGGTCAACAACATTCAAGGAGGAGCATCAAGGCCTAGCTACAATAGAGGAATCATTATGGAACTAGAAGACATGACTACTATACAAGAGGAGCCATTATTCTAGGAATCTAGGGATGGAGTGTTGCTATATTCCCTCTGCATTTACTATTGTGCTGAATTGGTCGCCCAAACTTTATTGCTTATTTTGTGGGCTATTATATTTCCTTCTTCTTCTCTAGTGGATATTCAGTCAATTTGTTTTCTTTTAAATTTTAGAATAAGTGCCAATCCTCTATTTATAGGGATTGGATTGATAGTTTAAAAAGATTGGAAAACATTTATGGAAAAATGTTGTTGTATCTTGTAGCATGTTATTTGCAATTTTATGTATTGTTCTTATGTAAGGAGTTTTTGAAATATAATGAAGTAATTCTTGGTTTACATTCTATGTTAGTAGATTAGTAGAAGCCAACAAAGGTGGCCCACTTGGGAGGTGGATTAGATTAGAGTAGTCTAGATTTACTTCCAATATTTCCAATATTTTATATAGAAGTTATAGTTTCTTCATGTAGCATCGTACTTTGTGAATGTTCCTGCAACATTTGCAAGAGCAGTTATAGTGGATGGTCTAGATTGAAATATAGGTTAGCATAGAGTTTCATTTCCAACATTCATTTCAGTAAGGAGTTAGGTGTGTTACTTTCCTACAACACTAGTGTAGGTTCTTTGTATGCATTTTACTTTCCTACAACATAGGCATAATGACTGCACATGTTGTGCCGACCATTTCAAGTATGTATCCCTAGGTTGACAAATTAAATGCACCTTATGCTGGGAGATGCAATCCTTAGATTGAATAAACTCTTCCTAAGTAAGGCTTTGGGCATGATTATCACACATCTATTGTGAGGCAGACAATTTTTGGCACCGTTGTCAGGGATGGTGTCAAGCTAGGAACATCTTTTTGAGTCATAGTTTTTTTATATAGCTAGTTTTTTTAATAGAGATTTGCAGTCCTAAAAATATCTTCAAAAGCATGAAAAATTTAGTTGCATGCATCAAGGAGGAAGATGAAAAGATGAATATGATAGATTTCTTCCATGAGGGTCTATTAATTTGAATGGTGAAGTTGAAGAGGTTGCATTTTCTTTTGAGGATGCAAGTCTTGATTTTCCTGTATCATCTTCCTCTAGAGAAGAATCATTGGATATAAGTGGTCCTCAGCCTTTTGCTACAATGTTCACCAGCTTTCTTGATAGTTTTGGGCTAAATCCACTCGTTGTTAACAATCTCGTAGCTAATGCTCCTTTTCAGCAGCAACCCCATAATCAAATACCTTTAGTAATGACACACCCTACTTTTCCATTTCCTCTCCCAAGCCTTATAAAATATGCTAATCTCAAAAATATACCTACAATTGCTCTTCCAAAGTTATATGGCCTTCTAACTAAGGATCCTAATAATTTCTTATTTGAGTTTGACATACTCTGTCATAGCTTTGACTATAACACTGATGCCTAGAAGCTCAAATTATTTCCAACAACACTAAAAGAATCAGCTTTACGATGGTTCATGGGCTTAGGAGCCAATGTAGTAGGTACTTAGGATGAGATGCAGACTCTATTTCTAGAGAAATACAAATATTACTACAACGGGAGTGATCTAAGGGGAGATGAAATTTTTAGAATGTCACAAAAGAAGTACAAAACATTGGAAGACTATGTTTCACATTTTTCGTATACATTGCAGAAGAATCCACATCATGTACTGGTAGAAGATTCATAGAAACTAGTCTTCTTGAAAGGGATAAATGATAATTGTCTGGAAGCATTTGACCTGATGGCTGGTGGTGATATATACCAATCTTCTTGGGATGACATCAAGAAAATTTGTCTTAACTACGTAAGGTCAAATATGAAGAAAAGCATAGGGTACTAGTCCATAGTCACTAAAGGGATGAATCTGGGTATTTCAAAGCTCAAGATATTTGATTTACTCTCAAATTTCAAGTAGGACATCATAAATGATGTCAACACATATCTTGACACCATGACTACAAAGAAGAAGGATGCAAAGACTAAATCATGATTGGTAAAGTACTGTCCTCACTATTGTAAACAAAAACAAGATTGCACATGAAAGATGGTAGCCAACTCAGAGAATCAACATTTTCCAACTAAATAAATGAAGATAGATGGGGACAATGATCAAGTTTTCTTCATTGCTCAACATCAACTATGGGCTCCAAGACAAGGTATACATCAAGATCCTCTATAATTTTCAAATCCTTACAATAATCAGTGACAAAAAAAAAGTTATCAAAATCCTTCTTAGTGCTCCCAATCTCCTTGGCAAAACCAACAAAACAACCAGTGGCCTAATTAGCAAAATAACCAATGGAAAAATCAATAGAATTAATGGCAACCATTGCAAGGAAATTGGCAAAAAAATAACCAATGGAGGGGGCCTCCATAGTGGCCTAATGAAAATTTTGGTAACCCACAACTACTACCTCTAGTGAAACCATCTACAATAATTCCACTTCCTACACCAAATAATGCTAATCCTAAGCCAACCCAATTTCTTGCTCAATCTTAGCCAAATCCAAACAACAAGTAACAACAACAACAAGTGTACACTATTTATACTCAACAGTGCCCTACTTATTCACTAGAGATATCTGATATCCATTTGAGATTTGGTACAACTTTGCCTACACTAGAATATCCTATTATCACAGAAGTTGCAGATACTCCTGCAACACCACTTCCAGAAGCTACACTGCCAAATACTAACTTGCCAATTGATGTACCTAGTAGGACTACCGAACACACCTCAGTGAATCCTCCCTTTCCACATAGACTAAATAAAGAGAAATCTATATCCCAAGAGGAGGAGACATTTGATATTGTTGAGCAGTTAAAAAATATACACATCCAAATCCCTCTGTTCCAAGATATCAAGGACATCCCTCTTTATGGAAAGGCTATTAAGGAAGCATGCCTTAAGAAGCTAGGGTGAAAGAAGAAAGATCCTCAAATAGTCCATGTCAGGAAATTAGTAGATATCATGTTAGGGAAGGTAGTGATACCAAAGTATTTAAATCTTGGTAGTCCAGTAGTTAACCTGATCATAAATGAATAGGCTATGAAAAATGCTTTAGTTGATTTGGGAGAAACAATAAATGTGATGAGTAAAGATACAATGCATATGCTATACATAGAAGGCTTAAGTACAACTCTCACAGTGTTATAACTTGTTGATAGCTCAACTGTCACTCTAGATGGTTTCATAGAAGCTATGATAGCAACTTTAGAATCATGAGAATACCTTGCTGATTTTCTTATCCTATCGCCTAAAGTAAAACGTGTTGGCTATCTTGTCATATTAGGGAGACCCTGGTTAGCCACCACTAATGCTAAAATTAATTGAAGATCAGGTAGTATGATAATTTTAAATGGTCAAGCCATAAGGAAGCTAGCACTATATCCACTTGCCCAACCCTAGCTAGACTTGGGAGAACCTATTTGGTTCGATTTAGGGGACAAAGAGGAAGAGATAAATTCTATAGCCCAGTTCATGATGTTGCATAGGAACTCTTTTCTAAAAATGCAAGAGGAAGATGATGTGATATAGAGCATTCTTACCAATGAATGTATAGTGGCCAGAGATATTGCCAAGAGTTCAATCTTAAAGCTATGTACCTATGAAGACTATGTCTATTGAGTAGGCCCTAAGATAATTGATCAATTAATACCAAGTGAAGTAGCTACAATTCTAGTACTAGAAGTGTCAATGGTAGAGTTAACAACTACTGTGGAACTTTCTCCTAGTCATAATCTCCATGTAAACAACAAGTTGTCTCAATCACAATTGGGATTGTTAACCAAGCTCCTCAATCAGCATGAAAAAAGCTTTTCTTGGGATTATGGGGATATGGTAGGACTGAGCCCTAAACTCTACACCTATAGGATCTACATCAATTATGGAAGCTTACCACTTTGTCAGCCTTAGAGGAGAATAAATCCAACATTGCGCGAGATAGTTAAGACTGAGTTGCAGAAGTTGTTGGATGCTAGATTCATCTATCCAATCTCTAATAGCAAATGGGTATCACCATTAGTTATTGTACCTAAGAAGGGAGGTAAGTGGAAAATATGTGTAGAGTATAGAGAGTTAAATAATGCCACAAAGAAGGATCACTTTCCTTTGCCCTTTATTGACCACGTTTTGGATACTTTGGTTGGAAAGACATACTTCTCATTTTTGGATGGGTACAGTGGTTAAAATCAGATAAGTATTGCTCAGGAAGATCAAGAAAAGACCACATTTACATGTCCTTGGGGTACCTATTCTTATTCTATATTACCATTTGGCTTATGCAATGCACCTACTACTTTTAAGAGAGCTATAATCATCATCTTTGCTAGCATATCACATGATTGCATGGAGATATACATGGATGAATTCACTACATTTGGTGTCACATTTGAGAAAGCCCTGAAGAACTTGGAGAAAGTACTAATCTGATGTAAATAACACAACCTATCTCTCAACAGTGAGAAGTGCTTTCTAATGATGCATGAAGGTGTGGTCTTGGGACATTTTATCTTTGAAGCTAGAATCTAGGTAGACCCTACAAAAATAGAGGTCATTCTCACCCTCCCTATTTCCACAAAGAAAAAAAAAGTTAGATCTTTCCTAGGACATGCTGGCTATTATATGAGGTTTATCCAAAATTTTAGTCAGATAGCTAGTCCTCTATATACTTTGCTTACCAAAGAGGCTGAATTTTCCTGGACAAAGGAATGTGACAACTCCTTTAGGCAGCTTAAGTCACTATTGACAACTACACCAATACTTAGGGGTCCTGATTGGACTTTTCCTTTTCAAATACATATAGATGCTTTTGACTATGCCATTGGTGCAGTCCTAGGACAAAAGTCTCAAAACCTTGAAAATACAATCTACTATATTAGTAAGAGCCTTCATGGACCATAGTTAAACTATATAGTGACTGAAAAAGAACTATTAGCAATAGTTTATGCTCTGAAAAAATTATAGCATTATGTAACTGGTTATCCCATATTTTTTCATACTGAACATGCAACAATTAAGTATCTCATGAACAAACCTACCATCATAGACAGGTTAGCAAGATTGGTACTTCTTTTGCAGGAATTTGATATCACAATCATTGAAAAACTTGGGAAAGTGAATGTGGTAGCTGATTATCTATCTAGAATCCACCATGATGAAGAACATACAACTTTGATAGATGATACATTTCTAGACGAGCATTTATTTCATATTTCTATCCAAACCCCATGGTATGTAGACATAACTAATTACATTACAGCTAACAAAATGCCTGCACATTTCTCTTACAAGGATAGGAGGATGCTTGTATAGAAAAGCTTCCATTTTTCTTGGCTTGATAACACCCTATTTTACACTGGACCTGATCAAGTTATATGGAGATGTGTATGAGAAGATGAGACATACAACATTCTACATGCATGTCATAATGAACCATGTGGGGTGCACTTTGCAACAAAAAGAACAATGTGGAAGATTTTAACAACTGGTTACTATTGGCTTACACTTCACAAAGATGCTACTAGTTATACACGAAAGTGTGATAAATGTCAAAGGATGGGTCGACCAACAAGATCAGATGAAATGCCTCTCAATCCATAGGTGGTGGTAATACCATTCGACAAATGGGGCATGGACTGCATCGGTCCAATAGATCCTCCATCCAATGGGAAATAATACATCCTTGTATTCATTGACTACCTGAAAAAATGGCTTGAAGTCAAAGCCATGAAGCATGCCCATGACCATAAAGTTGCCAAATTTCTATATGAAGAAATCTTTACTCGATATGGTGTACCCACGATTCATTTGCACCATAAAGATTGGAGCAGTAGACTACTAGAAGCTGTCTAGGCATATCGAACAACATGGAAGACCACCACAGGGTTCACACCATTCGAACTATTGTATGGAAAAGAAGCAATGCTACCCATTGAATTTGAACACAAAACTTTAAGAACAAAACTGGAGTTAAACATTGATCTTCCTACAACACAGAGAGAGCACTTACTGCATCTTAATTCTTTGGATGAGATGTGCAAATCTATCCTGGAATGCACATAAATCATACAAAAGAAAACAAAACAATGGCACAACTCCCACATTAAGAGTAAGCAATTTCAAGTTGGAGATTGGGCATTACTTTATGATTCTAGATTCAAAGAAATACTAGGCAAGCTACAAACATGATGGTTGGGTCCCTATGAAATAAGCCATGTATTTACAAATGGAGCAGTCTAGTTAACCACAATTTATCTGGTACATTTCAAGTTATTAGTCAATGGACATCACCTAAAGTTGTATCACTAGCCCCAAATGAAAGAAGAATTCCTGAAGCAATTTCAATAACTAGTTTCAAATGAACAACAAGTAACACTTCCTGTAGCAGAGGGTGCCAACCTTCTTCCTGCAGCTCTTTAATAACAATTCCTTTGAGCATGTCCATAATAAAAACTTTATGTTTACACAAAGTTCAATTCTCCATTCAATTTCTAAATTCTTCTTTTTCAACTCACATTTCATTTCTTTTTCTACCACCCACCCATCCACCTTCCATATCATCATTTTTCTATGCATTCAATAATATGGTGAGTCCGTTGATGTATGTTGTCACTATCGTTCTTCCACTCTCACCACCTTTATCTAGAATGTGCAATGATCAAATTGATAGGTATAAGATTTTCAAATTTTATTCATTTTTAGTGCATAGATTTAGTTGGTTATATCTACTAAAACATTAAATATATCATTGCAACATTATGCTAGTTTTGTACCTCGTGCCAAGTATGACAAGTGAGGACACTTGTACATGTTTCTTAGGGGGCAAGGAAGGTTACTATTTCCAAATGAAATTTCTATTTACTCATTAAAGATCCTCAAATTTGGACTTTCCCTTTGTTTGATTAAAATCTAGTTGCCATCATACACAAGTGTCAAGTGTCATACCTTTATTCCCAAATTATCCCTTATTAGCAGACCAAGATGTGACTTGAATTAAGCTAGATGTATCTCAAATTTAATTTTGAAGTGATTCTCACATATCTATGATTCATTCTATTAAAAACACATTATTATTGTTCATGATGGAAACACCAAAAGAATGTTAAAAAGGGTCCATAGTTTTATAAAGAAGAAGCCTAAAATTGACAGAAGGGAAGAGGGTAATGTTGAAAACAGAGCAGAGATTGAGATTAGTAAGGACAAATGGGAGGTCAGTTACAAATATGCGAACCAATAGATCATAGTGTTTTACTTTCTGATGTAGAAGTAGTAAGAAGATTCAATGCATGTGGTTGGCTTGGATATTTCTTGAAATTAATGGAGTTTGATGAAGAGGCAACTACTAAATTTATAAATACATTTGAGGAAGGTGAAGCAATAGTATGGGGATTGATAGTCATTGCCATAGAGGAACAAATAGAAAAAGTAACTGGGATGCCAGCAGAAGGGGGACACTACCCCAATGAGCACGATGCCAAATCAGGGCCCAGTTTACCCTACCAGGTGACCCTCCATTGAAGATTACTAAGTAGGGGTGCAAAAGAATGTCTATTCCTCTACCATACAATGAGTTAGAAATGCATGTTATCAAGTATTTTACCTATGAAGGAAGATTTTCTAATTTTCATGCACATCATTTTAAGTTACTTAATCATGTAAGACATAATCTTCTAGTAAATATCCCCAATTTCTTGTTCAATATGTTATTCATTCATGTTGAGAAAACCTAGAAAGGAAAGGAAAATTCTGTTGCTCACCATGACCTAATTAAATTGCTCATAGAAAGATCTCTTAGAGACATCTCTCATATGGCATGGGAAAAATTTGTCTAGCATAAAACCCTGTAGCCTCAGATTGCCCCTAATGTGCAGCTTAGCCAAGATAATGCAGTCCCCATTGACACAACTATTGAGCAAGGCACCCAAGGCACTAAAATAAAAAATGTGCCTTTACCCATTCAAATGATCAATGTACCTACTTCTACCTAAGAAAAAAAAATTTGAAAGTTACAAGAAGAAACTCCAATTTTTTCAGCAGAAAAATTAAACCCTACAGTCTTAAAATGGAAGAAAACAAAGTTTGTTCCTACAATAACTACTCCTGCAACAAAGACACAAAAGAGGGTTAGCAAGAAAAGGTTGTGGTGCTCGAAGAAGCCCTAGAATGAGAGGAAAAATTCCTAAAGTGCCCTTAGGAACCCATTCCACTTTATCTAAACAATCTAATGAAGAATCTCTAGTACAAGTTATCCCAATGATTTCCCCAGTCAACTTGAAATTCCATACATTTCTCAGAATCTTGATGAGAAATGTAAAGTTGAGATGAATGAATGCAAAAATAATTCCCAAGTAATCCAATAGGATACCCCAAGCTGTGAAGCAGAAGAAGACCCAATATCGAACTAGCTAGGTTGTTCAAAAATTGCCCTAGTTTCCTATAAGCAAACATGATTTACAAGCTTCTTAGAATGATCATGGGGGAAATAGAGGAATAAAAATAATTGGGATGAAGAAAGTGGCCTAATTACCTTACAAATGCTTCTTTTTCAGTTATATAATACACATGTGTTAACAACAACCCTATGGGAAGAAGAGAAAAATAAAATGAAGAAGGTAATAACATACCAAGGTGAAGAAATTGTAGAATTAAAAGAACAATTGACATGATAGAAGAAAAAGATGGATCATGCCCTTAAGTTGGCTGACCAAATAATTACTTGTAGGCCACCACCTAGGATCTATGCCATCCGTTTAAAAGAGTAATTCCTCTTATTCTAGTTGATGATGACCCTCAAAGATATAGATACAAAATTTAGGCCAGTTCAGGAATTTTATGTTTTGTGCTAGGCTCTTCCATCATGATAGAAAAATTTACTCTATGAATTGTACATACATAATTTCATTATCCCTACAGAAACTCAATGAAACCCTCTACTTTATATAGGGGATATACACCTTAGGGCCCTAATGTCTTGATGCATAATGAGGCCAACTATGATAGAGAACTGAACAATTATAGAGAACATGAGAGAAAATAACCCCTACCATTAAGAGCAGAAAGAAATACACTAGAATAAATAATTAGGGATTGGTTTAGGCTAACCTACGAAAAAGTTCACAAGGAAATAAGAAAACAAATCTTCGAGGCTAGAACAAAAGTGTATGCAAAGTATGACAACATGCCTTACTTTTCTTTCAAAGAGTCATGGCTGATGCCAGAAGTAGATGGAGTAGACTACCTGAGGGATTCAGAAGGTTAGAACCACACAACCCTATCAACATTGAGGTAACCCTTCACCATGCACCAAAATACATGTAGCTAGGAAGGCAAATTAGACAAGAACTTTGGTGTCCATTAATAATGTAGCCACCCATGCTCCTTTGGCCCCTATATGACATCAACTCTAAATGACTTGATAGGTTGCAAGAGGATCACAAGAGGGAAGTCTGGGAAAGAACAAGAGGTTTCTACTACACTTTCAAGAGTAACAAGCAAGGGAGGATTGAGGTTGGAGACTTTTGATCAATTTCTAGAAGATGCAATGCTTGAGGACAAGCATTAAACTTAGCAAGGGGTAGATGATAAGGCCAATTATTGCCTCTATTTTATATTAATTTTAATACTCTATTTTTAATATTTCCAAGAAATTTGTGAACTCATAACCAGTTGAACTTATGATAAAGTCCAGATAGAACTATTAAACCATGGGTAGATAGTTATGTCATATTTTTCCAATATTATACATATAATTCAGTATTTCATATAACCATTAGACAATGTGTTCTAATATCTAGATTTAGTTTTATTATGCTTATTTGCATAAGTATTTTTGTATCACAACTAACTTGCTAGGAAAGGAAGAAGTTGAAGAGTGGTCAAAAACATTCAAGAAGGAGCGTCAAGGGCCAGCTATGAAAAAGGAATTCTTATGGTACTAGAAGACACAACTACTACAAAGGAGGAACCATTATTCTAGGAATGTAGGGATGAAGTGTTTCTATATTCCCTCTGTGTTTACTATTGTGATGAATTGGTCACCCAAACTTTATTACTTATTCTACAGGCTGTTATATTTCCTTCTTCTTCTCTAGTAGATCTTTAGTCAGTTTTTTTTCTTTTCTATTTTAGAATAAGTGTTAATCATCTATTTATAGGGATTGGATCGATAGTTTAAAAAGGTTGGAAAAAGTTTATGGAAAAATATTGTTGTATCTTGTAGCAAGTTATCTATAGTTTTATGTATTGTTCTTATATAAGGATTTTTTCAAATATAATGAAGTAATTCTTGGTTTACATTCTGTGTTAATAAATTAGCAGAAGCCAACCAAGGGGGCCCACTTGGGAGGTGGATTAGATTAGAGTAATGTATATTTACTTCCAACATTTCCAGTATTTCAAATAGAAGTTATAGTTTCTTCCTACAACATCTGCAAGAGCAATTATAGTGGATGGTCTGGGTTGAAATATCGGTTAGCATAGAGTTGTATTTCTAGTATTCATTTCAATAAGGAGTTAAGTGTGTTACTTTCCTACAACACTAGTGTAGGTTCTTTGTATGCATTTTACTTTCCTACAACATAAGCATAATGACTCTTCAAGGAACCTAGTGCACATACCATACTGACCATTTCAAGTATACGTCCCTAGTTTGACAAATTAGATGAACCTCATGGTGGGAGAAGTAATCCTTAGTTTGAATAAACTATTCCTAAGTAAGGCTTTGGGCATGATTATCACACACCTATTATGAGGTAGACCAATGACTACACACTTACTCAACTCCTATAGAGCTTAGTACATACATAGTTATGTACATGACTCGACCTATATAGAAGAGCTTGGTCATAGTGATAACCATCTAACTCTTCCTTGTAAATGACTAAGTGTTGAACACTAATAGAAAACAATAGTTAGAGATACCAACAATGCAGATTTCTTATTTCTTTTGATTTCCTCAATCATAATTAAATATTTAACAATAAATCCTTTCCCCAACGACTGTAGGTTTCCTATTACCACCCCATCAAAATTTTCTTTAATCCAAACTTCTTTTGGTACTTTCCATTGAGTCCTTTTTCTTGCCAATACTTTTGATATATCTATATTCCTACTAACTAGCATCATGACTTTAATCTATGGCCACTTTTTCTGAATTACTTCATTTTCTTTCAAAAATCCACAATTCATCAAATCTCTTCTAAAAACCACAACACTTAGAACCTCTTCTATGGCATGATAAATTTGCTAAAATAACCTCTCCAAAACCTCAAACTTATCATGAAAGACATGCCTATTATATTCCTTCCAAATATCCCAAGCCATAATTGAGTGGAAAACCATCCACGCACTCCCTAACATATCACCCTATCTAACTCGAGGCCAAGAGATGCAGAAATCATGTAAGATAGCCATCCACAGACCCTGTCATCCAAGCTTACTCTACACATAACTCTAACAAGCTAATGCCACCTCACAATTTAGTAACAAATGATCAACAAATTCTTCTCCATTGTTACACATTAAACATGTTGGTGGACCATGAAAGCCTAACTTTTTCCTTCTTTCTCCTATTAAAATCCTACCTTGAACAACAAACCATGCAAAGGAACCTAATTTTTGAAGAAAATATTTATGTCAACACAAATCCCCTACATCAAAGGATAACAACCTTATTTATGACAATAAATCATAACCAAGTTTTACTGAATACTCACCTAAAGAAGAAGCACAACATCTCACTTTGTGCTCCTGATCAATTACACAAACTTTCCTTGTTAAGAAAAAGGCCTTCAAAGAGGCTTTCTATTGAACATACAACCCTTCTACTCTCCAATCTCTCTACTTCCATTCCATTCACACATGTAGTCTCACTCCTTACCTTCACATAAAATCTTATTCACACATGTAGTCTCACTCCTTACCTTCACATAAAATCTTGTTCATATATTCATCCTAACACTCCTCTAAACACCAAATAACCATTCCAAGAATCATCCCAAAAGTTTCCTTTCCTTCCATCATCAATCCTCCATGAAAAATCAATGAAGATCACATGCCTACATGAGACAATAAAATTCTAAATAGAAGCACTCTTAATTGCATTACAAATTTTAAGAATTCTTTCCCCTTTGCTAGAATCCAAATATTTAGCTCTAAAAATTTTGATCCACAATTGTTCTAGGTTCCTATAGACCTACCATACTAACTTTGTACCTAAAGCTAAATTCATCAAATTCCAATATCGTAACCCAACACCACCACACTTCTTTGATTGACATATTTTCTCCCAACTAAGCAAAGGAATCTTGTCACTATCCCCTACACCATTCCAAAAGAATTTCCTCACTTTTTCTTAACTATGTTTATAACTTTTTTTGGGATATTTAAACACATGATTGAAAAAATGTAAATTATAGACATAGTAGATTCTAACATCAAAAGATGCCCTACTGAGGTTAATAATCTCCCCCTCCACCCTTCCATCATTTTCACACATTTCTTTTGTAGTTGATAATTCCAAAGGTTGTTTCCCCTTATCCAAATCTAAGTTAATCATAGGTTGTATGTTTTGAAATGTAGGGTTGTCTTGATTTTTAGAATTAGGTCCTTCTAAGTTGGAGTTAAACTTGACTATTTCATGGGGCATAAATATTTTTAAGTTCTTTCAAAAGGCGTTTCCTTGAAATGCTCTAGTCATTTCTTCATTAGGGATACCATAGTCTATGTCTGAATCATCACTTAAGTGCAAGGTAACTTGTGTGTTTGAAGGATTATGGGTACTTGTGTTTGGTTTGCTAAATTTAGATGAATGGGTATGTTCATCTTTAGGTGTCATAGGCACACTTTCACATCCAGGTGGTATAGGTACAAATATAGGTTTGAAATTGGGACTCCATTGAAACATTCCATGTGTAGGGGAAATGTTAAGAGGAAATTTCATGGTGGACATGTTTTTGATGTTTTTTTGTCTTGTGTCTTGAGGGTCACTATTTGGAGGATACATGTGATGCAGGAGCCGCCTGGGTTTCCTTGTAATCTTGCAATTTTGTTCTCTCTGCTAGTTGTTGCTGAGTTCCAATTACTGCTAAGCGTTTATTTGATGCCGAGTGATTCCTTTGGTTGTCAACTGATTATTTGATTATTGAGTGATTCCTTTGGTTTCCAAGTGATCCTTTGGTTTTCAAGTCCTCTATGGTTGTCAAGCATTGGAGGATGTCAAGTTTGTAATTGCTGCCAAGTGACTCTTCTGATACTGAGCTTGTTTGGATGCCAAGTGCTAGTAATTTGTAGAGCCTTCATTTGCTGAGTTATCTGTGTCTGGTTCTAGTTTGGGCTGACCTTGCTCATATTTAATTTTGTTATAGGTAGTTAATATTTGATATGAGCCAACTTGTGGTTGCGCATGAATTTAATGCAAGATTTAATTTTGTGATAGGATGACCTATGGCCACACTAGTATTTAAAGAGGTCTAGGATTGAGATGAGTAGGTAGTTATAGGAGGGAATAAAGGATATATGTCTGGAAGTGTGATCTGAAGCTTATGTTTCATAATTGGCCATAACCTAGAAGGCCTTATAGCTGGGTATGTATGCTAATTTTTTGATGAATCAATAAGATATATTTTATTCTCTCCCTCTTTGGTGCTATTCTTGTGTTATATTTTCTGCTATGTTAACTCTTGTAGGGTTGTTTGGATAGCTGGGTGTGCCTTTGGCCCTAGTTGTTCATTTTGCTTGCGTCAACATGCTTAGTGGGTCCACAAGTAATGGTTGTAAAACATTAGTTTGCTCCATGTCAAAAGTTTTTTGACTTTATTCGGTCTTATTTTGTCTTGGATAAGGTTTTGGTTGTGTTTGTACTTGAGAAAACAAGGGTTGATATAAGTCTTCTAGTCTTTAAGTTGATTGTGTCCTTGTGAGAGCTGGCATGATACTTAAGTATGCAGATGCAATGGGAAATTTTGAAATGGATTTTATGTCTCCCAAGTGCATGCCTAAACTGTCAAATATGCCCAAATAGTACCAAGTGCACCCCTAAGGTGTGCACTTGGAACCTAGAAGGGTATAGTTGGTAAATGAGGTGTTTGGGTGGAAAAAATGTAGAGTATATATGTCCTATGTATTGTAAAAGGTTTTTTAGGGTTTAGGCTTGTTATGCAAGTTGTTAAAATCTAGTTTTGGACTCTAGAACCTAAAATAGACTCCCTAGTTACCAAGTGTGCCCTGAAACTACCTGGTGTACCTTGAAACTACCAAGTGCACCCTTGAGGTTTGCACTTGGTAAAAACAAGGGCGCAGTTGGTAAAATACATTGAAACCATATAATTTGAAAGGGAGTTATCCAAGATATATATATTGGAATTTTAGGGGTTTAGGTGTGTTATGCAAGCTATGGAAGGACAAAATGACCTAAGGGGATGATGCACAAGTGTAAATGCAAGTGATGTTTTTGACTTTGACTAAGGGATATGAAGATGATTCTAAGGTATGCAAAGTGTAGATTGTATTGGACCTTAGACTTGGAAATGATGTTGAAGGTTGATGTATTCAACTTAAGATTGAATTATGCAAGGGGGTGTGTGCTAAGGTTTATAATGACATTTAGGACATGAAAGATAGGGATGTGGGATTACGTAAAGAATTAGGTTTTCCAAATAATTTGGATGAGTTTAGTGTTGGAGATATTTGTGGGATTTTCATACCTAGAGGAAATGCTAGGGTTTTAGACTATGCAAGGTGAAGTGATTATGCAACTAGGGTTAAGAAAAATGATGTTTAGGGAGACTAAAGATGTGCTAATGGTTATGACAATTGTATGCAAGGTTTGAACTCAGGAGAAAATATTTGGAAAGTATCAATCTAAGAAGCTAACCTTATGAAGATGGATTTTGGATCTTGACCAAAAGAGATAACAATAGAAAATATGAATTTGATAAAATGGAAAAGGTCAACTCCATCAAGACATAGAAAAATCTTGACCCAAGAAAAATGACAAAAAAGATGACAAAAAGACTAAGGTCAAGATCCTTAATCCATCAACATAAGGAGATACTCTAAGAATCATACTTTGTTTGAATTTTTGACTAAGTTCAAAGGGGTCTTATGTTCAAAATGAGGGCTATGTGAATTGGGTATGCAAGATAAAATAATCCTAGAGTGCAAAATGATGTTTAGGACATGATCAAAATGAGGTCATATGTAGGAATCTAGCGGCAATTCTAGGGCCTCAAAATGAAATCTAAAGGTAAAAATTGACTACTTTGGCAACCAAGTGTGCCTCAAAAACACTTAGTGTACTTTGAAAAAGCTAAATATGCCTACAGTGTAGTTGGGGCCCAAAAGGGTGCAATTGGTAAAGGGGAATTGAAACTTGGTGATCTTGGACTTGAAAACTTTCAGGTTGTTATGCCAAAGAGTTGGTTGATTGGGGATGATGTTATGATCAGAATGGGGATGAAAAATAAGGGTTAGAACATGAAAAATGAGGACTAGAGTGTGCTAAATGAGGGTTAAGATATGCAAGAATACAAATTGGGGGATGCAAGATGTAGACTAAGGGCTGAAAGGTGAAGATTGGGATATGCAAAATGAAGACTAAGGAACACAATATGGAGGCTAAGGGATGTTCCATGAGGACTAAAATATGAAAAATGAGGGCTAAAAGATGCAAGTGTGAGGGTCAAAAGATAGAAGATGCAAGTGTATGCTATCCAAAGATGAAGTCTAAATCATGTCAGGGACTCCTAAGCCTACAAGTCTTCATGTTTACAAAGTTCTCAAGGGTTTAACAAAAGGTTTGCAATCATTTTGACAAGAGGGTTGTAATGTTTTGGCAATGTAATTGTTTGGAAGTGTCAAAGGTTCAAAATGTGTTTGATGCAAGTTTATAAATTGTCAATTATCTTGATTAATGTTATGCACATAGACGAGACATAATAGACATGGATAGTTGTTGTTTAACTTAAATGACACATTACAACCTAGGATTTAAGAGTGTATCCACTAAATTCCCACTTGAACTAAAGTTAAACTATGCTTATGTAGAGAAGAAAACCTAAGATCTTGGCACCACATGCTCCCCCTTATAGTGCACTTACTTCTCGGGGCTACTAAGATACACTTCTCAAGGGTCATCACTTCTAGAGGGACTACTATGTCTACTAAGGATCATGAGATTATGTGATGTCTTCACAAGCATGGGTGACCCCTGAGCTAGTGGATAGAAAGGATTTTGGCCACTAAGACATGGTGTTTAGTTCAAGCACTCCATTCAACAAATGAATGATAAACTTCCTCAAAAGGTCTCTCAACCCTGAGAACTGAGGTTTGATGCTCCATAAGGGTACTGTAGGAGAGCTATCACTCTATAATATCACTGATGGGGCATTAACCATATTGAGTCTATTATAGTGGCTAGAGTGTAGACCTGGAATTGACCTATTACCACTTTGAGCTTGACCCCTAGGACTACCCAAGTGGTGAGTCCTTGTTCCAAGATAGACCTCTCTAAAAGAAATCACATGAATTTCTCTTACACCTAAGATCAATGAATGGAAAAAGGAGAGGATAAACCCATGCAGCTCTTTGGGTTATAAAAAATGTAGAGACACCAATCAAAAAAGAAATTTAATTTTAAAGAACCAAACTAAGTGTCAAATAATCTAAAGAAAACCAACCACACAGTTTGGACAAACACACAAGTCTTCATCAATGTCTTGCACCAAACACATTAATAGTTTTCAAGTAATTGGTCTTCTCCCAACGAGTGTCACATACTATAAATAGATCATCAATAACACAAAAAATGTATACTCTAGGTTCTAGAATCAAAATGAAACCCTAGATGCAGATTATGACTAAAACTTGACCTTTCTATGAACCAACTGCACAGTCACAATATCAATTGTGCTAGAGAGGGCCATAAACACTTAGCAAGCTCCCAAGTGCACTTAGATAGTGCCAACTATGCTTATGGTGTAGTTGGGGATCAGAAGGGTGTAGTTGGTAGTTTAGGGGTGTAGTTTGGAAGCTAGGAACCAAATAGGGTGGTATAGGATCAAAATAACACCTATAACATGCAGAACTCAAAGTAGGGCTACCAAGTGTACTTTGATAGTGCCAAGTGCACCCTAGTGCACTTTGAGCCTCAAAGGGAATTGTTTCTAGTTTAGGGGTGCATTTGGTTAGAGTCAAACAACATAAAAAGATGTTATTAGGTCCTCAGAACCTAAAATAGCTTCCTAAGGCACCCAAGTGTGCTCTGACAGTACCAAGTGCACACTTGGGATAGAGAGCTACAAAAATGAATTAACAAAGTATAAAATATTTTTACTAGACCTCCTAATTGGACTAGGTGTGATCAAAATAAACAAAAAAATATTAGACTTCCTCAAATGAGCTCTCTCCTTGCACCTACAAGCATAAACAAAGAAAACCCCCAAGTTAGTAAGCATGTTTCAAGTCAAGTTCACCAATTATAGGACTAAAAAATACGTTAAAACCTAGCATAATATGAGCAACCACAAACTAAATCAACATATGATAAAAAATAAAAATCTAATCTACCATGAAAAATAATAGAAATAAAGGAATTAAGACAAGAAAAACCCCCTTTTCAATTGTAGTTCCCATGTCCTTCTTTCTTCTCCATTGTTGATGTAGCTCCAATTGCCTATAGTGCAGACACAATTGAAAAAAAATGGCAAATTGATGTGATGATGGGAATAATGCTAATGAGATTACTAGAAGCATGGTTTGGATGTAATTCAAGAGAATATGGATGTTAAGGATAATGGGTTGAAGACCAAAAATGAGTGCAAGATGGCTCAATTCATAGCCAAAATGTAAGAGGCCAGACATGAATGAGGAGATGGATATTTGTCAATTTGAATGTGCAACTTGGCACAATGTTCCTTAGAATATCTATGAAAAATATGATGCAATATGCCACATATAGGATTCTATGATACATACTAGTCAATATAGATCAAAGTTGAAGATAATCTATGACATGCATATCACACATCAAAGCCACTTGTAGACAAGAATCTATGATGAATATGGCTTGTTATAGTCATGCGTAAGGAATAATATATGTCAAATATGACACATATTAACCAAGTGTAGAGAGAGGATTTTTGATACATTATTTCCATGTGTCAAGATTAGGTGGAATATTTGAATTAAAATTTCATAATTCCTCACAAATAGAAATTAGTAAATTAGAAATTAGAAATAGGAAAATAGGACATAGGAAATTAAGAATTCTCATAGTTCCCAAAGATGAACCAATTAATTAATAAATATTAATTAATTGAGAATGTTGGTTACTAGGAATAATTAGTAAAGCGGGATGAAAATGATTTGAACTGACATAGGAATAGATTATGGGTTAACTAATCCTCTAGGAAAAATTAGTAAATGATTGGCCAATTTGATGAAATGCAATAATTATGTAGATTGAATGGGATGATGGTGGGTAGATCAAAGCCATGATCAAATTTATCAATTGATTAGGATTGATAATATGCCAAGGACATATGACATGGATTACGAACATGTGACATTTAACAGACATTATGGATGCCATAGGATTGAAGTCAATTGATAAGATTGATCATAATAACATCAACGAATATCATCAATGTTATTAAATTGATTGGATAACACCATGATCCAACACTAATGGACTCAATAATGTCGATGATTGAATGATGAAAATGGTATTTTGACCTAGCATTGAAGGACATGGTAGTGCTAAGGTTAGATTTGATAGGTTTGATAGATTATCAAGGCACTGAGGGAAATGACAATACTTGGGGTTGGATAAGTGATGATTGATTTGAGATATTTGATAGGTCTTAGATTGATTAGGGTTCATTTGATATAGTTTTGGGCTAATTAGGGATTATTTTGGGTTGATTAGAAAGAATTGTGATGATTTTGAAATGGTTTAGGGTTGATTGGATGAGATTCTAATGATGTTGAAATGATTTAGAGCCGACTCTGAAAAGTTTAGATAAAATAAGAATTGATTCTGAAATGATTTGCAGTTGATTTAAAAGGGGGTGTGAGTGATGAACAATATTGTCACAATATGCTCGAATGAAAATCAAATTGGCCAAAAAATTAGAATTATTAAAATGAGAAATTGGGACTTGTTAGTATGAAAATGTTATAAATAGTAGATGCAAACCATTTTTGAGCATCTACAAGTATAAATATGTGTATTAATGATTATAAAAGTATTCGTTATAGTTATATTTACATACTAAATAGTTGTACTTTTATAATTATATTGAGTTATTTAATTATTTCCTTGAGTGTCATATCCTCATTTTAAGATAGAATTTGAATAATAATTAGATAATACAATGTTATTAAATAAATAATAAAGTTATATTAAAACTAATACTAAAATATAAAACAAGGAAATAATAATAATTTAATCTATATTATTAATAAAATATTTTTTTTTAGATCAGTATTAATAAAATAATATTTAGCGTGATATTTTAAATAATTAAAAAATAATAAAATTTCAATGAGTAAAGAAAGAAAGAAAATTAAATACAAGAGACAATATTGTAGAAAGTATGTTAACTTTATAAATAGAACTTAATAATAAATAAAATAAACACAAATAAGTAAATAAATAATATAACATAGAATAATATAAATAAACTAAATCTAACGAAAAGATAAGAGATGTTTAACAAATAGACATGACTTCTTAAAATTAAGATATAAAATGGAGGAGAGTTTATTTTAGAGAGTAGAAAAAATGAAGAGAAGAGGGGAGGAGTTCAAAAAGAGAAAATGGAAGAGGAAAGTAACATGAAGAAAATGAGGAAGTGACTTTTTGAAAAGGTATCAATGATATTGAAAGGATGTGAACCTTTGAAAGGGTCATAATTATGAACAGTTGTGACTCTCCAAAAAATATTTTGATTATAAAGTATTGGTAATTTTTCAAAGGATTTTAGTTATGAAGTGTTGTGACTTTTCAAAAGGTTTATAACTATGGAGTGTTGTGACTTTTCAAAGGATTTGTATTATGAAAGGTTGTGACTCTTGGAAAAGAAGAAATGAAAAAGTATATTTTTTCCTTTCCTTATAATTAGAAAATGAAGAATTTTGGAAAGTAAATATAGAGTTGAGATAATCTAGAAGGAATAATTCATTGAAGGGCCGACTAAGGATAGAGTCACATGGATCAAGAAAAGAAGAAGGTAAGAAAGGTATGTTTATGGATTATATTTATTTAAATATGTTTATGACTTTATTTATATTAATGAATCTATTGAAGAGAATTATAGTACATGTGTTAAGATAGTCTTGTAGGTATTTTAAGGATAATGACTAACTAATCAAGGATTGTTCAGAGGAATCTAGAGGGTCTTCCCAGAGGATTATGAAGCTCGACTTGAAAAATAGTTTTAGGAAAGAAGGCCAAATAATTGAAGGTCATTCCTCATGAACACAAGGGATCCTCTGAGAGGGTTAGGAAGCCAAATTAAGGGATCCTCAAAGATTTGTAGAAATGGTAACATTCCTAGATATCAATCATTAGAATTGAAATTAATAGATTATGTTGCTAATAATTTCTATAGGTAAACATGTCCTAAGGAGTGGGGACATTAAACTGAGCTATGAGTTAGTTGGAGGTTGGTTACCTTCTGAAAATCTATTTATATGGGGAAATTGTCCTTTTGGGGGGATGGGGTTGAAACCTTTAGGAGAGCTTGGTTTACTTTCCATTGAGATTTTTGAAAGAGAAAAGGGCTTGAATAATGCATCTCAAGTTGGATTTGTCTTTCTCTCTTTATCTCCTTCCTCATTTGGTTAAATCTTAGTAAGACATGAGGTATGTATGAAATTTAGTGATTGAATTATTTATCTAATAAAAATAGATCTATTTATATGTTATTATGGTCCATAATATTTCTACTTTCCATTCCTATAGTTATTTAAAGTTTTGAGTTATATTTAATGAAAATTGACATGTGTTTTCCAAGGGTCTTTAGCAACCTATTTTTGGAGATCATATTTGAACAATCTAAATTGAGTCTAGGGTTCTTCTTGATTTTCTTTATAGAGGGTAAATTTATAGATACCAAATGGGTATCTCTTAGAGTTTTCTTTTAGGGACAAATTCATGTCCTATTGTGTATATTTTGTAAAACTAGATCTATCCATTTTGGCTTTTGATTTCTAGTCAAGTTTATCTGAATGGTATAGATTTTAAATATATTTCACAGACCTAAATTTGATAGCATAGATGGTCCTCTATATTATTTTTTATTCAACACTATTTTTTCATATTTTTTTTTTACGTTTTGTGAAAGTTACAACCACTTTAGTTAAGGTGGGTCTAAACCATAACTAGAGTTTTTTGTTTTACAATAGAAGCCATAAGTTTATTTCCCACCATTGGTTCTTCATATAAATTTCAAGAATCATACATACATTTTTTTCCCTTCATTATCTCTATATTTATTGTATTAATTATGTGATTTATGAAAAATATGAGGTTTTGTTCATTTATAGGCTTTCCCAGAAATTACTCATTATTTGAATTTTTTTTTTGAAAGTTGTTGAGTGCTAGAGGGTTTTAGATTACCACAAGATTTTAGGATCATTTGGTGATTCATTTAAAAGTTAAATATACTAAATATTATTTTCATAGAGTGTATGAAATATTTTGATTCATTTCTATGAGTGTTGAAGGCTGGATTAGGGTTTAGGGTTGTCTAGTGAAATAGGGACAACTAGAGGTTTTCTAAACCCAATCAAGTAGTGTTATGATATTAATATGGATTGTGTATTCAATTTCATGTGTTTTGATATGCTTACTATTTTTCCTTTAAGGGTAGGGTAAACTAGGTAACCTAGGTGAGTGGCTCACTATAGTTGTTGGGGCCTAGAAGTGGCTACCAGAGGATGTTATGCATTAGAGACTAGAGTCTTGCACAAGATAGATCTATATGTGAGTTGGTTAATATGTGATAAAGTTAATTAAGCTCATGTGTTTTGGGGTTTTGTGATTTTAAATCCATAAATAAGATAGCAGGGTTGTAATGTTGGAGTACTCGGGGAAAGGACACTTGTGCAGTTAATGGTCCTTAGCCCAAGGGGTTGATCCTAACATTACATGACTATACATATCCTATAAGAGTACTTAGGGAAAATACATCATATGTAGTAGGATGGTATTTATCCCAGGGGTTGGATCAAAAAACCTAGGAATGTATGATGACACTCACCTTGTCAATACCCTAGAATCCCTCACTCTTGATGTTGTTGCCTCTGGTACTCCTTTTTTATAAATTTTTTTAATACACTTTTGTGCCTTATTTTGGGAAGGGATCTACCACCTTAGAAATATCCTAGTTTTCATCTCTTGTGTGGACCTTGGTTTCTATCTCCTATCTTGGGGAAGAGTGCTTTTTTGATTGGACATGGTTGGGTGGTTAAAATTTATCAAGATACTATTTTTGGTCTCATGGATGATCCTTGTTCATGCTTCCTTCCAGATTGGTCATTTAAGACTTTATATTCAAGTATGTCATTTTAAGTTGAGATGTTATCATGTATATGTATTCATGTCAAAGTATTTTACATAATGATGTATATTAATATGATTTCAATTTCAAAGCAATGTAAAAGGGAAAGGGTATTTCTAAGATAAAGGAAAGGGGAAAAGTGAACATATTGTAGTAGAATATTTAAAAGTTGTCATTTCAATAATAGTATTTGTCTAAGTATCTCTATAAGCTAATGGATAATAGGTAAACAAAACTAGATATATCTATGTTTGTATGTATCTAATTGAATGATAGAAAGGATAGAAAATATTACCTTTTAATCTAATATTTAAATGATGTATTAATAATAATAATGTATGGTAAGAATACTACTAAGTAATGGGCAATTATGCTACATTAACTTGATTTTATTGACCAGTAAATTTTTATGTTTATTTAATTAATCTAAAATAAATATAAATTAATAAGAAAATAAATATCTTAATGAACATTTATCTTCACCTTAGTGTCTAAATTGAATTAATTTAAAGCTTAGAATAGTAGAGGTTATGAATTCATTGATTTATTTTGAAGTATTAATCTTAATTGATTAACATAAATTTAACTAGGATATGGACATTAAAATGATCGTAGACTAATAAATATCATAATTATAGGTATATCTTACATATTTAATTATGTTGGATGATGTTTCTTTAGCAACAACATTAGGGAACTTGAGAGGACTTAGGCTAGCTAGTAACCTCACATTTGATTTTTGTATATAAGAATTTGTTTATTTATAGAAACAGTGCATATCTCATCAAGAAAAAAAATACTTGCACTTTTAGTAGCTAGATTGCTTTTTCCTTTGGGTTCCCTAATAGGGGTGTTACATCTGGTATTATAGCCCTAGTTTTCCACACTAGGAACTCTAAGGACTCATAGATGACCCATGAATAACCCTCAATATTTTTGTAGATATTTTAAAATGTTTTTTGGAGTGTGTAAAAATATGAAACCTAGAAAATAAAACTACATTGTCCTATATTATTTTTGTCTTGGAACAGACTTATCTTTCATCAAAAACTTATGTTTTAAAGTGGCATTTATTATGCATCATAGTGTTTACACTCTTAATCTTTGGAAAAACTCTAGGATTGTTATATGTTTCCTTATATCTAGAACTAGTAACCTTTATCCTACATGTTCTTATTTTACCAAAACTAACTTAACTTCGGAAGATTATGAAGTATATCTCCATGTTTAGTTTAGACTAATAGTGTATTTATTTATTTTAATTTGATTATGCTTACATTGAAAGATTAGCAATAATAACAATACTATTTGGTAATAAATGTGTTGGGATGGGTGTGTTTCATCCTTTGTATTTTAATAGCGAATTTATGGAAAATATATTTTTATAAGGTAATATCTTAACTTGTTTTTATCTTGGAAAAGGATTTTGTAAAAATTGTATCCTAATTTTCTTTAGAATATGTAATTGATAAATGAATTACTATTGATTAGATCAATTAAAGACATTATTTCTCTCTTCTCTCTTGAAAATCTAGAAAAGACAAAATTATTTTATTAAGTCAGGGTAATCTCATCTTGCATTATGTTTGAATATGAGTAGATTATAAGGAAGTGTGTATAAGATTATATGAATTAGAATTAGGCTATACATATTCATAAATTTATTCAAAAAATTCCCTTTACTTTGAAGTAAATTGAAGGCAATTTATTGTTGTCTTGTAGATGGGTAGCTATAATAGTTATAAGAAAATAAAGCACTATCAATGAAAAGGAAAATATGCAATTCATTAAACCGTATTAGGAACATGTGAGTCCTAATTTTCTAGTGTGCTACAAAATTTGTATAGTAAGTTAAGTGTTTCAGTTGGATTAATTTGAGACAACTAGAATAAATTAGTAAGTTCAAGATTTTCATATGAAACTAGGTGAAGTAAGACATTCTTTTCTTAACAAGTTTATAGTCATATTGTTAATTTGCAAGTTCGAGTGAATTTTGAAAAAATGCATAAAGTAAACGTATGATGAATAGAATCTTGGGAGTGGTGTCTTGATATTAGATGTGGTAACTATAATTATTTTTCCTAGGTAGGAATATAGTACAAACAAATCTTACAAAATATGTCTTCTTATTATAAAGTATAAATAATAATTGACCTTGAAAGTAGAAAATAAATCTTCTTTTGTATTTTCCCAAAATATAATTGTACATCTTTGTTATGTTTTAGTGCAAATGGTATACTAATTATTTACAAGACTTTGATTTAGCCTCTAAGAACTAAGAAATAGTGTCCATAAGTATTATACCTTTTATCTTCATTAGAATAAAGTTAGAAGTTAGTAATAATAACAATAATATTAGCTTAGCTCAAGGATTTATAATCTCATATGTAATTTAGGGTTATCAACTTAAAAAAATTAAAATTATTTAATTGTGACATGAATGTTAATAGAAATGAAGGCATTTTATACCTAGATTCAAATATTATAGAAATGAATATGAAGTGTTAACAATAGTGTTTGACTATAAATATCTTGATGATTAACACAATGTATCATGAGAGATTTTCCATATATTAGATAACCTCTTTTAAAGTTACCATTTTTAACCCATAAGAGAAATTTATGACATATTGTGATAGGGATTTTCTTGTGTTAGTAATAAATAAGTAAAGGTGATTATAGAAAATGTTGAAATATGATTGAAAAGATCATTATTGAGAATGGATTATTCAAAGAAGGAGATTGTTGAAAAAGACTATGTGTTTCAATCATTGTTTTGTCATTGATGTCAAACTTGCTTATTGCTGGTAAGACTACTACTTACATGATTTAAGTACTATCACTTATTTGATTGATGAAGAGGATTTGATCAATGCGAGGTAACAATAGCACCTAGAGGAAATATTAAGTTATGATTATGTAATGAAGTACAAGGATCAGTTAAGATAGTGATGACATGATGTATTGATAATCTACTTAAGGTTACAAAAGTTGGCTACACTAAGAAAGTTTAGAAGAACAAGTTACACAAGGTCTGTCTACCAAGCTTGACCGAGCGAAGTCAGTGCAAGCCGAGTAGAAAATTAGTTGGAGCCGAGTAAAAGAAAAATCTAGTGGATGCCAAGCAAGAAAGTTGATTTTGAGTAAAGTTTAGTTGATGTCGAGCACTAGTAAACTTTAGCTAATGCTGAGTGATTTCATAGAGGATGTCGAGTAACACAGTATGTGTCAAGCATTAGAAACAAGATAGTGCCAAGCTATTGCATTATTTTAAAGATTGTAGATTCGATGAATTTGTGCCGACAAGTTTTTTTTCTTGGATTGTGTGAACCAGGTGGAAGATAAGAATGATGAGCTGGTGGCACAAAATTCAAGGTAAACCATTTTTAGGAAAATCTAAAGAGGATCAAAAGAGAAGTTTCTAGAAGAGATATGGAATATAGAGTAGATACATTGTATCCTACCTAATACTAAAATGGATGATGGAGAATGAGTGACAAAGATATTAATTTGCTATTTATAGGGATGGTTGGTCATGAAGCAAAGGTTGTCATATGCAAGAACCTAAGGAAGAGAAGGAGTTAAAGGTTTTGCTTCATCAAGTGACCTAGAGAAGAGTCTGCATTGGCATGTTAAGCAAGAAGGCTTAAAAGTATGGATGTTTGAAGGGTGAACAAGCTAACAGAGCTACAATGAGTAAAGGCCAAGAAGAATGGAGGACTAAAATAGTGAAGGTCAAGAAGAATGAAGAATGAAGGTCACATTTAATAGTGTGCATTGTAACCTTTAATAGGGTTGGCCTTTCACAGGGCATCACTTCAAAAGAGTGAACAGGGTAGCATGTTACTGGTGGTTTTTTCCAAATTGGGTTTCCACATAAATCATTGTGTTATGTGTTTTGATGAATCTATTATGTTTCCTATTTACATTTTTGCAAGTTGATTTGATAGTAACCTACAAGTTTATAAGTGATTGCATAATCTTATGGATGCATGCATGATGATAAAATTTTTATGGATTCACTAAGCTGTGAAAAGTTTTATTTATACATCTAGACCTTGGATATCTAATTCACCCCCCCCCCCCCCCCCCCCCCCAGTTATTCTAAAGAATTCCAACAATTGGTATCTGAGCCATCTGCTTAAGATGACTAGTTTGAAGGTACTAGAAGCACAAAGATCAAGATGTCAAAAAGAGAAGTACTAAAGCTAAATAGAGATAAATTTCCTACATTGAAAATTTTGATGAAGCTACACCTTGGAGGACTTGGAGATCATGCACAATCTAGCATTACTATTGACCATGTTGATCCTGCTAGAACCCTAATTGCTAAAGATCTAAAAAAGAGGAAAGAACACAACCATGCAATGTTGGAGATTTTCTTTGCCCTAAGCTATGCTAAATTTGATGATATCAAAGGCTATGACATTGCAAAGAAAATGTGGGATGCTTTGCATGTCATCTATGGAGGAGATAAAAATATTCAAAGAGCCAAATCTGAGAGTCTTAGAGGTAAGTTTGATGATATGAAAATGGAAGTAGGTGAAAATATTGCTCAATATGTTGCTAGGATAAAAGAAGGTGTTAGTGCAATAAAGGGAGCCACTATTTAGATAGAAGATGATACTGTGCTAAGAAAAGTTTTGAAAACACTATTGCCTATTTATGTCATTAGAGTTTTTGCAATTCAAGAACTAAGATGTATACCAAGGAATAATCTAATCCTTGAAGGTCTGGTAGGTAGGCTCACTACTTTTGAGCTATCTAACTTTGATAATTACAAACCTGAGAGTCTTGAATTTGCTTTCAAAGCTAAGCTATTATTGAAAGATTCTAAAGAGCCCAAGTAGAAGAAGAGAAGAAAGATAAAATATGTGTCTAGTGACAATAATACAAATGAGGAAGATGTTGAGCAACTTGAGGCATTTCTATCAAGAATATTCCATAGAGGTAAAGGAAAGTTCAAAGGTAATCTACCTATCATTTGTTTCAATTGTGATGAGGTTGGTCATATTGTTGCTAGATGTACATGTAAGAAGAACTGTAAAGGCGGTGATAAGTACAAGAGCATAAGAGATGATGATAGGTAGGATTATAAAGACAAAGGCAAGAATCATGAGACATTGCTAAGGAAGACATTAAAGATTATTTTGATGAATAGGATGATGAAGTGGTGTATGTTGTAATGAAGGATGAATCTGATGAAGATGAGACAACTGCACTCATGACTTCTGTGAACAAAAATGATAGATGGATCATTGATAGTGGATGTCCACATCACATGATTGAAGACAAAAGTAAGTTCATTACCCTAAATTTTTATAAAGAAAATACTGTAAGATTTGGTAATGATGCACCAAGTTCATTACCCTATATTGTTATAAAGGAAATGGTATAAGATTTGGTAATGATGCACCATGTCTAATAAAAGGAAAAGGTTCTATTAAACTCATAGATAAGATTTCATGTGACAATGCTTACTATGTTGAAGGATTGAACTATAATCTTTTGAGTGTGTCACAATTGAAAAATTCAGGATGTAAAGTTGAGTTTGAAAACAAGACTGCTAAGATATATGATACTGATGGGAAAATGATTGGAAAGGGTGACCAAACTAGGAGTAATCTATTCTACCTTGATATAGAGGATGTTAATTGTCTAGTTGTAAGATTTGATGATGTGTGGCTATGACACAAGAGGTTATGTCATGTTAACTTTGACAACTTGGTTAGTATCAGTAACATGAAGAAAGTTAGAGGTCTATCTAAGTTGAAGAAACCTGACAATACAATATGAAAACAATGTCAATTAGGAAAAATGACAAAGTCAAGCTTTAAGAGTAAAACTTATACCTCTAAAAAAATACTATAGATTATTCATACTAACTTGTGTGGACCAATTGATGTGCAAAGCTACAAAGGAGATAAGTACATTATGTTTTTTTGTTGATGATTATTCTAGAATGATGATAGTTATGTTTTTGAAATAGAAATATGATGCTTTCCAAATTTTTAAGTGGTACTTAGCAAGAGTTGAGAAGGAAATAGGTTAAAGTCTAAAATGTTTGAGATCAGATAGAGAAGAATTCACATCACATGAGTTTGAGATATTCTGTAATGACAAAGGAATCAAAAGACATACATATGCTCCTAGAACACCTCCACAAAATGGAATAGCTAAAAGGAGGAATAGGTCTATAATGGACTATGCTAGGACACTTATGATGGAGAAGAATGTTGCTTTGAAATACTGGAGAGAAGCTGTAAGTACAACTATCTATACCTTGAACCATGTGCAAGTCAAGAAAGGTAATCATACAACACCTTTTGAACTATGGTATGGATACTCACAAAATGTGAAATATTTTAAGGTATTTGGAAGCAAATGTTAAATTATTAAAGATTTTAGGAATGGTAAACTTGATGAAAAAAGTGAAGAAGGTATATTCCTAGGATATTCTGAAAGAAGTAAAGCTTATAAGTGTTTGAATACTAATACTTAAAAAGTTGTGGAAAGTGCAAATGTAAATTTTGATGAATATACATATGAAGGAACTAGAGGAATACAAATCATTTGTATAATTTTATAAAGGTATGCTTGCTAAAGAGAATGCTGCAAATCAAGCTGGAAACCAACAACAAGTTTCAGTGACTACCAAGTCACATCTTGTGAATGTTGAGTTGCATTCAGGAACTGAGCAACATTCAGATGCTGAGTTATAGAATGAAGTGAATGCACATTCTAATTCTAAGATTAACACACATGAAAGAGATGTTGAGATACCTAACAGAGATGCACATAGTGATTCTAAAGCTGAAAGACAAAGTGAAGAAATAAGAGCTTATCCAAGATTATCTAAATATGTCAAAAGACATCATCTTGCTACTCAAATCATTGGAGACAAAGACGCTAGACCAATGACAAGAAATAGATTGGGAAGTGACACATTCTTTCTAAGTATGAAATAAGAGATGCATTAGAAGATGTGGACTAGAGTAAAGCCATGGAAGAAGAGATTGAACAAATGCAGAAGAACAAAACATTGAGTCTAGTTCCTAGACCAAAAGACGAGAATGTGATTGGCACCAAGTGGGTATTTAGAAAGAAGCTAGATGAAAATGGTGAAGTCATAAGAAACAAAGAAAGATTAGTTTGCAAGGGATATGAACAAGAAGAAGGAATTGACTATGGAGAGACATTTGCTCCTATTGCAAGAATGAAAGGAGTAAGAACTTTGCTTGCTTATTATGCATACAAAGGTTTCAAAGTTTATCAAATGGATGTTAAATCTGCATTTCTGAATGCATATCAGAGGAAGAAGTCTACATAGAATAACCAAAAGGATTTGTTGATTTTAACAATAAAAATATGTTATGTAGATTACACAAAGCTTTATATGGTTTGAAACAAGCACCAAGAGCATGGTATGAGAGACTTCATAATTATCTTGTAAAGATTGGATTTGAAAGGACCAATGATAACAACAATCTATACATGAAGAAAGATAAAGAAAAAGGTATTTTTTTATCTCAAATATTTATTGATGATATAATATTTGGAGGTGAAGATGCTTTATATAAGACTTTTGCAAATGAAATGAGGCAAGAATTTGAGATGTCTATGTTTGGAGAGATAATTTTTTTTGTGGATTTCTGAGTATATCAGATGAAGTATGGTATATACATCACTCAGTCAAAATATATCAAGGAAATATTGAAGAATTTTGGATTGGAGAATTCCAAACTAGTAAGTACACTTATGGTGATAGGAGTTAAATTGTCAAAGAATGATGATTTAGTTGAGGCAAATCAAACATTATACAGGTCTATGATTGGAAAATTGTAATATGTAGTACATAGTAGACTTGATATTGCATTATCTATAGGGATAGTTGCAAGATTCTCTACTAATTCTAGGGAGAATCATTTAATGGCTATGAAGAGAATAATGGCATATCTAAAAGGAACAAAAGAGTTTGGTCTATACTATAATACGAATGAGAAATTTGAATTGAGGGCCCACACTAATGTTGGTTGGGCTGAAAATGTTGATGATAGAAAGAGCACTAGTGGAGAAGCATTTTTCTTAGGCAAGAGACTAGTTACATGGACTAGTAAGAAACAAAATTGTACCTCACAATCTACTACTAAAGTTGAATATGTTGCTACTACTGTAAATTATACAAACATTGTATGGATCAAACAACTACTCAAAGGAATGAAGGAAGAGATCATAGAACCTATGACACTTTATTGTGATAATACAAGTGCTATCAATATGTCAAAGAATCCAATGATGCACACAAAGACAAATCACATTGCAATCAAGTATCATTACTTGAGAGAGTTAGTTCAAGATAAAGAGGCGAAGATGGAATATGTCAACACAAAGGAGCAAATTGTTGATATCTTCACAAAGGCATTACCTAATGATTCTCATGAGTATCTAAGAGGTAAATTAGGGGTGATACCCCTATCAAAGGCTATCTAAGTAACAAGAGGAGTGCCCTACATCAAACAAGATGATGTTCATATAATAAAAATTGATGCAGTGGATCTTACTTTAGGAGCTGCCTAAAGTAATCACAGAGCTGAAACTTCAAATTAGTCATAAATAATGTGATGGAAGGAGAAACAAAAGAAACTCCAAAAGCCTATATCTGCATGTTTTAAGATTACAAGTTTTTGGTCTATGTCATTGGCCTTGTTGTCAAAGAGGGAGAGATTTACTGATCAAGAGTGATGAAGAGCCAAAACAAAAAGAGAGAAAGTATATTAAAGGGAGAAAGTGTAATTAGAGAAAGATATCAAGAGTCAAATTAGAATAGAGAAAAGATAAAAACAAGAATATATACTCATAGAGAGAGATTTACTTATAAGAAAGGGAGAAAGAGATTATTGTCAAAGAGCTAAAGAGTGCTACTGATGTATGATGAGGGAGATAGAGAAGAATGCAAGTAAGTGTTAGTTTGTGGTGACTGATTAAGGAAGTATTGTACATGTTGTAACCCTAAAGTAGCATAAAAATATTTGTATAAAATGGCTTAGGGTTAAGGATTGTTTCAGTGTGATGATGCAAAATTGGTTCTTGTAGTGGTATTGAGCTATAAGAGATTACAAATTGTAATTAGGTTATAATCACTAGATTGTAATAATATCAAACTTTTTGTTTGGTGGACATAGCCTAGGGATTGGGTGAACCACATTAAATGTTTATGTCTTCTGTTCTTTTTTGTGTGATCTATTATTTTCTATTATTGGTTATATTTGCATGTAATTGTTATTTTTGTCCATGGTTTAATTCTATCAGTAAGAGGGAGAAATCCTAATCTACCTAGTAAGAGGGAGATACAAGAAGGAACTTAGAGGGAGTTATAAGAAAGATGTTTGTGACCTAATCAGAAGATGGCAGTTGCTAATAGAGGGAGAAATTTTGATACAAGTTTTCTTTTTGGTATTGTATTACTATTCTAAACTATTTAGTTTGATTGAACAAGGTGTTCATCATTTGATTGACTTAGTTGATCAGTTTGGTTTGCCCTCAATGCCAAAGAGGGAGATTGTTGAAATCTAATTGAAAAGATCATTATTAAGAATGGATTATTCAAAGAAGGAGATTTTTGAAAAAGATTATGTGTTTCAATCATTGTTTTTTCATTGATGTCAAACCTAATTATTTCTAGTAAGATAATTTCTTATATGATTTAAATACTATCATTTATTTGATTGATGAAGAGGATTTGATCAATGAGAGGTAACAATAGTACCTAGAAGAAAGATTGAGTTATGATTATGTAATGAAATAGAAGGATCAGTTAAGACAGTGATGACATGATGTATTGATAATCTACTTAAGGTTACAAAGGCTGGCTACACTAAGAAAGTTTAGAAGAACAAGTTACACAAAGTTTTTCTGCCAAGCTTGACCAAGTGGATAGTAGGTGTTGAGTGAAGTCAGTGCAAGCTAAGCAAAAAATTAGTTGGAGCTGAGTAAAAGAAAAATATAGTGGATGCCGAGCAAGAAGTTAATGTTGAGTAAAGTTTAGTTAATGCCAAGCACCAGTAAGCTTTAGTTGATGCCGAGTGATTTCATAGAGGATGTCGAGTAACATAGTATGTGTTGAGCATCAGAAACAAGATAGTGTCAAGTTGCTACATTATTTTAAAGATCATAGATTTGATGAATTTGAGCTGACAAGTTTGTTTTCTTAGATTGTGTGAACTAGGTGGAAGATAAGAATGATGAGCTGGTAGAACAGAATTCAAGGTAAACCATTTTTTTGCAAATCTAAAGAGGATCAAAGGAAAGTTTCTAGAAGAGATATGGAATACAGAGTAGATACATTGTATCCTACCTAACTCTAAAATGGATGATGAAGAATGAGTGACAAAGATCTTAATTTCCTATTTATAGGGATGGTTGGTCATGGAGCAAAGGTTGTCATATGCGAGAACCTAAGGAAGAGAAGGAATTAAGGGTCTTGCTTCATCAAGTGACCTAGAGAAGAGTCAGTATTGGCATGTTAAGCAAGAAGGCTTAAGAATATGGATGCTTGACGGGTGAACAAGCTAACAGAGCTATAATGAGTGAAGGCCAAGAAGAATGGAGGACTAAAATAGTGATCTATAATCTACAAGTGAAATTGTAAGTTTGTATATGATCAAGCCTTACTATTACTCTCTAATAATTGTATCAGTCTAGGGTAAAATCCTTATTGATTAAGGTTGACCTAATGGTCATTTATAAATCCTTTAACTGGGTGACATTCCAAGTGAATGGTCTAAAGTCCTCTAACAAGGCTCACTCCTAATAGGGTGATTGAAATCCTATAATAGGGTCACATTTAATAGTGTGCATTGTAACCTATAACATGGTTAGCCTTTCATAGGGTATCACTTTAGAAGAGTGAAAAAGGGTAGCATGTTATTGGTGGTTTTTCCCAAATTGGGTTTCCATGTAAATCATTTTGTTATGTGTGTTGATGAATCTATTATGTTTCATGTTTACATTTTTGCAAGTAAATAGTAACCTACAAGTTTATAAGTGATTGCATAATCTTATGGATGCATGCATGATGATAAATTTTTTATGGGTTCACTAAGCTATGAAAATTTTTATTTATACATCTGGACCTTGGATAACTGATTTACCCCCACCCCACACTCAGCTATTCTAAAGAATTCCAATAGGAAAGTGGTGACTTCTAGGAGTAAGTCAAATTCTAGGGGGAACAATGTAATGTCTCTCTAACAATAACATGTAATTTGGAGTACTAAGAAATGTAAATAGAGCACTAGGGCTATCTTGAAGGTATATTTCCATCTATAGTTATTGGTTCTACATATTTTGTCTTGCAATTTATCTTGACAATGGTATGTGTATACTTGTAAAATACATAACCAAGTAGATGTGATACTATAAGATTGTGTTTGATAATATATTTTTGAATTAGGATAATATTACTTGGCACACAACATTTTTGATGATCCATGATGATCCCATGTCTACATGATGATCTTATTGGAAAATCTCTCCTAGTAATACTATCTATTTTGTTTGGATTTGGGATGGGTATATTTGTTGGAGATAGAATCTTGTGACTTGCTTATCATCTATTAAATGAATATTAGGTAGGTAATATCCTTTTGTTATTTTTAATAACATCTTAATCCTTATATGTATATGTGCATCTTTGTATTGATAATGATAATTTCCTTTGATTAGTGCATCTATTTGATTATAATTATGATCTAACCCTTATAAACCATCATATATTTTATATATATAGTCACTTCTACAAGAGATCAACATGATGTAGCACTCCTTCTTTTCCTATTATTGTTTGTATATACACCAAAATTCTTGTTATTGTTGTTCAGTAATGTAGGGACGTGCAAGTACCAAACATCAACTTCACCTAGATAAAGAGGTCTAAGTGTGCCTCAAAATTCTCAACAGTTTTGTTGTTGAGGTAGTTCCAAGGTCTACACAAGTAACTCCTTTGGGTATGGGTTTTATTTTAGGTGGACCAACTAACTTACTATGACTTTCTAGGACTTGGTGATTTTACAGTTGCATTATTTTTAGTTTCATGATTTGTTTGATCATTTCATTTATTTCTCCACCTTGGGATAATTTTAAATGATCTTTTCTATGTTATATTCTAGGGTTTCATGTTTGTTAGGAGTTTACCTTTACTTGTCTTATTGATTATGGTTGACCTTGCTTGATCTTGTGTCTTTGTCTATGTGATTTATAATTGAGTTTTAGAGCCTCTTTGGATGATTATATTTACTTCAATGCATGTGATTGTATTCTATCAAAGTGTTATATATTATAGTAAGTATAAATATGTAATAAGATTAATATTGTGATCTATCACTTCCTAATCACATAGATTATAATGTTCAACATTATACACACACACACATATATACATACATACATTCATATATACATAGACACACACACACACACACACACACACACACACACACACACACACACACACACACACACACACACACACACACACACACACACGCACACACACACATATGGGTGCACACATAATGTATATGTATATATGTAAGTTATATGTGAATATATTTGAAAGTTTGTGAATATTATTTATAGTATATATCGAGGGACTGAGGTGAAGTATAGTGTTGTTAATAATTAAATAGTACTTAATGTGAGACATACTATTCTTAATTGCTAATTTTTAATAATATGAATAGGTTACATATTATCTTATATGCTATATTATAAATATGTGTATTAATGATTATAAAATAATTTATTATAGTTATATTTATGTACTATATAGTTGTGAGTTTATAATTATATTGAGTTACCTAATTATGTCCTTAAGTTAAGAATTAGTTGGAGGTTGGTTACCTTTGGAAATCTATTTATAAGGGGTCTCTTTGTCCTTTTTGGGGGGATGGGGTTGAAACTTTTAAGAGATATTGGCTTACTTTTCATGGAGATTTTTGAAAAAGGTGAGGGTTTTAATGATGCATCTCAAGTTGGATTTGCCTTCCTCTCTTTGTCTCCTTCTTCCTTCTGTTAAATCTTCATGGGACATGAGGTATGGATGAAATCTATTGATTAAATTATTTATCTAATGAAAAATAGATCTATTTATATGCTATTATGATTTATGATATTTGAACTTTTGATGCAGAGCCAAGATTGAAAAGACAACTAATGCTCTGACAATCTTATTAAACTTCATAAAAGTCCCAAACTCCTTTCAAGGTTCCAAAGGAAACTAATGGCTTGCATATGAAAAAACAAGGACTCAAATTCTGAAGGGTCCTGCTAGGGTCTCCAAAGAATTAAAATACCTAACCCAATCCAAAATTCCACTCACGAAGATTCAAAAACCCATCCCATAGGCAAACACATTGATCCACTAGGCGTAGTAGCAATTAGGCCTCCAGAGGCTAAAAATACAACTTTACTCCAAAAAATTTCAAAAAAAAAAAAAAAAAACTATTGGAGTACTCATTTGGGTCTACCTCAAAATAAAAAAAGGTCACTATCAGGTGTTTTTGACAAAATCTCCCCAATGGCTGATTATGATGAGTTTAAGGCCTAAATAAGGTCACTTTTAGAAAGCAACCATGCACAAATACTATAAAACAACCCTATAAATTTGAATAGAATATTATTTTGTCCCCAATTAGAGATATCTAAACTCATTTTAATCCTATAGGCTTCCAAAAATTAAAATCCCCAAATTGCCCTTCAAACCCTCACCAAAACTAGTGTTTCTTCAGTGTTGCTCATCCCAAAATTTTTGAAACCTAAAAAAGGTTGAATCACCTTCTCCTAGGTCTATTTTAATTGATTCAATTATAATATATAGCACTCCAATGGCTATATCCTTTACTGTTATAGCTTTGCCACACAAATTGTGTTCCTTCAAACACTCATCCTCATGGTGATCACCAAAACCTTTTCACTCTCTTCCAATTTCATGTTAGCATCATATTATAAATGTTGAGACATGATCATTCCATGGGAGTCAGATTAAATCATCCATGGGATGATCATTTTCTGAAGAAAAATCTCAAAATTGGTTAGAAAATGAAGCAAATTTCTTAACCTTGTCAGTAATTTGGCCAATAAATGCAATTTAATAAGTACTCTAAATCATCCACAAAACTTTTATAGAGGCCCATTGATTTATTTGGATAATTTACATTAAAAAAATGAAAAATAAATAAAAAATGAACAAGGCATTTGCAAAATAAATAACTTTTATGGAAATTTCATGAACCTATCTGTATATTTTTTGTTCAATTTGTATCATACTAATGTCCCTATGCCTTGAATTGGAAATGTACGGTGGATTTAAACATCCTTAAACAATAAAGTAGGTTCTAATGAGTTATAAACTTGTTTAATGGCTTAGACACACTTTCCTTCTAAATTCTAACTAACAATTATAATTTGAAAATTCAAATTTTGAACTCTCGTTTCTTTTCTTTATTTGATTGAAAACTAAATTTCTTCCAATTTTAGTTTTAGACCTAATTATCTTATCACAAATCCTTCTAGCCAACTAAACCTCAATTAGGCACTATTATCCTCTACAAAAATGGTTTGGTCATAAGGTCCTTATCATGACCTTAAGGACTTAGGATTCCCATATGAAATTCCTTATTACACATGGCCATAATTCACCTCAAAATCTCCCAATTGACCTTCATTAATGCCTTAAGGTCTTAGTTTCCATGTCTTATGCTTCCAAATGGCCTTCGAATCTTCTAGGTTCTCTTGCACCAACTTTCCATTTTTATAGTAATTTAAAAGCTTTGAGTCATGTTTTATGAAAATTGCCATGTATTTTCCAAGGGTTTTTAGTAGCCTATCTTGGAGATCTATTATTTGAATAGTTTAAATTGAGTCTAGGATTCTTGATATGTTTTCTCAAAGATGAATTTATATATCTCAAATGATTATCTCTCATAGGTTTCTCTTGGGCTTGAATTGATGTCCTATTGTGTAGATTTTGTCAAACTAAATCTGTTTAATTTAGGTTTTGATTTTCAATCAAGTTCATCTGAATGGTACAGATTGTAAATATATTGCGAGAACAAGGATTTTAGATCACATATGTTCCTCTATCAAATATTTTATTTGGCACTAGTTTGGTGTATTTTCGTTATGTTTTGTGAAAGTTACAACTATTTTGTGAATGCAGGTTTGAACCATAACTACACATTTCCATTTTACAACTATAAGCCATAACTTTATTTCCCACAATTGGATCTTCATATAAATTTCATAAATCATAAATAGATATATTTTATTCATTCTCACTAAATTGATTGGATTAATGATTTGATTTGTGAAAGATGTGGGGTTTTTTTCATTGATGGGCTTTCTTGGAATTTAGTTAGTATTTTAAAAAATATATAAATTTGAAAGTTGTTAAGTGCTAGAGCATTGTAGGTTACTAGAGTATTTTAGGATCATATTTGTAATGTCTTGCATGAAGATTCTTGGAACAAGGATAAATATAAGCCAAGATAAAAAAATATTTAAAAAAATTATGGATACACATGACATACCACATACAAGGATCACAAAGATCACAACAGAAGACTAAACAAACATCCAAACACCAACGGATCTCTAAATGCCACTACTGACCAAAATGACTAACCACAAAAGGATACAAATTTTTTTGAACTGAAAACCGATCTGAATTTGAAATAAAATGCCAAGGTATTTGAGAACACCAAAAATGGTATCGAAAACACCTCCAAAAAACTTTCAGACAAAACGAAAATTGTTCGCTATCCGTCCAGACAAGTTTTTCCAAAACCTAGGCAATACTTTAAATCAACACAGTACGATACTTTCTAGTATCATACAACCTTTCTAATGATGGTGTGTGATACAATCAGGGTTTGGGCAACACTTCTCAAGTAGGCATGTGATACTATACAAGTATTGTACAACCTTTCTCCAAGAGGTGTGTGATACAACAAAGTGTTGTATGATAGAGTTTACATGGGTGTGCGATACTTTCTAGTATCACATGATTCTTATCCTTTGAGCATTCGATACTTTAATGCATCTCCCAATGTTGATGCATGGTTGCCCAATGAAAGCAAGAATTACTTTATGGACCAAAAAAAGGGATAAAACAAGAAATCAAACCTCCACACTATGGAGTACTGGATCCACAATCAAGGTGTAGATACTCAGAACAATAACTACTAGATGGAACTGCATCTAACCATCTAACATAGAAATGAAGGGAAAAAACTAAAATTAACATCACAATGTACTAAAACAACATCATAGTGAACTGAACAACCAAACTAAGTACATAGTTCCTCCCAACCATAATAGCATCATGAGACCTTGAAGGTCCTAGCCATCCCCCTCTTATAACATCCCAAACTACTGACTAGATCGTCAGAGCTATCTTATGAGGACATCACTAATAAGACATGCTACAACATAGGAATAAGGAAATCTAACATGCTAAAAGTAAAGCATAAGATAATCCTACAAATCAATTCATCATCTAACATATGCTAAATATCATAATAAAGGAATGCATCAAATAAATAACATGATATACAAGCATTCCAATGAAAACATAAATCACAAGGAAGCATACTCTGAAACCTGAAGTACTAAGTGAAAAAATCTAACAAAAGTTGCACTAAGATGAAAGACCATCTCTGTACATCGATCCCTAGCAGTAGTCTAGGTAGCTACACCTCCCAACCACCTGGAACTATAGGTCCACTTCCACCATGCTAATGGAGATAATAATCCAACTACAAACACACATGAAGAAAATTTCCATGGCTAACACTCATACCAGATAGTAATGATGACCAAAACCAAGATCATGAAACAATGCAAGTAGTACAGTTCTTGGTTAGACACTCAATGGGCTACTAAGTAGGGGCTGACATCATGGAGAGTCTCTTGGCATCCAAAAGCCCAAGCCAATTTTGGCAGCTACACTCCCCAACAGAAGATACACAATTTGGGTGGAAACTCTTTTGAACTGAACCTGTACTCTATCCAACATTTTAATTATCTTATATTTATTACCACCTAGTATTTTAATTTAGTTATCACTTATATAAAAATTTCTTTTCCAACCAATGAGAAATAGTCACTAGGTTACAATATAGAAGCCCCTTCATATGCTACCCTACCCTACCCATGCTCATCCAACAATGAGGACTCATAGGCATGCATATTCCCAGCCAAACCCTAATGATCATAACTTTTGGAAGTGCCATGGAAGATTGGGCTTCGCAAGTCACCCAACAAATATATGGGTACATACTCGTGTGTGGCGCACCACCATCATGAAGATCATAACATAGTGCAAAAATACACTAACTAAAAATAAACTCAGGAAAATAGATGTGACATGCATCCCAATGCAACATAAAAGTGCAACAATGGTTAGACTAACATCCAAATAGATGATCTAGGTCCATCACCAACATCATGCCAAGAAAACCCAAGAAAATAGGGTGACACACAAAACAAGGTAAAAGCTCAAAAAATAGAAAACTTTTAAATTAAAACCCATTTGATCTTTGGGCACAAAAGCCTCTAAAATACCATAAAATTTGGGTTTGGACACCGTATGCAAAAATGACCAGCATCATGATGTGAAACACTAAACCCCCATCCCAAAAATAGGGAAAATTTTCATACCTGACCAACTGGGCAGAATCAACAAACAAAAATGGAGGGGAACACTAGTTCTCAGCCTCTAGACTAACAACTACCAAAAATAGATACAAAATTTGAGCAGAAATAAGAAAATGAGAGATCCCTACCTGTAGCAAAAGGGGCTGAAATGGGAAACAATACAGTAAAATAAATTGATTCTTGAAGCTACTAGAAATAATGACAAAGCAAGGTATACCCAAGCCAAATCCTACGAGATTGACCTCACAAAGATCTCACTCAGAGCTCTCACAATGAACAGAAACACGATCCTCTAGAAGAGGATTCTCTAAAAAAATCTCTCAAATTTGTCATAGCACCTATGGTATTGAAATCAAAGTATAACATCTGACCCTCAGGTCATCTCAAAGTACATATCATAAGAGTATCAAGTCTCTCTCAAATCAAAATAAAAAAGGTACAGACTGTGAACATGAGAGGCCCTACAATATTGGTGATTTATTTGAAACTTAAATATAATAAATATGGTATTTATATCAGGTATAAAATATTTTGACTCCTTTTCATGAGTAATGCCCACCCCTAGTTTACTTTTCAATTATTATTACCAAACTCTTTTAGGCTAGCTTTATGATTATGCTTGATGATTAGTGACATTTTCTTTCCATATTATGGATATTATTTCATACTTAGTTGATTATATGATGAGTTGCCTTGGTACTAGTTAATTCATGTATAAATGATTATTCTTTTGATGATGATGCTAGTATACAATGTTTTTAGTTATCTCATGATGATAGTTAGATAGATTATTTATATGTGTTTTCTATAGATACTTACCCCATACTTGTATGTGCATGGTGTACCTATATGTTTTACTTTATGTATGATGTTTCTGATATGGTTAAGGGAGAGAGTCATAGTCACTTGCTAGTCAAGATCTACATGGTGCATCACTCACCATCATTGCCTATTTAGTTTAAATTATATGTGTATGTACATGTGTGGATTTTATGTAGATTGCAAGTACCAAGTATCGACTTCCCTGAATTGCCAAGATGAGCATACCCTATCCCAATATCTCAATGGTAAAAGAGGGGAGATAATTATTGAGTCCAAATCCTAAACTTAAACCAATTGTCCTAGAAAGTAGGACAAGTATTTGAGTTGTCTACCCTTTCGAATTTGTCAAGTGATGTAAATTCATGATTTTGACCTTGAGCTTGATCTAGTTTTTTGTACTTTATAATGGGTTGTCATATTTAGTCTTGTGGATCTGTGATGAGTTTCTGTTATAATTAAATCAAATTATAAAAGTATTCAATGATTTAGTTTAATGGAAATTTTATAAAGAAAAATCAATACTTAATTATATTTACTTAATTAAGAAATTAATTAAATAAAAGAATTAAATTTAAAGATATAATTAAATTCCTAATTTTGGTCTAATCATATTTATTTTATTTAATAATAACATATTTAGGAGTTTTATTTTTATAATAAACTCTAAATATTATTATTATTTAAGTTAATAAATATTTTATCATAAAATATCTCGAGAATTAATTAAAGAAAGAAAGAAATTGATTTAATAAAGATATTTTAATTAAATTGTAAAAAGGTTCCACATGAAAATAAAAATATAATAAAGTAATAAAGAAAAAGGGGTTTCACATGATTGCACAATCAAAGCCCTAAATTGGAGGAAAACTCTTTATTAGGAAATTAGAGTTCATTTCTCCATACCGAGATTTGGAGGAGCAATTTCTGAGAAGAAGGTTTTCAAAAGAAGGGAAAATTTCTTGCGAGCTTCGTGCGTTTGTGGTTTTAGTATCAGATCTAGGTAGGATCTTGTGGATTTTGTACAATAGTTTCCATTCTTAGAATTCTCTGACTTCTTCGTGTCTGGATGAATCTATTTTTAGAGTTTTAAATTTGATTGATACCCTTGTGGTCAATTTAATTGTTCTTCATTTTGAGATTATCTGTATATGAATTGATAATTGGAAACCCCCATTATAAAACTTTAGAGAACCATATTTTGATGCGAGTTGGTTTAGAAAAGAAAACAATAATGATTTATATAGATTCGATTGATTTCTCATATTTTTCTTATCAGTTTATTGGCGGAAATTATATATGTGTGTGTGTGTGTGTGTGTGTGTGTGTGTGTGTGTGTGTGTGTGTGTGTGTGTGTGTGTGTGTGTGTGTGTGTGTGTGTGTGTGCGTGTGCGTGTGCGTGTGCGTGTGTGTGCGTGTGTGTGTTAATAAAATTACCACAGTATATGATTTTACTGTGATAATTTTATCACATATTAAAAGTGTGTGTATATATATATATATAATTGAAATTGAAGGGGGGGCATATTTAATTATTTTAATAAATAAAACAAAAAAAAATGAAAAATTGTGAGTGGAAGGCAGGCCACCATAGCCCACCTCCCCTCCTCTCCTTTCTGGCGGCGATCTTTAGGAGTGTTGCGAAGCAGTACTACTGCAACAACCTTTATTGGCAGGCCGACAGACCTTAAAAAATGTTTTTAATTTTTTATTTTAAAATTTAAATTTATTAAATTTATTTTTTTGTTAAATATAACTTTTTATTAATTAATTTCATTAATATGTTTTTAAATTATATTTAATAAATTTTATTTAATATAGTTTTGTTAATTAATTTAATTAATATGTTTTAAATTATATTTAATTAAATTAATTAATATTAGATGTTATTTAGTAATTTTAAATAACTTTTTATTAGATTCTTTTAAGTAATGATTATGATTATTATTAAATTGTATTATTTTATTAATCAATTGATAATTGTTATTTAATAATCTAATAATTTTTATTTAATTTTTTTATAGCTTTAATAAAGGCATTGATTTTCTAAGTTAGTGTCAATCATGTGTTCTGATTTAAAAAGGGAAAGTGGGTTCAATTATTTGGGAAAATTATAAATTTTCTCAAGTCAAAAATTTATAACGAAATGTAAACTTGAACCATATCATTAAATCAAAACTATATGTATTCAAAACCAAACAAAATCTATGAAACTACACTACTAGTTGTATGTTTTCTTGTGTGTTGGGTTTGGGGTTGACTTAGAGTGTTGACCATTTTTAGGATGTCTACTAGAGGCCAAAAGTTATTATTTTTGGTGATGTCATGGTTTTGTATATGTATATTTGATTTTGGATAAATCTTGTTAGGATGATTGTATTGGTGAAATCTATGATTTTCGATCAGTAATATTTTAGTGCTTTCTAGTTGCTTGTTTAAGAAATGGTGTGTGATTGATGGTCGTATGAGACCTTCTACTTTTATTGAGCTTAGGGTAGGTTATCTTTATGTCATGTTGGGAAGTGGCTTGCAATGGAGGCTAGAGCGCTAAAGTGGCTGCCTGGGTAACCCATTATCAACATTTCATTAAATGAGAGTAAAATGAATAAATAAGAGTCAATATTTTTCCAAGCCCATGCCTTGGGTGCTAGTACAAGCTAGGATGAGAGTATAGAGGATGCTGGGTTGCAACCTTACTTCATTAGTATGCCTTGTCAGTACGAAAGGATACTAGTGCCACATAGAATCACTAGGGGGCTAGGGTCTAGTGAGGCCGCTAGGGTAACCTTAGAGTTGGTTCATGTGATGGCACTTTCCCACTTACATTGTAGATTTCCTAAGTGTCATTGTTGCCTCTAGGTTTAGATGTCATTTGTGCCTTGGTACTTTTGAGATAGATTACTTTTAGGTTTTCCTTGACCTAGATGTTGGATTTGACTTTTGGGTTTGTTATCCTATTTGGGACTTTAGACTATCTCCTTAGTGTGATGGGAGTGGACCATTTAAGTTTCACGAGGTCAGGTGGTAGTGATTTTTAATTTTACCATTGAGATTTGATAGTTCAATGTCGTTGTTGGAGTTCTCTATTTTGTATTTCCTTTCATTTTTTTCTTGTGCACTATGATGGATGGTTATACTCTATTGCATTGTATTTGATTTTAGAGATCTTACAAGATGATGTATTTTATTTTATGATGTACTATTCTTTTAGCTTTTCATATCCTATGATTTGTATAGTGGATGATTATGCATTCTGATTATTGCCAAGTGACATTCGAGATAATTGTATATTATTTAAATGGACTCATACTTGTAGTTATTCTTTAATGTGGATTTGTTATATATTGATTTTAGTATTAATTAATCTTAAAAGTGATTCAATGTCATGGGACCCTTAAGATATGTAATCTATTTTATGGATTGTGTTTATGTATGTTTGTTAGACTTAGTGAAAACTTTAGGTTAATTTCTTTTGGGTTTCTTGGTGGGGCATTACAATGAGTGTCAAAGGCTAGATTAGGGTTTAGGGTTGTCCAATGAAATAGGGACAACTAGAGGTTTCCTAAACCCAATAAAAAAATGTATTGATATTAATATGGATTTTGTATTCAATGTCATGTGCTTTTATATGCTTAAATGTTTTTTTCTTGAAGGGTATGGTAAACTAAGTACCCTAGGTGAATGACTCACCATAGGTGTTGGGGCCCAAAAGGGGCTACTAGAGGATCCTATGCATTAGTAACCAAAGTTATATGCAGGTTGGATCTACACATGATTTTATTAATAAGTGATAACATTAATTAAACTTATGAGTTTTGGGGGTTTTGGTTTTCACATCTATAAATAAGATAATAAGGTTGTATTGTTGAAGTACTTGGGGAAAGGACACTTGTGCACTTAATGACCCTTAGTCTAGGGGGTTGATCCTAACATTACATGATCATCCATATCATCCTTATGTACTTGGGGAGAATACATATATGAAAAAGGATGGTCTTTACCCTAGGGCATGGATCCCAACACCTATGAATGTGCAATGACACTCACCTAGTTAGTACCCTAGAATCCCTCACTCTTCATGTGTTTTCCCTTGGTAGTCCTTCTTGCTCTATTTTGTTTTATATACACTTTTGTGCCTTATTTTGGGAAGGGATCTACTACCGTAGGAATATCCTAGCTGTCACATCTTGTGTAGATCATGGTTTCTATCTCCTAGCTCAAGGGAGTGGGATTTTTCAGTTTCATGTGGTTGGGTGGTTAATTTTATCAAAGTAGTCTTCATGGTCTCATGGATGATCCTTGTTCATTCTCCATTCCAAATTAGTCTTTGAAGACTTTATATTCACATATATCATTTTAAGTTGAGATGTTCTCATGTATATGTATGAACATCAAAGTATGTGACATAATGATATATATTGATGTAATTTAAAGTTCAAAACAATGTAAAAGGGAAAGGGTGTCTCTTAGAGAAAGGAAAGGGGACAAGTAAACATATTGTAGTAGATATTTTAAAAGTTATCATTTCAATAATAGTATTTGTCTAAGTATCTCTTTATGTTGATGGGTAAAAGGAAAATAAACCTAGGTATGGCTATGTTGTGATGTATCTAATTCAATATAGAAAGGAAATAAAATATTACCTTTTAACCTAATATTCAAATGATGTGTTATTAATGATAACTTGTGGAAAGTATACTTGTAAGAAATGGGTAGTTATGGTACATTAACTATATTTATCAACTTGTAAATGTTTATGTTTACTTAATGCATATAAATGAATATAAATTAATAAGGCAATGAATATCTTAATGCACATTTATCTTCATCTTAATGTCTAAATTGAACTAATAAGAATAGTAGAGTTTACATGAATTCAATGATTAGTTTTGAGGTAATGGCCTTAGTTGATTAACTTACATTTAAGTAGGATATGAACATTAAATTATCACAAACTATCAAACATCGTAAATATAGATATATATTACATATGCAATTATGTTGGATGATGTTTCTTTAGTAACAACTGTAAGGGAGCCTAAGAGGACTTAGGTTGGGTAATAACCTCATGTTTGATTTTTGTATAATAGAATTTGTTTATGGAAATAATACATATCTCATCAAAAAATTTAATTGCACTTATCTAGTAGTTAGATTTCTTGTTCCCTTGGGTTCCCTAGTGGGGGTGTTACATATGAAAACCACTACCAACCCCTAATTAGCAGTGCCAAGAAGACTAACCTCAATTAGGAACCATTGATTCAAGTAATGACTACACCATCTGATGTCACAGACTTTGTAGAGGGTCCCTTTTCTTTCAAGTTGTAATCTGTATTTTCTATTTGGTGATCTATCAATGACACTTTTGTCTGATCAAATTGTTAATAAATATTTGAAAAATAATTCAAACTTAAGAAAATTATACCTTTCTCTAATTTAATACAACATATACTATGGAAGCTACAAATAAATAGATTGGTGGTTGGTTCATATTGTGAAAGATTAATCGCTAGTTATTGTGCAATACCTCTATAGCTCTTTGTCATGGTAGAAACTAGTAATTTACAAACTAATATTCTTTAATAACTATTTTTTCAATATTTAATATAATTATGAAATAAATTTAATATTATTTAGATATAATAAATAAAAATTCCAAAATAATGGGTAATATGTTCGCATTAAATAATTTTGAGCTTTATATTAATATTTTTACTAAATTTACAATTGTGCAAATAGAAACCACAACAACAATATTATCGAGGGGAAATATTATATCAATATCTATATAGGGAAATGAAGTCCATTGAAAAAAGTGCACAATAAATTACAACATTAAATGTTGGGTCTACTAAAAAAATTATTCACTCTTAAGTCAAATTTAGGTGATGTGTACTATTTTAATCTAGTCAAATAAAAATGGTTGATTGAAAACTTAAAACTTAATAAAAACAACTATAGATTGTAAAAATTTGATACCATTAATAAATCTTATTACTATTTATACAAAGGAAATAAATAGAAATTATAAAAATCTAATACCACTAATAAATCTTCTTATTGCTTATACAAAGATCCTTATATTTCTCAAAGTAACATTATAAAGTTCTTATATTTCTCAAAATTAACTTTGCAGATGTGGGATACTAGATTTTTGTTGAATGGAATGGTTTCATGGAAAATTTGATGACCCTCCTACACTTTAAAAGGACATGTTACAATAGTAGAGAAAATTGGCTACTCTTAAACATCACACACTAATGAAAAAATTAAAAGTTAAACTTGAAAAAAGTAAGCCAACTTTGACTATTTAAAACTTTTAGCCTCATAATCAAGCCTTAGTATGTGATATTCAAATGATCCATAAAATCTTAATAATTATTATTCCAGAGGGCTTGCAATACCATACTTTGAGATGAATAATCAATGCAAAATTCCCTAATTTATGTATAGTCTATGGATAATTATTTGGCTTTTGAAGCAATGTTTTGAAAAAATGTGTTCAAAACAAGGAACACAAGCATCAAAGTTCTTGCTGACAGTATAGTGCTTTATGATGTAAGATATAGTGAATTAAGTATGTTCTTAAAGTGGAGTGAGAAAAATGTTTTATACTTAGTTGTGGGTATGATATAACTATATTAAATAGTCTCATGTTAAAATTTGCATGTAAATTTGAGGGAAGGATTTTATTTTTCATTTTCTCTAAAAGATGCTTTGTTGAAGTATGTTTAGGATGAATATGTTGTGGAGCATAATCATATATAAGAAGACATTTTATAGTTTCATTTAGGGAATTATATACATTACTGGAAAGTTTCTATACAAACAAATTTCAATTCCAGCAAAAACTATGTAATGGATTCACATAGATAGTACATTGACAATATTATTTGTTGGTGTGTCATTGATTTAAGAACTTTTGGCCTGGCCAACATTATTCAAATGAGAAATGTTAATTTTGAATTCTTTTATGATCTCATAACATGCCCAAAGTTTTAATCACAATATAAAAACAATTTCATGTTGCAAGCAACTAATAAAATGTGTGTTGTGCATCTCTATAGTTTGTAGCGATTACTCTAAGTTTGCACTTATATTTTCAAAGTCTCTTAAGTTGATTGGGTGTCCAATGTATTGCACACCCTAAAATATTTCAAGAATGAGAGGCAATGCTAATATAGATAAAAAGTCACGTGAAAGCCCCAAAAAAGTCAATAAATAGTGTTATTAGATATTTTAAAATATGTCAAAATTATGAATTTATAAAAAACCACGTCAACTAAGATTGCAATTGTAATATATATGATTAATTTTTTAAAGATATTTTATAAATATTTTATATTTTAAAAAATAAGTAATTTATGAAAAAATTTGATATATATTGAGTTTTTAAATAAAATAGTTATAAAATAAAATAAAATAAGCTATATAATATCAATTTAATTGTACTTGTAGCTTATTTTAAAAATCGTAAAACTTAAATTAAAGATTTTTTCTAATTTGACAGATGTTTAAAGTACAAATGACTAGCAAACTTTTTATAAAAATATTTTTATAATTATAAATCCCAAAAAGTTATAATGCTGTCTTTTTTTTGGAATATGTTGTCCTCTAATATTATTTGGCAGATTTTGAAATGCAGGAATGAGGAAAAGTACCAAGGTAAGCCAAGGATTCTTACTGAGTTTTTTCGAAAACTCACTTTTTTCAAAATTTTTTTGCAGGTCCAAACCACTATGATTGAGAAGGATAAACTTCAAAAATTTCTTAAAGACGGGCAGGCGACCTTTTTTGTTCATGAGCTCAAGTATGGATACCAGTGGCAGAGGACTATGGATAACTTGCAACTTTTTGAGCGCACCTGCTGGAAGCTGAACCAAGCCAACAAAAAGAACCATAATGCCAAAAAGGAGGAATTATTTATTCTGTCTTAGATCCAAGAAAGGAAAAATATTGTATGGATGGAAGGCCCACTCGGCTGGACCGCCTGGGTTGATCTATATCTTGACATTTTGCAGTAGTTTTGCTCTGTTGGTTCGTTAGAGTTTCAGTTGTTGATGTTTTCTTGGTTGAGGCTATGCCTTTGATGGGTCTCTCGGATACAGTGTAACTTCTTTTTGATCTCGGTATTTCTAATACAAAAAAGAAGAAGTTATAATTTGTAGAAATAATTAGATAGTTAAAACAAGTGCCATATAGTGACATGTACTTGCTTTTATAGTTGAGAGTGTTATATGATTATCATAAGCTATTTGAGATTTTATTAGATTGGATTAAACAAATAGAGACAAATTATTATATTTAGTTTATTAAAAAAATTTAATTTTCTTTTACTGTGAATAAAGAGTTGAATTTTCTTTTAATATGATAAATTGTCTTCTTTATAAAAAGATAATAGAATTTAAGGCAAGAGCTTACCACACAATGGTAACTTGTGAACCTCTCACATGAAAGTCTTAGGTTTGAGTCTACTTTGAGCTTAACACTAATAATTAATTACAACAAATAATAATTAATCTAGGCTTTTTATTATAAATTTATATAATGAATTTTTTAAATTATATATTATAGTTAGTTTGCAATAAGACGGTTAATTAAATTGTTGTTATTAACATTTTATTTTAGATAATGTATTTGAGTGCATAATCATTTATATTTTTTATTTCAATTAAAAAAATTGAAATTCTTTTTTTAGTATTTGCATTTTGAAAATGATAATATGGAGGAAGCTTCCAAAAAAAGAGTTCTTAAACGGAATGATTTGAACCAATCATAATTAGAATAACTAATTTATATCATATAATTATTGTCATGGTTCTTGTACTTATCAAATTGCAAAAATTCTACCTTTTTGAGTCGAATTAAGTTTAAGCATACCAAAATCCAAGCTTGTATTTTTAATGATTTTAGGATCTTGATGTATTAGGTTCATCTCTAGCTCCATCTAAGTCAAGAGTTATTCAAGGTTGACCATGCCCTCCAAAACATGTAATTCCATCCCAATTCTTAACTTTTTTAACCAAAAAGAAGATTAAGAAAAGCACTTCCAAATCTTAACCTCCCTAAGGGCCCATTTGGTTTTTGGAATACAATTAGAATAGGAATAGAAAATTAGAATTCTTTTTTAATTCTCTATTTGGTGCGCCAAATCGAAATTGGGAATAGGAATATGTATTCCCATTTTGCCCCAAAATGAGCATTTGTCCATTCTTCAAAATACTTGTAATTGGAATTGCTATTCCTATTCACATTTTGAATTTTTATTATTTGAAAATGTTTTTAGATCTGTTTCATTATAACTTCCTATTGGAGCTCCCCAAAATGAAAAATAATGGCCATTTTCAAACTAATGATATTGATGATCTGGGTAGAATTTACCGTACTCCATCTTGCTTGTATTCCACCCATTCTTTCTCTACTATTCAAAAATCAAACACTCTTAATGTGATAATATTTGATTGCTGCAACTACCTGATCTAAAAAATAGGGGTCTCGTCTATGTAGCGCAAGAAAAAAGTTTTTAGATGGGGTTGATTTTGGAAGGCAATGTAGTAGATTTTTAATCTCTATCAAATTGTGATATTTTTAATCTTTGTAGTAAATGTCACTGCCAACTATTTAACTAATGAAAACCAACAAAATTCAATAGTAGCAATGACATGAATGGTGGTCAATGTCATTTCCGGCAATCTACACATTGGTGCTAAAATTTAAATTATGTTTTTTCTTTTTCATTCATAAAATTTGATGGGGTTCGAACCTTCAATCTTCAATTCAAGTTTGTGCAACCAAACAAGAGATAAATGGAATTGGATTGTAATTTTCTATTCTCATTCCCCATTTCCATTCCCATTCAAATTTTCTCTTCTATTCCCCATTCCTATGCCTGCAACCAAATGGGTCCTAAAAGAAAATTAAGAAAAAAACTTCCAAATCTTAACCTCCCTATCCAAAAAGAAGGTTAATGATAACTTCCAAAAAAAAATTGTTTTGACCACCCAACATTAACCTCCAAAAGTAAAAAATATTAGATAGGAAATCCAAAATGCCTATTATGAAAATATTCTTAACCTCTACCAAATAGTAGAGGTAAAAAATTGAGGGATTAATGAATCTCATTAAAAGTTAGTTATTTGATTGTTCACACCCAAAATGCTGAAATTTATAGGCACTCTCAATGCTCAACTCTCTATTTACAAGCTTATTGGTTTAATTATGTAGTGATGAAGGTCTGTTATTTCCCTCTGATACTTTGATCTCCATGGTAGAAATGCATGCAAAATATGAGAAGTATCTCAGTTGTTTGAAAATATATCACGATGATTTTACCTCATGAGTTGCAGAATACACTTAAGTTGGATTGGTGCAGGGGCATTGAAAACTCTAAAGAAAAAGTGTTGGTGTGGTATAGTGAACTGCTTGATACAGTGTTGAACTTAAAAAGGGACCTCATTTAGAAGAACAATTGGAACACATCATGGCACTTATTTGATGGGTAGAGGAAACATGATATATGTTTGATTAAATTCCTCAAAAGTGTTCAAATCAACTATCAGGCCAAAGATACAGATTGCCAACTATTTGAAAGAATGCAAAGATCATAGATGACAATGCAATCATTAGATAGAATATCTCAAAATGATATTACCCTAGAAAATGAAATGGAATTGTTATTGGTCATCCCTAAATAGTTTGATAAAACATGATTATATAGGTCATGTGAGAATGAGTAGAATCAATAGAGAATATTTTTAGGCCAATGTCACAACTCGCTCTTCCCATACCCAAACAAAGGGATGCTTGTGTTGCCACCTGGCTCTTTTACTAGATACTGAATTAATTTGGTAAATAGAAATTAAAATAATTAAATAAATAATTCAAGAATTTTAGGGTGTGATAGTTACAAATCAAAATGATGGACAACGGTTATGGAGCTACCATCCTCATCTTGTAGGAGTTCTTCCTAATACTGTCCCAACATGAGTTTTGGGGGGGAGACTTCTTAAAACTATTAAGATACAGGAGGGGATAGCACTAAAAGAAGGGAAGATGATTTCAAGTTGGACGATCGAAGGCATATGTGGAAGAAATAATAGAAATCATTGGAATAACTAGGTGCTTGTTGCATTGAATAGTTTGTACTTTTTGTCTTGTGTTTAGTATAAAATATTATTGTTCATGCTATTCTGATTACTGTGATGATTTTTTTCAAGAAATAGTAACTTCTTGTGTACACAACCATTTGATTGGTTAATCTAGATAGAAATAGACAAATGAAAGTAAATTGAGAAATTGATTTTTAAAACATGTAAATTCCCTTGTCCACTGATAAGAGTTTAATTGTATAGTCTCCCTATCTTTAGGGTGTAATTGACAAGGCAATTTATCAACTCATAGTTGTTGTTGTGTATTTTCCATTTGTTTTTCTTATTATTGGGTATATAGTAAATTGTACATCTGCTGCTACAACTATTATCATTTAAAACTTTATGAGATGATACTAAGAAATGTCAAATTCATGATTGGTATTGAGATTTAAATATCTATGTGGTTGTTACAACAATAAGAATTATTTTACTATCAAGATGATGAAAGGAAGAATGCATGATCTAAGTTTACTAGTTGTTGAAAAAATATATGCTATGTTTGCTCTTAAATTGTGCTTCATAAGACAATATGTTGGTACTTAGAGATTTAATATCTATTATGTAGGCCATACTAAGTGTTATAATGCTAGAAATGGCCAATTTTTCTTCCTATAGCATCTTTCAAATAGGAGGGTTACCTCTTTTGTGTTTCTTTGCTATCACATGCAAAGCTTTATGAAGGCTTTTAGTAGGCCTATTGTTGTTTGACTAACAATAGAGCATTAATTTGGAAAGTTTTCTTATATTGAAATCTGAATGTAAAAACATGCACAATGAATAGGAATTGTTACTCTAAAGGATAGATTGTATTTTCTTATTGAATTAATGTTGAGTCATTTGGGGTCTTGAGATGTAATCCCTTATTGGCCACAACCTCAATCATCTTTCTTTCCAAATCAAACCTTCCTATTGTGATGGAGTAAGCTCAAAATGCTCCATTTTCCTTGTCTATTGTGATCAATAGGGTGGGATCATTTCAACCTTCTTAGACATGGGTGTGCAGTTGAATGTCTTCACCAAATTGTGGATACTAAAGCAAGAATTGAACCATTGAGCAGTTGTAGTCTCAGTTGTGCCAAATAAAGATGGTTTCCATTGGTTAGCAAATTCTATAGATGACATTTAGCAATAGTTTTATTCCATATTAGTTACTAACTTACACTCACCATAAATTACTTAGATCTTGATGGGAAATACTTGAAACTTAGATTTCATTCAAAATTTATTATGATTGATCATAAAAATCTAAACATTATTGAACATGTGATGTCTTGACTACTTGATTGGACTGAATTTAGTTTTGTCTTGAAACGTAATAGCCATTCTTCCAAATTTTCTTTTTCTTGAGTGGTTACCCTACTATTGTATAATCTTGAACCAATACTTTAATTGTTTATTTGTGAATGTTCATACATATACTATACAAAATTAGTGAGATGTCAATAGGATAAAGATGCATTTATCTGATAATCCTATTGTATTAAGTTTAAGTTGATGAATAGTGAATGTCTATGACTATATTTTTGGTTAATGCTTAAATGTTGCATAAGTTTTTACTTTGGAATAATGTTGTTCAAAATGGATGAAAGATCCTAGTGATTAGGAATTTGAAAGTACACTCCTATTTGATAAATTAGGAAAGAATGATATGAATCCTTCTTATTATTGTCTAAGAATTTTATGAGAAGCTTGAGAGTTATGGTGGAATAATACTCAGAAATTGTCAAACAACTCAAATATTTCACATGCTATGAATGTTGTATTATGATAACTGTTACAGAATGCAAATTTTATTGAAATAACTAATGGAAATGCCTATGTGTAGATAGTGCATATTGAGAAAATGTAAATGTGTTCATTTTCTTCTCTGTTGCATGAGTGCATTATGTTACCTTTCAGAATGAATGGAGATTTTATGAATACGTTATAAATAATGTATTGCACAATTTCATTACTTCTCTTAGTTGTACTTGGCTAGTCTTCCTCATTCCCAAGCTGGGTATCTTTCACGTCAAGAAAGATTTTGGGGAAGCTTAACAACTCTGTGGTAGCATGGTAAAGCACTCCTACAATATTCTCACCCTTTTGTTCTTAGACAGGTTTTGGAGCTCATTTCAACATTGGTCATTAGGGTTAGACCATCTGGTATCCGGTATTTGGTAGTGGTAATTTGGTAACAAAATTATGTTTCCTTTAAATTTGAGCATATATGTATATGTATCAGTTTTGTTAAAATTAATGATAGTTAATCAACTAATGTTGACTGGACAATATTCAAAAGACTTTGAATCTCTTTGAATTTTTCACATTTTATGGAGATTACTGATGTGGCATTGGTTTTGCAGGGGTAGTCTTTACATATGGTATCAGAGTTCTTGGTTCCACACTTGGGGCTTAAGTTCACTATGCTAGACACATAAGTATAAGTCAACTAGTTTACTTTATGTTGTATAAGATGATGACATGGGTTGCATATTGTGTCTCTTAGCTATGATTACTTTTGACATAGAAGGATATGATGTTCCTTATGCATGTCATGATTTTGAGTCAAAATTGCATTCCTTAAAAGATTGTCAAAATGGAAAGTTTATGGAATGACTGGTAAATTGCGTACCTCATATGTTTATGATTATATTTACTTTAAACCATGTGATGGTATAATATTTGTCTTGGAGTATTAAAATTGAACTATTGAGATAGTGAAAGGATGGTTGACTTTTGCACTAGGCTATGAGAGCCTACCAAATGAAGATTTGGCTTGTGATAGCAACAAAAAATGTCTTTTTATTATGTAAATGGCATGTGATGCACATGTGGTGCAAGAATTTATTTCTATTTTATGACAGATTCATGAGGTTCATTGAGTAACCTAGTATGATAAGTAGGAAGAACATGGATTTCATTTGCAAAAGTATTACATGTTCCATTATGCATATAGAAATGTATGATTATCAAGATAAATTGCATGTGATGCATGAGAAGTTTGGTTATGTTCTTAGTGACCCTTGGATGCAAGGTGTCGTTAAACATCTACTCCCTCTTTGTGAGTAGTGAGAGCCACTGTGATTTAAGTGAATTGGGTTTTCATTTTATTATGTTTGGTTTCATGAACTTGGATGTGATGAAGGACTAGCTTGAAATTTTATGTTTTTTATGAGCACACATCCACCAATTTCTTATGTGCCCTATTTATTGTGACTCTTGTTCACTTTTATTTTGGTTTTGTATCTCCTTTTTGGACTTTGACTTGAGAATTATGAATCTTGTTTTTAAGATTTCTTTGATCTTGAGGTGGCTAGGGTGTGTACGTATTTTTGATGATGCTAGTCTTGTGCTATGGAAGTGATGTCATCTATGATGTTCATTGTGGAGCATTGATATGATGTATAAGGGAGTAGATTATGAAGAAAATGTCACTCTTATATGTGAAGAACAATCATATATGTGATAAATGAGTTTCAAAAGTAATCAAACAGTCCTTGATATGTTGACTGTACCCTATGAAAGGAATAATCATAAGTGTTCTCTTTAATAAAATTAGAATTTGTTAAACATCTTGGTCTAGAATAGCATTGAGATATGCAATCTCCTTCATGGCTGGGTGCAATGTAGCAATTATGGGAAAGATAGATGGATACTTCACATTTAATTTCTCTATCTACCAGTTCTATATAATGGATACATGTTGTTCTTGTTTCTTCTACTAGTAGATTTGGCTTTATAAGTGCTTGGCCAAGCCATTTATTTTTTAGATAATGCATATATGTATATGGTTATGCTTATTTGGTTTTACTATCTATGTGTAGATGTGTAGTTTATTTTTATTCACTACTACATTCTATGATTAGGCTACTAGGCACATGGTTGCAATGCAGTGTGTTTCACGGCCACACCAGATCCATATGATCCATCTTGTTCTGGGAAGCTAGGCTTCTTGTGTTAGGTTTGGGGTATTCTTTGTGTCAGGAAGAATCCTAGGGGAGGTTTCACTCTATGGTTGGTGAGGTTAAAGCACCTCAAACCATATTTTATGTGATGATTTAATAGCGTGATGATCATACATCACAATGTGTGCTTATTGGTGAGCATACCTAAATGATTTACTTAATGGTACTGATCATATGATAGATGACACTGCACTTGTATGATGTGCTTATTGTTCCATGTCCAACATGTCGGTTGACATTTTCTATGATGCCCATTGAGGTATGATGCTTTAAATTATACTTTGTATATTTATTAAATCATGCATTTTGATGGATGGATTTCTTGGATAATGTCATGTGTTACATTCTCAAAATGGAAAATTATTTTCTAACCTTTGATTATGGTGATTGGAATAGTTGTTGACTATTCAACTCAGGTTTTGTTTTCTTATTTATATGTTCTTGAAATTGATAATGTGGCAATTGCTTAGTAGGACATGGGTTTTACATATGATAAAATAAAGTCAGACATGTAGGTCACCTCTTCTGATATTTTCATTTATAGCATATTCATGTGATGACATGTTGTGTTTGACAAATTTGATCGATAATTGGTTATGAAATGTAATATTTATTGCATCTATCATTTCGACTTGTAAGTTGGAAAATAGAATGAAGTTGCAAGATTAAGTTGAAGATATTGTATCTACTTATTGATTCAACTATTAGTAGTCAACTTTTGACTAACCTGACTTGACTTTTTGGCCTATGTGGCAAGTATATGGAAATGTTGTCTTTCTATGAGAATGCAAAAAGGCTATGTATAGATCCTTATTTTATTTATTTATGGAAATATTTTTAATTGGTGTTATGTATATGTGATGATCCACCATGTATGTGACTTCTACTTTATAGAAAGTTGTTGACTCCTTTTATTTAGTCAATCTAGTCAATGAATACTGATCAATGATGTAGTCCTCTATATTTATCTGTTTGACTCCTAGTCGATATGGTGTTCGACATAGACTTAGCTATTATGCACCCAACTTAGACCCTTTGGTCAACATGTGTGTTTGGGATTTGGTAAAATTATCTATTGATGTAGAACTTGGGTCAATGTTACTTGACACATTTGGTTGTGTGACCTTTTATCATTGATCTTTTTGTTATATTGGTTAAATGTATGGAGCTATATGATGTAATTATGTGGTATGCCAATTTTAGCAAGAAGTTAGATGCATAATGATGATTAAATGTTAATTATTACATTGATGATGTTATATGTGCATGCCATTATATTTCATGATGATTCAAATGAGGATGAGTTAGATGTAATGAGATTGAATTACTTGATTATGTTCTTTGGACAATGGTCTATTGATGTGGGTGAGTACTCACTTAGCAAGCACCACATACTAGATGGTACATATGGTATGTATGGTTGATTATTTATGTTACTCATGGTCAAGATGTGATTAAAAGATGAGTAAGAAATTATAAATTTAAAGGAAAAATGTTGATTCCTAATACTTGATTTGATCTCCTTGAGATATTGATATTGTGAATGAGCTAAAATCACTATGAGCACATGTGTATATTTATAGCAGGAAGTGGATATGAAGTACTTACTAGCAGGCTCAAATCCATGTGTCCCAAGTTATGATAAGTAAGCATAGGTATGTGTGTGATCTCATAAATTTTTTAAGGTAATATGTTACTTGAATTTTGAGAATCACAAAAATAAGGAAGTATTTGAGTAGATATTCCATATGATATTTGATTTAATTAAAAAAAAAAAAATGATAGACTAATACTTTTGTGTTGTTCCTGTAATGCAATAGAGGGAATGCCACATTGCTAATATATGTGCTTATACAAATGTGTGTTATTTTCTCTAAACTTGTTACTTCAAGTATGTGTTAATATTGTCTTTGAAAGGATAGTTCCATGAGACTTAAAGTGTTAATGTGTTAATGAAATATAGGTTTCATTAAGCAAAAAAAATTTGACTTGGATAAGTAGATAGAAGTCAATGCATTTTCTAAAGGAGAGAGGATGTCACAACTCGCTCTTCCCATACCCAAATAAAGGGATTCTTGTGTTGGAATATTCAAATATGGAAAGAGTCCTTATGAGAGGGGGGGGGGGGGGGGGGGGGGGGGCGGGGGGTGAATCATAAGTACCACACTTTAGTCAATAAAAATTCTAACTTAAAGTAAATTGCATGCATGTAAATACATCAAATAAACATGTAACAAAACTCATGCATCAATAACTCATAACACTGGAATTTGGTAACCCAGAAACCCTCCAGGAATAAGAAGATAAAACTGGGGTGGGTATAATATCCACAAAAATTTACTACAGCAATATTGTTCAACCACTTCTGATGGTTTTCCCTATTAAAGGCTTTACACTGTATTAATAGTGATCTGGTTAGAGGATTTACAAACACTTAACATGAAGTGTCACCCTATTAAAGGATTTGAATCACCTAATCAAAAGGATCTTACAAAATAGTTGTAAAGCTAACCTATCACCATAGGATTTTCATTCTAACACAATTGCTAGAGAGTATTAGATACAATAAACCTGATAGATTATGATCCTTGATTGCTGAATGCAGGCTCCTTTTCCACCTTCTCCTAAACTTGATCCTTTGTGATCTGATAACCCTTGCTTCTGAAAATAGATTTTCTTATGCATCCTTGTATATCTTTCCATATATTTACAATGAAATTTCATCTTCCTTATAAAGACTACAAAGACTTAGGGTTTGATTTGGATCTACGATCCATATTGAATCTCAATTTCTCGCTCAATACTTGTTTTTTACTGATTGGTTGCATGCCTTTATCATTTTTCTTATTGGTTGCATGTGAGTTGCATGGGAAAAATAAAAGATTTGATTTTATCATTAAATCCCTCAAAGTTTACCTTCTGTCAACTGCAAAAATTTTTTGCATCATAGTTTGTGCAATTCCAAACTTTTATGTTGATCTACTGAGTTACTCAGCTCCTGAAGTATTTCTGATACTCGACACATGCTGTTTCCTGGATAGCTCGACACCTGAACAAAACTATATCACTCAACACATGTTGTACTCGGTACTTGTTATCAATCAACACTTGTTATCACTCAGCACTTGTTATCACTTGGCACCTGTTATCACTCGGCACCTGTTATAGCTCAGCATTTTATCTTACTCGGCACTTACTCTTGATCTTAATTAAGTGTATTGACACTCAGTTGTCAAATTTATTCTTTAAGCTAACAATCTCCCCCTTTGACATGAGTGGAAAAAACACTTAATTAAGATCCATGTGACTCATGAATTTATCCTACATTCAAAATTTGCTATCTCAAAATTTTGCTCCCAAAATTTTCTATCTCCCTCTTTTATTATACTTATCATTTCATTCCTGTACTTAACTCTTATTACTTATTCTCCCCCTTTTTGACACTTATGTCAAGGGTCTTACAATGAAATGCCATACTTAGCCAAAAATGTGCTATTTACTTCAAGGAGTACCTTCAGAGTTGCATCCCAATTTGCTAATGTGACATCTAATGTCTTATGCTGGATGGCAATATCTACTGCTAGGTGTACAAGTCCATCAGATGTAGAAAGATTGGGGTCTTTCCTGAGGACTGTCTCTGCATTTATCTACTCCTTGTGAAGTAGTTCCAAATGATGAGTAATTGATGATTGAATTTGTATCAATTTAGCTTTTGTGGTTGCCCCCTCTGCTGCTAAGACAAGTAACTCTCTTTGTGTGTGAAGCGATTGGACAAAATGCTTCTCACTCTGAGCTAGATTTGTGGGGAGTTGCATGCTAGAAATTTTCAGATTGTTTTCCAAGCTCAGTATTTTCTGGCTAGTGTCCTGTGTGAATGTGGAAAAATCACACAACTTGTTGTACAGGGAAAAGATGTTTCCTAGTACAATTTTAATTGTTTTAATTTTCTTTGCCAGTTCTTCTTTAGATAGTGCTATATCACTGGATATTTTACTATTTACCTTACCTTGGAACTTCTTTTCTGACCTTTCAAGCAATCTGGCATTTGTTTCCTAGTCTTCATTGGTCACCTGGTCAACTATATCAGATAGTTGCTCTATAATTGGTCTTGACTCATTTGTAGATTGTAAGCAAAAGGGTTCCATGAATATATCTTTAATTTCATTCAAGGTAAGCTTATGCTTGTATTCTTTTCTTAGTGCTTCTTGTCTCCTTCTCTTGTCCAATGCACTCTGAATTTCATTAATCTTTTCTTCAGTAAGAGTGCTAGATTCATAATATGGGATCTTTATTTCTTCATCAAGCTCAGGAACTCCATAGTGAAGTTTCTTGACTGCCTTTGACGAGCTCGAGCCTGGTGTCCTAATTTGCAGTTGTAATCCATCTATGCTCGGCTGCTGAAGAGTCTGTGTTGGAGTACCAAATTTTGGTAATGCAACTAGTGTTTGTATTGTAGTCTCCTCCTTCTTCTTTGTCTCATCCTTTTCTTTAGCTTGAATATCCCTTTTATGATTTCTAGGTGGGGTTGAACTTGTTGGTTGCTCAGATGTTTCTTTTATTTCCCCTGCTGCTGTACTCGGCATTTGGAGTGCATAAGTGACTATACTTGGTGGAGGTGGTGGTGGAAGAAATAGAATACCAGTAGTTTGTATGGTCGAGGATGGCACTAGTGCTTTTACCTTGACTTCTAGATTTTGTAATTCATCAACACTGACCAATACAGGATTTGAGCTTAATTTTGCTACTAGTGATGATTGGTCAAGGATTTCCAAATCCTCTGCAGTTAATGGATTGATGTTTGGATTTGAAGTGTCTGTAGCATCTTTTATTTTTATGTTATCTGCAAGTGTGATGGTGGCATGAGGAGGAATAGGAGGAGATACCTGTATGTCTTGCATACTTTGATCTTGTGGCTTAGTTGTATCTTTCTCTTCCTCTTTCTCCTCATTATGTGCCTCTTCTTCCTTTTCTTCTTTACTCTTTTTCTTTGGTTTCTGATACTTTATTTTCCTTTGTCTTGGCACTTGCTTCTACCTTATATTCTTCATTATATACATCTTCTATTTTCTTATAAACAATTTTCCACAATCTTGTGGATTTGGTAACTACCTCTTCAATTTTATTCTGCAATATACTGAATGCTCTATACTTGGGAGTGAATATGTTATTGTGCCTTTTTATTGCATTTATTACTTGATCTTTAGTCAAATCAGGCAATAGTCTAGCTAATGTTGACTCTCTTATTTCTTTTTCCATTTGTAAACAAAAATGCCATTTATCCTCTACAATTTTATACAATTCTCTTGGCATAGATTCATCTAATTCTAGAGGTGTGTGCTTATATTCAGCCATCATAGCATACACAGATTCCTCTAATTTATTTTGCTCTTCTTTGGTGAGCATAGAAAAATTTAGGTTCTTTAAATCTTTTAAATCACTATTCCTAATTTTCAAACATAATTTATCAACAACAGTCTGGGGTTTGTGTCTTACCACTTGAAATTGACTATTGTCTTCTGACTCTGTTTTCTCCTCATCTGTTTCAGGCTGGGGAATAAATTTCCTTTTCTTTGACTCAGTAGCAGTCTTCTTTGAGTCTTTCTTCTTTCCTTTTGCCTCTTCTTGGGCTTTTTGTGCTCCAGCCCTTGTGGTAGGTCTCTTTGGTGCAGGGGTAGTTACTTTCTTTCTCTTGGATTGAGGAGCAGAAGGAGTTGTGGTCTTTCTCTTAACTGGTGCTTCCTTGGCTTCCTTGGCACCAGTTTGCATCATAGTTTGTGCAATTCCAAACTTTTATGCTGATCTACTGAGTTACTCGGCTCCTGAAGTATTTCTGATACTCGACACATGCTATTTCCTAGATAGCTCAGCACCTAAACAAAACTATATCACTTGGCACATGTTATACTCGGCACTTGTTATCACTCGACACTTGTTATCACTTGGAACTTGTTATCACTCGACACTTGTTATCACTTGGCACCTATTATCACTCAGCACCTGTTATAGCTCAGCACTTTATCTTACTCGACACTTACTCTTGATCTTGGTTAAGTGTATTGACACTCAGTTGTCAAATTTATTCTTTAAGCTAACATCTTGTGTTGCCACTTGGCTCTTTTACTAGATACTAAATTACTTTGGTCAATAAAGATTAGAATAATTAAATGAATAATTTAAGAATTTTAGGCTGTGATGGTTACAAATCAAAATGATGGATGACAGTTACAGAGCTACCATCCTCATCTTGTAGAAGTTCTTCCTAATACCATCCCAACATGAGTTTTTGGAGAGAGACTTCTTAAAATGATTAAGATACAGGAAGGGACAACACTGAAAGAAGGGATGACAATTTCAAGTTGGATGACCGAAGGCATATGTGGAAGAAATAATAGAAATCATTGGAATAACCAGGTGCTTCTTGCATTGAATAGTTTGTAGTTTTTGTCTTGTGTTTCATATAAAATATTATTGTTCATGCTATTCTAATTATTGTTTTTAAGAAATAGTAACTTCTTGTGTACCCATCTATTTGATTGATTAATCTAGATAGAAATAGACAAATGAAAGTAAATTGAGAAATTGATTTTTAAAACATGTAAATTCCCTTGTCTGCTGATAAGAGTTTAATTCTACAGTCTCCCTATCTTTAGGTTGTAATTGACAAGGCAATGTATCAACTCATAGTTGTTGTTGCATATTTTCCATTTGTTGTTTTTATTATTGGGTTTATAGTAAATTGTACATCTGCTGCTACAACTGTTATCATTTAAAACTTTATGAGATGATACCAAGAAATGTCAAATTCATGATTAGTATTGAGATTTAAATTTCTATGTGGTTGTTACAATACTAAGAATTATTTTATTATCAAGATGATAATAGGAAGAATGCATGATCTAAGTTTACTAGTTGCTGAAAACATATATGCTATGTCTACTCTTAAATTGTGCTTCATAAGACAATATGTTGGTACTTAGAGATCTTATATCTGTTATGTAGGTGATACTAAGTGTTATAATGCCAAAAATGGTCTATTTTTCTTCCTATAGCATCTTTCAGTTAGGAGGGTTACCTCTTTTGTTTTTGTTTGCTATCACATGCAAATATTTATGAAGGCTTTTAGTAGGCCTATTGTTGTTCGATTGACAATAGAGTATTAATTTGGAAATTTTTCTTATATTGAAATCTGAATGTTAAAGCATGCACAATGAGTAGAAATTGTTACTCTAAAGAATGGATTGTATTTTCTTATTGAATTAACATTGAGTCATTCAGGGTCTTGAGGTGTAATCCCTTATTGGCCACAACCTCAATCATCTTTCTTTCTAACTCAAAATTAATGAAACCTTCCTACTGTGATGGAATAAACTTGGAAGGCTCCATTTTCCTTGTTTGTTGTGATCAATAGGGTGGGATCATTTCGACCTTCTTAGACATAGGTGTACGGTTGAATGTCTTCACCAAATTGTGGATACTAAAGCAAGAATTGGACCATTGAGCAATTGTAGTCTTCATTGTGCCAGATAAAGATGGTTTCCATTGGTTAGCAAATTCTATAGATGACATTTAGCAATAGTTTTATTCCATATTAGCTACTAACTTACACTCACCATAAATTACTTAGATCTTGATGGGAAATACTTGAAACTTAGATTTCATTCAAAATTTACTATGATTGATCATAAAAATCTGAACATTATTGAACACATGATGTTCTTGACTGCTTGATTGGACTGAATTTAGTTTTGTCTTGAAATGTAATAACCATTCTTCCAAATTTTCTTTTTCTTGAGTGGTTACCCTGCTGTTGTATAATCTTGAACCAATACTTTAATTGTTTATTTGTGAATGTTTAGACATATACTATACCAAATTAGTGAGATTTCATCAGGATAAAGATGCATTTATCTGATAACTTAATTTTGGGCATATCTTATCCTATTGTATTAAGTTTAAGTTGATGAACAATGAATGTCTATGACTATATTTTTGGTTAATGCTTAAATGTTGCATAAGTTTTTACTTTGGAATAATGTTGTTCAAAATGGATGAAAGTTCCTAGTGATTAGGAAATTGAAAGTATGATTCTATCTGATAAATTAGGAAAGAATGATATGAATCATTCCTATTATTGTCCAAGAATTTAATGAGAAGCTTGAGATTTATGGTGGAATAATACTAAAAAATTGTCATACAACTCAAATATATCACATGCTATGAAAGTTGTATTATCATAACTCTTACAACATGCATATATTATTGAAATAACTTATGGAAATGCCTATGTGTAGATAGTGCATATTGAGAAAATGTAAATGTGTTCATTTTCTTTTCTATTGCATGAGTGCATTATGTTACCTTTTAGAATGGATGGAGATTTTATAAATAAGTTATAAATAATGTATTGCACAATTCCATTACTTCTCTTGGTTTTACATGGTTAGTCTTCCTCATTGCCAAGCTAGGTATCTTTCATGTTAGGAAAGATTTTAGGGAAGCTTAACATCTTCATGGTAGGGTGGTAAAGCACTCCTACAATATTCTTGCCCTTCTATTCTTAGAAAAGTTTTGGAGCTCATTTCAACATTGGTCATCAGGGTTAGACCATCTGTTATCTGGTATTTGGTATTGGTAATTTGGTAACGAAATTATGTTTCCTTTAAATTTGAGCATATATGTATATGTATCAGTTTTGTTAAAATTAATGATAGTTAATCAACTAATGTTTATTGGTCAATATTCAAAATACTTTGACTTTGGTTGAATTTTCCACATTTTATGGAGATTATTGATGTGGCATATCCAGCATAGGTAAGGCTATGTATGCTAAATATGGTTTGTTAAAATGGTGTCAAAAATTCAAGGAATTAGTCTTCATTTTTATGAATTGTACATTTATCCTCATTGATGACAAATATTGTACATGTGGTTATAAAAAGTGGAGTTGGTGGGAACATGCATGTGATTTGATGAGATGTGAGGTTCTAATATATTGATCAAATGATAGAGCATCTCACACCAACACACAATGTTGGTGTGTTGGAGCATGAGCCATGAATTAATACTTTTACATATTTTGAAGCAAAGGTAAAATTCTTTTGGGTATTATGTAAGAACTACCCCAAAAAATAGGTGCCACATCATCAATTTTCACAAAAAGAGGAAAAGTCTACAAGAGTGAAAGTTAATATACCCATTGTTCAATGATAATATTTACATTTAAATTTAAAAGAAAAAATATATATATAAATATAAGAATGACAAAAGAATATAAACTAATATGTTCTAATTTTATGAATAACATTGTTCAAAAAATTCAACAATTGACTAATCTATATATCTGGAAAAAAAATTTAGGTAGTTACAAGATTACCAAATTAAACAATTGACTAATCTAGTATATCTAGAAAAAATAAAAATTAGTTAGTTATAGGATTAGCAAGGTC